>OX596240.1:24172892-24772892 GCA_951394345.1 Salicornia ramosissima | reverse complement strand
AATTCAATTGCAGTCAAACATAGCTTGTTTAATGAAATGAAAGTCAACTATTCTTTCCAAAAAAGGTAATTGTTTCAAATAAAGCTTAAGCTTAATCATTAAGATTCCAGTCAATTGCATTCAAACAAAGCTAATTTGATTTGAATAAAGCTTATTGAATCAATTGAAAGTCAATTGCGTTCAAACATAGCTTGTTTAATCAAATGAAAGTCAACTATTCTTTCCAAAAATGGTAGTTGGTTCAAATAAAGCATAAGGTTAAGCATTAAGATTCCACTCAATTGCATTCAAACAAAGCTAATTAGTTTCGAATAAAGCTTATTGAATCAAATGAAATTCAATTGTAGTCAAACATAGCTTGTTTAATCAAATGAAAGTCAACTATTCTTTCCAAAAATGGTAATTGTTTCAATTAAAGCTTAAGCTTAATCATTAAGATTCCACTCAATTGCATTCAAACAAAGCTAATTTAATTTTAAAAAGATTATTGAATAAATTGAAAGTCAATTGCATTCAAACATAGCTTGTTTAATCAAATGAAAGTCAACTATTCTTTCCAAAAACGGTAATTATTTCAAATAAAGCTTCAAACAAAGCTAATTTGATTTGAATAAAGCTTATTGAATCAAATGAATGTCAATTGCGTTCAAACATAGCTTGTTTAATCAAATGAAAGTCAACTATTCTTTCCAAAAATGGTAATTGGTTCAAATAAAGCATAAGGTTAAGCATTAAGATTCCACTCAATTGCATTCAAACAAAGCTAATTAGATTTGAATAAAGCTTATTAAATCAAATGAAATTCAATTGTAGTCAAACATAGCTTGTTTAATCAAATGAAAGTCAACTATTCTTTCCAAAAATGGTAATTGGTTCAAAAAAAGCTTAAGCTTAATCATTAAGATTCCACTCAATTGCATTCAAACAAAGCAAATTTGATTCGAATATCGCTTATTTGGAACATATCGATCGAGGAACAGGTTCCAGGATCGATTATGGCTACGAATTCATCTACAAATAAGCTAAAAAACACGCAATTTTGTAGCTCACTTTGTGGACAAACTCGTATAGTCTAAACTAAATGAAAAGAATCACTCTTAACACTCAATTTAGGCTAAAACTACTATGAATACAAGAAAGTTCCAAAACTCCATTCAGAACAATCTTATATCTCTAAATTAAGACTTAAAAGAAACACTCTTAGCTCTTAATTTAGGGGTAACAAAATCAGTAGCCGGTAATTAGGCTACACTAAAATAAAACTAAACCGAAAAACAATAAAGAGGATATTTTAGAGATTAGGATCACTAATCTCCAAATGGGATATTTTAGCTAATAGATGGAAGAATCGCTCTTGAATCTACCGCTAAATAAACTACCGAGTTAAGAGAATCGCTCTCAAAACTCAACAATCAAATCTGACTAACTCCTAAGAGAATCACTCTCGAAGTCATTAATCAGTTTTGGCTAGCTTCGACTAAGAGGGTCGACCTCTTAATCTAATAGCCTAGATAACTAATTAAGAGGTTCGACCTCTTAATCATTCATCTAGCACGAAGTCTTGTAGCTAGACTGAACCAGGATCAGTGCCTGATCTTGAAACGACGAAAGAGATACTCCTTAGTGCTAATCCCATCATTGAGATTAGTTCTATTCATGGTCCTTTTATTAGTTCCTTTGTATCACTTATGTCTAATCTTGGTCCTGTTTTGTCCGTTTTGTAAACCTAAACTTTAGTTCGTAGTTTATTTGTTTTGGTTTGTATTAAGTAGTAGATTGCACTAACATTGAAGCAGGGATCACGAGGTGCGAGTTGTCTTCACGAGGTGCGACTTGATTGTTGATTGCAAGACGTGCATTCCAGTAGGAAGTCGCGAGTCGCGAGATTTCTTCGCGAGTCGCGAGCCTTCGTGGTCTTGACTACGTATTTGAGCTGAAACAGAGTACATGTTCCAGTAGCAAGTCGCGAGTCGCGAGTATTGGTCGCGAGTCGCGAACCGTTCATGGCCTTGGCTGCGTACTTAGGCTGAAGCAGGAGCATGGTTCCAGAGAACCCTCGCGAGTCGCGAGTATGGGTCGCGAGTCGCGACCCAGGCCCTGTTCTGGCTACGAGTTTCAGCTGCTTGTTTTTGCTTAATGGGTATTTTTGCTTTTGCTTGCAAGTTGAGTAATAGCCTTGATTAGTTATCTACTAGCCTAGCTAGATGTCATACTACCTTTGGAAGTCATGATGAAAGGCTTGGAGTGTCAAGAAGGCTAAGAGAAGCTCATTGTTCTATTTTGGTGCAAGTGGGTGCAAGTGGCTCAAGTTGCTTAAGGAGGCTGATTTTGGGTTGATATTTTCATTACTTTAGCCTTTGTTTATTGCTTGAGCATATCCTTATGTAGTATTATACTTGATACGTATAATAGTTTGTACGTATTCGGTTGCGTATTGTACGAATATACGTATAATTATACGTATAATTGTACATTTCTTTCTTTAAGTAGACTTTGATGTATCATTTGTAAACTACTTTTGATTTTTATAAAAAACTTGAACTTTGTTCATCCTTGAGGCTAAAGTAACTTAGCTTTCTTTGAATTGATTTCTTGGGAGTTTTAACTACAAGTTTTCTAAACCGATCAGTGAGCTTTGAGAGTGATTCTCCTAGTGATTTAATCAACCTAAATTGAGTGTAAGAGTGATTCTTTCTACTGAATTTAGTAGGAAATATTTTCTTAAGAGTGATTCTTTTGAGCTATTTCATTATCTTCTCAACTCTAATTACTTGCTTGATTGATTTCAAGACTAATTATAGTTCAAGTGGTATCAAGAGCTTAAGTTCAACATGGGTGATGAAGCTGCTGCAAACTTGAAGAGGGATCAACTGATTGAAGCTTTGTCCAAGCAAAATGATGCTTTGCATGATATGATGACCCAATTAACATTGGAAGTATTGAAAAAAAAAAAAACAAATGAAGAACAGAAGGAATCGTATGGGGATGATAGGGGTTTGAAAATCGATGTTCCTGAATTCGATGGTACTACTGATCCAGAGGTGTACCTTGAATGGGAAAGATCTTTGGAGAGGTTTTTCGAGTACAAAGAAACACCAGAAGAGAGGCAATACAAGGGGCGGTTTTGAAGTTGACAAAATATGCTTCAATATGGTTAGAAGGGTTGAAGAAACAAAGGGAGAAGGAGAACAAGTCCAAAATTCAAACATGGAGTAAGCTAAAGAAGCAATTGAGGAAGAGATTTGTGCCTTCGAACTACAAGCAACACCAATATGTGAGGTGGTCGACTTTGAAGCAAGGAACCATGCCGGTTTTGGAGTTCATCAAGGAATTCGAAAAGCTTGCCATGGTTTGTGAAATAGATGAATCCGAAGAACAAAGACTAGGACGGTTCCTAGGTGGGTTGAACACGGATTTGAGGGAGAAGTTGGAGGTGTTTCCTTTCCTTACTTATGCGGAAGCTTGCTAAATGGCGCCTACTTTGGAGACTCAAAGGAAGAAATCGAGTGGTACAATTGCTAAACCTTTTACTAGATCTTCAAATTTTAAGCCTAGTACTAGTAGTAGCAATGTTAATGTTAGTTCTGATCATGATAAGAATAAGAAAGCTAATATGCCTATTAGAACTGTTAATGACAAAGTAAAATGCTATAAGTGTCAAGGTTATGGTCATTACCAATCTAATTGTCCTACTGCCCGAATTATGACCTTACATGATATAGAAGAAATAGATGAAATGGAAAAATTAGCTCTTTTAGCTCATGAACATGATAAAGAGGAAGAGGAGGATGTAGAAGAACTTTGTCAACCTGAATTAGAGGGGGAAAATCTGGTTATTAGGAGGAATTTGTATACCAACAACGTGGCAAAAGAAAGTGAACAAAGAGAGACGATTTTTCATTCGAAATGTCTGATCCAAAAAAAATTATGCACGTTGATTGTAGATGGGGGTAGTTGTACGAATGTAGCGTCCACTGAATTGGTGAATAAGTTGTCTTTGTCGTTGGTGAAACACCCTAATCCTTATAAACTAAAATGGTTAGATGATGAAAGTGAGGTTAAGGTGCGGAATAGAGTCTTGATTAATTTTAGCATTGGTAATTATGTCGATGAAATTTTGTGTGATGTAATCCCAATGACGGCATGTCACTTGTTACTTGGACGTCCCTGGCAGTTTGATCGGGAAGTAATTCACGATGGTCTAACTAACACTTATAAAGTTAATAAAGATGGAAAAATGAAAACTTTGTTACCTTTAGCACCCTCAAAAATCCTAAACACCAAGCCTAAATCAAAGTCCAATTCGGACAATGGGAGTGTGTTATTAGGGAGAAAAGAATTCGAGAAGTTGTTTGAGCAAGAGGGGTGTGCGTTTGTGTTAGTGAGTCAAGAAAAAAAAGAGGGAGTGGCGATTACAGATTCTGAGTTGGGGGAGGTTTTAAATGAATTTCAGGATGTTTTTCCTCAAGAATTACCTCCTGGTTTACCACCAAAAAGAGGAATTGAGCATCAGATTGATCTCATTCCCGGAGCTCCTATTCCAAATAAGCCATCCTATAGGTGTAATCCCGAGGAGAGTAGGGAATTACAACGACAAATCAGTGAGTTGATTGAGAGGGGATATGTGAAGGAGAGTATGAGTCCGTGTGCTGTTCCGGCCTTACTTGTTCCAAAAAAAGATGGGTCTTGGAGGATGTGTATTGATAGTCGATCTGTTAACAATATTACTATCAAGTATAGGTTTCCAATTCCTAGATTAGATGACATGTTAGATGAATTGAGTGGGTCTAATTTGTTCTCTAAAATTGATCTTAGGAGTGGGTACCATCAAATTTGTATGCGTGAGGGTGATGAGTGGAAAACCGCTTTTAAAACGAAATATGGCTTGTATGAGTGGCTTGTCATGCCTTTCGGTCTAACAAATGCCCCTAGTACGTTCATGAGATTGATGAATGAAGTACTTAGGCCATTTTTAGGCAAGTTTGTAGTGGTATATTTAGATGATATTCTTGTTTATTCTGCTAACAAGGAGGATCATTTGAATCATTTGTGTCTGTTATTTGAAACACTAAGGAAACATAAACTTTTTGGGAAGTTAGAGAAGTGTTCATTCATGCAAAATGAAGTTAGTTTTCTGGGTTTCATTATTTCTGACATAGGGGTGAAGGCGGATCCTGCTAAAGTAGACGCCATTTCTACTTAGCCGGTTCCAAAATGTGTGACTGATGTGAGGTCTTTTCATGGTTTAGCGTCTTTTATAGGAGATTTATAAAAAAATTCAGTACTTTGTTAGCTCCTATAACTGAGTGTACTAAACATGGGAAATTTGAGTGGACTGCTGCTGCTCAAAGGGCCTTTGAATTCATTAAGGTTAAGATGTTTGAATGCACCTGTGTTATCATTACCTGATTTAACAAGCTATGTTTAGAAAGAATAGTTCACTTGCATTTGATTAAACAAGCTATGTTTGAATGCAATTGACTTTCATTTGATTCAATAAGTTTTAATCGAATCAAATTATCTTTGTTTGAATGCAATTGAGTGGAATCTTAATGATTTAGCTTATGCTTTATTTGAAACAATTATCATTTTTGGAAAGAATGGTTGACTTTCATTTGATTTAACAAGCTATGTTTGAATGCAATAGACTTTCATTTGATTCAATAAGCTTTATTCAAATCAAATTAGCTTTGTTTGAATGCAATTAAGTGGAATCTTAATGATTAAGCTTAAGCATTATTTGAAACAATTACCATTTTTAGAAAGAATAGTTCACTTGCATTTGATTAAACAAGCTATGTTTGAATGCAATTGACTTTCATTTGATTCAATAAGCTTTATTCAAATCAAATTAGCTTTGTTCGAATGCAATTGAGTGGAATGTTAATGATTAAGCTTAAGCATTATTTGAAACATTTAACATTTTTAGAAAGAATAGTTCACTTGCATTTGATTAAACAAGCTATGTTTGAATGCAATTGACTTTCATTTGATTCAATAAGCTTTATTCAAATCAAATAAGCTTTTGTTCGAATGCAATTGAGTGGAATCTTAATGAATAAGCTTAAGCATTATTTAAAACAATTACCATTTTTAGAAAGAATAGTTCACTTGCATTTGATTAAACAAGCTATGTTTGAATGGAATTGACTTTCATTTGATTCAACAAGCTTTATTCAAATCAAATTAGCTTTTGTTAGAATGCAATTGAGTGGAATGTTAATGATTAAGCTTAAGCATTATTTGAAACATTTAACATTTTTAGAAAGAATAGTTCACTTGCATTTCATTAAACAAGCTATGTTTGAATGCAATTGACTTTCATTTGATTCAATAAGTTTTATTCGAATCAAATTATCTTTGTTTGAATGCAATTGAGTGGAATGTTAATGATTTAGCTTATGCTTTATTTGAAACAATTATCATTTTTGGAAAGAATGGTTGACTTTCATTTGCTTTAACATGCTATGTTTGAATGCGATTGACTTTCATTTGATTCAATAAGCTTTATTCGAATCAAATTATCTTTGTTTGAATGCAATTGAGTGGGATCTTAACGATTAAGCTTAAGCTTTATTTGAACCAATTACCATTTTTAGATAGAACAGTTGACTTTTATTTAATTAAACAAGCTATGTTTGAATGCAATAGACTTTTATTTGATTCAATAAGCTTAATTCAAATCAAATAATCTTTGTTTCAACGCAATTGAGTGGAATCTTAATGATTAAGCTTAAGCATTATTTAAAACAATTACCATTTTTAGAAAGAATAGTTCACTTGCATTTGATTAAACAAGCTATGTTTGAATGGAATTGACTTTCATTTGATTCAATAAGCTTTATTCAAATCAAATTAGCTTTTGTTCGAATGCAATTGAGTGGAATGTTAATGATTAAGCTTAAGCATTATTTGAAACATTTAACATTTTTAGAAAGAATAGTTCACTTGCATTTGATTAAACAAGCTATGTTTGAATGCAATTGACTTTCATTTGATTCAATAAGCTTTATTCAAATCAAATTAGCTTTTGTTCGAATGCAATTGAGTGGAATCTTAATAATAAGCTTTATTCAAATCAAATTAGCTTTTGTTCGAATGCAATTGAGTGGAATCTTAATGATGAAGCTTAAGCATTATTTGAAACATTTAACATTTTTAGAAAGAATAGTTCACTTGCATTTCATTAAACAAGCTATGTTTGAATGCAATTGACTTTCATTTGATTCAATAAGTTTTATTCGAATCAAATTATCTTTGTTTGAATGCAATTGAGTGGAATGTTAATGATTTAGCTTATGCTTTATTTGAAACAATTATCATTTTTGGAAAGAATGGTTGACTTTCATTTGCTTTAACATGCTATGTTTGAATGCGATTGACTTTCATTTGATTCAATAAGCTTTATTCGAATCAAAATATCTTTGTTTGAATGCAATTGAGTGGGATCTTAACGATTAAGCTTAAGCTTTATTTGATCCAATTACCATTTTTGGATAGAACAGTTGACTTTTATTTAATTAAACAAGCTATGTTTGAATGCAATAGACTTTTATTTGATTCAATAAGCTTAATTCAAATCAAATTATCTTTGTTTGAACGCAATTGAGTGGAATCTTAATGATTAAGCTTAAGCATTATTTAAAACAATTACCATTTTTAGAAAGAATAGTTCACTTGCATTTGATTAAACAAGCTATGTTTGAATGGAATTGACTTTCATTTGATTCAATAAGCTTTATTCAAATCAAATTAGCTTTTGTTCGAATGCAATTGAGTGGAATGTTAATGATTAAGCTTAAGCATTATTTGAAACATTTAACATTTTTAGAAAGAATAGTTCACTTGCATTTGATTAAACAAGCTATGTTTGAATGCAATTGACTTTCATTTGATTCAATAAGTTTTATTCGAATCAAATTATCTTTGTTTGAATGCAATTGAGTGGAATCTTAATGATTTAGCTTATGCTTTATTTGAAACAATTATCATTTTAGGAAAGAATGGTTGACTTTCATTTGATTTAACAAGCTATGTTTGAATGCAAGTGACTTTCATTTTATTCAATAAGCTTTATTCAAATCAAATTAGCTTTGTTTGAATGCAATTGAGTGGAATCTTAATGATTAAGCTTAAGCATTATTTGAAACAATTACCATTTTTAGAAAGAATAGTTCACTTGCATTTGATTAAACAAGCTATGTTTGAATTCAATTGACTTTCACTTGATTCAATAAGCTTTATTCAAATCAAATTAGCTTTGTTTGAATGCAATTGAGTGGAACCTTAATAATAAGCTTTATTCAAATCAAATTAGCTTTTGTTCGAATGCAATTGAGTGGAATCTTAATGATTAAGCTTAAGCATTATTTAAAACAATTACCATTTTTAGAAAGAATAGTTCACTTGTATTTGATTAAACAAGCTATGTTTGAATGGAATTGACTTTCATTTGATTCAATAAGCTTTATTCAAATCAAATTAGCTTTTGGTAGAATGCAATTGAGTGGAATGTTAATGATTAAGCTTAAGCATTATTTGAAACATTTAACATTTTTAGAAAGAATAGTTCACTTGCATTTGATTAAACAAGCTATGTTTGAATGCAATTGACTTTCATTTGATTCAATAAGTTTTATTCGAATCAAATTATCTTTGTTTGAATGCAATTGAGTGGAATCTTAATGATTTAGCTTATGCTTTATTTGAAACAATTATCATTTTAGGAAAGAATGGTTGACTTTCATTTGATTTAACAAGCTATGTTTAAATGCAAGTGACTTTCATTTGATTCAATAAGCTTTATTCAAATCAAATTAGCTTTGTTTGAATGCAATTGAGTGGAATCTTAATGATTAAGCTTAAGCATTATTTGAAACAATTACCATTTTTAGAAAGAATAGTTCACTTGCATTTGATTAAACAAGCTATGTTTGAATGCAATTGACTTTCATTTGATTCAATAAGCTTTATTCAAATCAAATTAGCTTTGTTTGAATGCAATTGAGTGGAACCTTAATGATTCAGCTTAAGCATTATTTGAAACATTTATCATTTTTAGAAATAATAGTTCACTTGCATTTGATTAAACAAGCTATGTTTGAATACAATTGACTTTCATTTGATTCAATAAGTTTTATTCGAATAAAATTATCTTTGTTTGAATGCAATTGAGTGGAATGTTAATGATTTAGCTTATGCTTTATTTGAAATAATTATCATTTTTGGAAAGAATGGTTGACTTTCATTTGCTTTAACAAGCTATGTTTGAATGCGATTGACTTTCATTTGATTCAATAAGCTTTATTTGAATCAAATTATCTTTGTTTGAATGCAATTGAGTGGGATCTTAACGATTTAAGCTTTATTTGATCCAATTACAATTTTTGGATAAAACAGTTGACTTTTATTTGATTAAACAAGCTATGTTTGAATGCAATAGACTTTTATTTGACTCAATAAGCTTAATTCAAATCAAATTATCTTTGTTTGAACGCAATTGAGTTGAATCTTAATGATTAAGCTTAAGCATTATTTAAAACAATTACCATTTTTAGAAAGAATAGTTCACTTGCATTTGATTAAACAAGCTATGTTGAATGAAATTGACTTTCATTTTATTCAATAAGCTTTATTCAAATCAAATTAGCTTTTGTTCGAATGCAATTCAGTGGAATGTTAATGATTAAGCTTAAGCATTATTTGAAACATTTAACATATTTAGAAAGAATAGTTCACTTGCATTTGATTAAACAAGCTATGTTTGAATGCAATTGACTTTCATTTGATGCAATAAGCTTTATTCAAATCAAATTATCTTTTGTTCGAATGCAATTGAGTGGAATGTTAATGATTAAGCTTAAGCATTATTTGAAACATTTAACATTTTTAGAAAGAATAGTTCACTTGCATTTGATTAAACAAGCTATGTTAGAATGCAATTCACTTTCATTTGATTCAATAAGCTTTATTCAAATCAAATTAGCTTTTGTTCGAATGCAATTGAGTGGAATCTTAATGATTAAGCTTAAGCATTCTTTGAAACAATTAACATTTTTAGAAAGAATAGTTCACTTGCATTTGATTAAACAAGCTATGTTTGAATGCAATTGACTTTCATTTGATTCAATAAGTTTTATTCGAATCAAATTATCTTTGTTTGAATGCAATTGAGTGGAATCTTAATGATTTAGCTTATGCTTTATTTGAAACAATTATCATTTTAGGAAAGAATGGTTGACTTTCATTTGATTTAACAAGCTATGTTTGAATGCAAGTGACTTTCATTTGATTCAATAAGCTTTATTCAAATCAAATTAGCTTTGTTTGAATGCAATTGAGTGGAATCTTAATGATTAAGCTTAAGCATTATTTGAAACAATTACCATTTTTAGAAAGAATAGTTCACTTGCATTAGATTAAACAAGCTATGTTTGAATGCAATTGACTTTCATTTGATTCAATAAGCTTTATTCAAATCAAATTAGCTTTGTTTGAATGCAATTGAGTGGAACCTTAATAATCAGCTTTATTCAAATCAAATTAGCTTTTGTTCGAATGCAATTGAGTGGAATCTTAATGATTAAGCTTAAGCATTATTTAAAACAATTACCATTTTTAGAAAGAATAGTTCACTTGTATTTGATTAAACAAGCTATGTTTGAATGGAATTGACTTTCATTTGATTCAATAAGCTTTATTCAAATCAAATTAGCTTTTGTTAGAATGCAATTGAGTGGAATGTTAATGATTAAGCTTAAGCATTATTTGAAACATTTAACATTTTTAGAAAGAATAGTTCACTTGCATTTGATTAAACAAGCTATGTTTGAATGCAATTGACTTTCATTTGATTCAATAAGTTTTATTCGAATCAAATTATCTTTGTTTGAATGCAATTGAGTGGAATCTTAATGATTTAGCTTATGCTTTATTTGAAACAATTATCATTTTAGGAAAGAATGGTTGACTTTCATTTGATTTAACAAGCTATGTTTGAATGCAAGTGACTTTCATTTGATTCAATAAGCTTTATTCAAATCAAATTAGCTTTGTTTGAATGCAATTGAGTGGAATCTTAATGATTAAGCTTAAGCATTATTTGAAACAATTACTATTTTTAGAAAGAATAGTTCACTTGCATTTGATTAAACAAGCTATGTTTGAATGCAATTGACTTTCATTTGATTCAATAAGCTTTATTCAAATCAAATTAGCTTTGTTTGAATGCAATTGAGTGGAACCTTAATGATTAAGCTTAAGCATTATTTGAAACATTTATCATTTTTAGAAATAATAGTTCACTTGCATTTGATTAAACAAGCTATGTTTGAATGCAATTGACTTTCATTTGATTCAATAAGTTTTATTCGAATAAAATTATCTTTGTTTGAATTCAATTTAGTGGAATGTTAATGATTTAGCTTATGCTTTATTTGAAATAATTATCATTTTTGGAAAGAATGGTTGACTTTCATTTGCTTTAACAAGCTATGTTTGAATGCGATTAACTTTCATTTGATTCAATAAGCTTTATTTGAATCAAATTATCTTTGTTTGAATGCAATTGAGTGGGATCTTAACGATTAAGCTTAAGCTTTATTTGATCCAATTACCATTTTTGGATAAAACAGTTGACTTTTATTTGATTAAACAAGCTATGTTTGAATGCAATAGACTTTTATTTGATTCAATAAGCTTAATTCAAATCAAATTATCTTTGTTTGAACGCAATTGAGTTGAATCTTAATGATTAAGCTTAAGCATTATTTAAAACAATTACCATTTTTAGAAAAATAGTTCACTTGCATTTGATTAAACAAGCTATGTTTGAATGAAATTGACTTTCATTTGATTCAATAAGCTTTATTCAAATCAAATTAGCTTTTGTTCGAATGCAATTCAGTGGAATGTTAATGATTAAGCTTAAGCATTATTTGAAACATTTAAAATATTTAGAAAGAATAGTTCACTTGCATTTGATTAAACAAGCTATGTTTGAATGCAATTGACTTTCATTTGATGCAATAAGCTTTATTCAAATCAAATTATCTTTTGTTCGAATGCAATTGAGTGGAATGTTAATGATTAAGCTTAAGCATTATTTGAAACATTTAACATATTTAGAAAGAATAGTTCACTTGCATTTGATTAAACAAGCTATGTTTGAATGGAATTGACTTTCATTTGATTCAATAAGCTTTATTCAAATCAAATTAGCTTTTGTTCGAATGCAATTGAGTGGAATGTTAATGATTAAGCTTAAGCATTATTTGAAACATTTAACATTTTTAGAAAGAATAGTTCACTTGCATTTGATTAAACAAGCTATGTTTGAATGCAATTGACTTTCATTTGATTCAATAAGCTTTATTCAAATCAAATTAGCTTTTGTTCGAATGCAATTGAGTGGAATCTTAATAATAAGCTTTATTCAAATCAAATTAGCTTTTGTTCGAATGCAATTGAGTGGAATGTTAATGATTAAGCTTAAGCATTATTTGAAACATTTAACATTTTTAGAAAGAATAGTTCACTTGCATTTGATTAAACAAGCTATGTTTGAATGCAATTGACTTTCATTTGATTCAATAAGTTTTATTCGAATCAAATTATCTTTGTTTGAATGCAATTGAGTGGAATCTTAATGATTTAGCTTATGCTTTATTTGAAACAATTATCATTTTAGGAAAGAATGGTTGACTTTCATTTGATTTAACAAGCTATGTTTGAATGCAAGTGACTTTCATTTGATTCAATAAGCTTTATTCAAATCAAATTAGCTTTGTTTGAATGCAATTGAGTGGAATCTTAATGATTAAGCTTAAGCATTATTTGAAACAATTACCATTTTTAGAAAGAATAGTTCACTTGCATTTGATTAAACAAGCTATGTTTGAATGCAATTGACTTTCATTTGATTCAATAAGCTTTATTCAAATCAAATTAGCTTTGTTTGAATGCAATTGAGTGGAACCTTAATGATTAAGCTTAAGCATTATTTGAAACATTTATCATTTTTAGAAATAATAGTTCACTTGCATTTGATTAAACAAGCTATGTTTGAATACAATTGACTTTCATTTGATTCAATAAGTTTTATTCGAATAAAATTATCTTTGTTTGAATGCAATTGAGTGGAATGTTAATGATTTAGCTTATGCTTTATTTGAAATAATTATCATTTTTGGAAAGAATGGTTGACTTTCATTTGCTTTAACAAGCTATGTTTGAATGCGATTGACTTTCATTTGATTCAATAAGCTTTATTTGAATCAAATTATCTTTGTTTGAATGCAATTGAGTGGGATCATAACGATTTAAGCTTTATTTGATCCAATTACCATTTTTGGATAAAACAGTTGACTTTTATTTGATTAAACAAGCTATGTTTGAATGCAATAGACTTTTATTTGACTCAATAAGCTTAATTCAAATCAAATTATCTTTGTTTGAACGCAATTGAGTTGAATCTTAATGATTAAGCTTAAGCATTATTTAAAACAATTACCATTTTTAGAAAGAATAGTTCACTTGCATTTGATTAAACAAGCTATGTTGAATGAAATTGACTTTCATTTGATTCAATAAGCTTTATTCAAATCAAATTAGCTTTTGTTCGAATGCAATTCAGTGGAATGTTAATGATTAAGCTTAAGCATTATCTGAAACATTTAACATATTTAGAAAGAATAGTTCACTTGCATTTTATTAAACAAGCTATGTTTGAATGCAATTGACTTTCATTTGATGCAATAAGCTTTATTCAAATCAAATTATCTTTTGTTCGAATGCAATTGAGTGGAATGTTAATGATTAAGCTTAAGCATTATTTGAAACATTTAACATTTTTAGAAAGAATAGTTCACTTGCATTTGATTAAACAAGCTATGTTAGAATGCAATTCACTTTCATTTGATTCAATAAGCTTTATTCAAATCAAATTAGCTTTTGTCGAATGCAATTGAGTGGAATCTTAATGATTAAGCTTAAGCATTATTTGAAACAATTAACATTTTTAGAAAAAATAGTTCACTTGCATTTGATTAAACAAGCTATGTTTGAATGCAATTGACTTTCATTTGATTCAATAAGTTTTATTCGAATCAAATTATCTTTGTTTGAATGCAATTGAGTGGAATCTTAATGATTTAGCTTATGCTTTATTTGAAACAATTATCATTTTAGGAAAGAATGGTTGACTTTCATTTGATTTAACAAGCTATGTTTGAATGCAAGTGACTTTCATTTGATTCAATAAGCTTTATTCAAATCAAATTAGCTTTGTTTGAATGCAATTGAGTGGAATCTTAATGATTAAGCTTAAGCATTATTTGAAACAATTACCATTTTTAGAAAGAATAGTTCACTTGCATTTGATTAAACAAGCTATGTTTGAATGCAATTGACTTTCATTTGATTCAATAAGCTTTATTCAAATCAAATTAGCTTTGTTTGAATGCAATTGAGTGGAACCTTAATAATCAGCTTTATTCAAATCAAATTAGCTTTTGTTCGAATGCAATTGAGTGGAATCTTAATGATTAAGCTTAAGCATTATTTAAAACAATTACCATTTTTAGAAAGAATAGTTCACTTGTATTTGATTAAACAAGCTATGTTTGAATGGAATTGACTTTCATTTGATTCAATAAGCTTTATTCAAATCAAATTAGCTTTTGTTAGAATGCAATTGAGTGGAATGTTAATGATTAAGCTTAAGCATTATTTGAAACATTTAACATTTTTAGAAAGAATAGTTCACTTGCATTTGATTAAACAAGCTATGTTTGAATGCAATTGACTTTCATTTGATTCAATAAGTTTTATTCGAATCAAATTATCTTTGTTTGAATGCAATTGAGTGGAATCTTAATGATTTAGCTTATGCTTTATTTGAAACAATTATCATTTTAGGAAAGAATGGTTGACTTTCATTTGATTTAACAAGCTATGTTTGAATGCAAGTGACTTTCATTTGATTCAATAAGCTTTATTCAAATCAAATTAGCTTTGTTTGAATGCAATTGAGTGGAATCTTAATGATTAAGCTTAAGCATTATTTGAAACAATTACCATTTTTAGAAAGAATAGTTCACTTGCATTTGATTAAACAAGCTATGTTTGAATGCAATTGACTTTCATTTGATTCAATAAGCTTTATTCAAATCAAATTAGCTTTGTTTGAGTGCAATTGAGTGGAACCTTAATGATTAAGCTTAAGCATTATTTGAAACATTTATCATTTTTAGAAATAATAGTTCACTTGCATTTGATTAAACAAGCTATGTTTGAATGCAATTGACTTTCATTTGATTCAATAAGTTTTATTCGAATAAAATTATCTTTGTTTGAATGCAATTTAGTGGAATGTTAATGATTTAGCTTATGCTTTATTTGAAATAATTATCATTTTTGGAAAGAATGGTTGACTTTCATTTGCTTTAACAAGCTATGTTTGAATGCGATTGACTTTCATTTGATTCAATAAGCTTTATTTGAATCAAATTATCTTTGTTTGAATGCAATTGAGTGGGATCTTAACGATTAAGCTTAAGCTTTATTTGATCCAATTACCATTTTTGGATAAAACAGTTGACTTTTATTTGATTAAACAAGCTATGTTTGAATGCAATAGACTTTTATTTGATTCAATAAGCTTAATTCAAATCAAATTATCTTTGTTTGAACGCAATTGAGTTGAATCTTAATGATTAAGCTTAAGCATTATTTAAAACAATTACCATTTTTAGAAAGAATAGTTCACTTGCATTTGATTAAACAAGCTATGTTTGAATGAAATTGACTTTCATTTGATTCAATAAGCTTTATTCAAATCAAATTATCTTTTGTTCGAATGCAATTGAGTGGAATGTTAATGATTAAGCTTAAGCATTATTTGAAACATTTAACATATTTAGAAAGAATAGTTCACTTGCATTTGATTAAACAAGCTATGTTTGAATGGAATTGACTTTCATTTGATTCAATAAGCTTTATTCAAATCAAATTAGCTTTTGTTCGAATGCAATTGAGTGGAATGTTAATGATTAAGCTTAAGCATTATTTGAAACATTTAACATTTTTAGAAAGAATAGTTCACTTGCATTTGATTAAACAAGCTATGTTTGAATGCAATTGACTTTCATTTGATTCAATAAGCTTTATTCAAATCAAATTAGCTTTTGTTCGAATGCAATTGAGTGGAATCTTAATAATAAGCTTTATTCAAATCAAATTAGCTTTTGTTCGAATACAATTGAGTGGAATCTTAATGATTAAGCTTAAGCATTATTTGAAACATTTAACATTTTTAGAAAGAATAGTTCACTTGCATTTCATTAAACAAGCTATGTTTGAATGCAATTGACTTTCATTTGATTCAATAAGTTTTATTCGAATCAAATTATCTTTGTTTGAATGCAATTGAGTGGAATGTTAATGATTTAGCTTATGCTTTATTTGAAACAATTATCATTTTTGGAAAGAATGGTTGACTTTCATTTGCTTTAACATGCTATGTTTGAATGCGATTGACTTTCATTTGATTCAATAAGCTTTATTCGAATCAAATTATCTTTGTTTGAATGCAATTGAGTGGGATCTTAACGATTAAGCTTAAGCTTTATTTGAACGAATTACCATTTTTGGATAGAACAGTTGACTTTTATTTAATTAAACAAGCTATGTTTGAATGCAATAGACTTTTATTTGATTCAATAAGCTTAATTCAAATCAAATTATCTTTGTTTGAACGCAATTGAGTGGAATCTTAATGATTAAGCTTAAGCATTATTTAAAACAATTACCATTTTTAGAAAGAATAGTTCACTTGCATTTGATTAAACAAGCTATGTTTGAATGGAATTGACTTTCATTTGATTCAATAAGCTTTATTCAAATCAAATTAGCTTTTGTTCGAATGCAATTGAGTGGAATGTTAATGATTAAGCTTAAGCATTATTTGAAACATTTAACATTTTTAGAAAGAATAGTTCACTTGCATTTGATTAAACAAGCTATGTTTGAATGCAATTGACTTTCATTTGATTCAATAAGTTTTATTCGAATCAAATTATCTTTGTTTGAATGCAATTGAGTGGAATCTTAATGATTTAGCTTATGCTTTATTTGAAACAATTATCATTTTAGGAAAGAATGGTTGACTTTCATTTGATTTAACAAGCTATGTTTGAATGCAAGTGACTTTCATTTGATTCAATAAGCTTTATTCAAATCAAATTAGCTTTGTTTGAATGCAATTGAGTGGAATCTTAATGATTAAGCTTAAGCATTATTTGAAACAATTACCATTTTTAGAAAGAATAGTTCACTTGCATTTGATTAAACAAGCTATGTTTGAATGCAATTGACTTTCACTTGATTCAATAAGCTTTATTCAAATCAAATTAGCTTTGTTTGAATGCAATTGAGTGGAACCTTAATAATAAGCTTTATTCAAATCAAATTAGCTTTTGTTCGAATGCAATTGAGTGGAATCTTAATGATTAAGCTTAAGCATTATTTAAAACAATTACCATTTTTAGAAAGAATAGTTCACTTGTATTTGATTAAACAAGCTATGTTTGAATGGAATTGACTTTCATTTGATTCAATAAGCTTTATTCAAATCAAATTAGCTTTTGTTAGAATGCAATTGAGTGGAATGTCAATGATTAAGCTTAAGCATTATTTGAAACATTTAACATTTTTAGAAAGAATAGTTCACTTGCATTTGATTAAACAAGCTATGTTTGAATGCAATTGACTTTCATTTGATTCAATAAGTTTTATTCGAATCAAATTATCTTTGTTTGAATGCAATTGAGTGGAATATTAATGATTTAGCTTATGCTTTATTTGAAACAATTATCATTTTAGGAAAGAATGGTTGACTTTCATTTGATTTAACAAGCTATGTTTGAATGCAAGTGACTTTCATTTGATTCAATAAGCTTTATTCAAATCAAATTAGCTTTGTTTGAATGCAATTGAGTGGAATCTTAATGATTAAGCTTAAGCATTATTTGAAACAATTACCATTTTTAGAAAGAATAGTTCACTTGCATTTGATTAAACAAGCTATTTTTGAATGCAATTGACTTTCATTTGATTCAATAAGCTTTATTCAAATCAAATTAGCTTTGTTTGAATGCAATTGAGTGGAACCTTAATGATTAAGCTTAAGCATTATTTGAAACATTTATCATTTTTAGAAATAATAGTTCACTTGCATTTGATTAAACAAGCTATGTTTGAATACAATTGACTTTCATTTGATTCAATAAGTTTTATTCGAATAAAATTATCTTTGTTTGAATGCAATTTAGTGGAATGTTAATGATTTAGCTTATGCTTTATTTGAAATAATTATCATTTTTGGAAAGAATGGTTGACTTTCATTTGCTTTAACAAGCTATGTTTGAATGCGATTGACTTTCATTTGATTCAATAAGCTTTATTTGAATCAAATTATCTTTGTTTGAATGCAATTGAGTGGGATCTTAACGATTAAGCTTAAGCTTTATTTGATCCAATTACCATTTTTGGATAAAACAGTTGACTTTTATTTGATTAAACAAGCTATGGTTGAATGCAATTGAATTTCATTTGATTCAATAAGTTTTATTCGAATAAAATTATCTTTGTTTGAATGCAATTGAGTGGAATGTTAATGATTTAGCTTATGCTTTATTTGAAACAATTATCATTTTTGGAAAGAATGGTTGACTTTCATTTGCTTTAACAAGCTATGTTTGAATGCGATTGACTTTCATTTGATTCAATAAGCTTTATTTGAATCAAATTAGCTTTTGTTCGAATGCAATTCAGTGGAATGTTAATGATTAAGCTTAAGCATTATTTGAAACATTTAACATATTTAGAAAGAATAGTTCACTTGCATTTGATTAAACAAGCTATGTTTGAATGCAATTGACTTTCATTTGATTCAATAAGCTTTATCCAAATCAAATTAGCTTTGTTTGAATGCAATTGAGTGGAACCTTAATGATTAAGCTTAAGCATTATTTGAAACATTTATCATTTTTAGAAAGAATAGTTCACTTGCATTTGATTAAACAAGCTATGTTTGAATGAAATTGACTTTCATTTGATTCAATAAGCTTTATTCAAATCAAATTAGCTTTTGTTAGAATGCAATTGAGTGGAATGTTAATGATTAAGCTTAAGCATTATTTGAAACATTTAACATTTTTAGAAAGAATAGTTCACTTGCATTTGATTAAACAAGCTATGTTTGAATGCAATTCACTTTCATTTGATTCAATAAGCTTTATTCAAATCAAATTAGCTTTTGTTCAAATGCAATTGAGTGGAATCTTAATGATTAAGCTTAAGCATTATTTGAAACAATTAACAATTTTAGAAAGAATAGTTCACTTGCATTTGATTAAACAAGCTATGTTTGAATGCAATTGACTTTCATTTGATTCAATAAGTTTTATTCGAATCAAATTATCTTTGTTTGAATGCAATTGAGTGGAATCTTAATGATTTAGCTTATGCTTTATTTGAAACAATTATCATTTTTGGAAAGAATGGTTGACTTTCATTTGATTTAACAAGCTATGTTTGAATGCAATTGACTTTCATTTGATTCAATAAGCTTTATTCAAATCAAATTAGCTTTGTTTGAATGCAATTGAGTGGAATCTTAATGATTAAGCTTAAGCATTATTTGAAACAATTACCATTTTTAGAAAGAATAGTTCACTTGCATTTGATTAAACAAGCTATGTTTGAATGCAATTGACTTTCATTTGATTCAATAAGCTTTATTCAAATCAAATTAGCTTTGTTTGAATGCAATTGAGTGGAACCTTAATGATTAAGCTTAAGCATTATTTGAAACATTTATCATTTTTAGAAATAATAGTTCACTTGCATTTGATTAAACAAGCTATGTTTGAATGCAATTGACTTTCATTTGATTCAATAAGTTTTATTCGAATAAAATTATCTTTGTTTGAATGCAATTGAGTGGAATGTTAATGATTTAGCTTATGCTTTATTTGAAACAATTATCATTTTTGGAAAGAATGGTTGACTTTCATTTGCTTTAACAAGCTATGTTTGAATGCGATTGACTTTCATTTGATTCAATAAGCTTTATTTGAATCAAATTATCTTTGTTTGAATACAATTGAGTGGGATCTTAACGATTAAGCTTAAGCTTTATTTGATCCAATTACCATTTTTGGATAAAACAGTTGACTTTTATTTGATTAAACAAGCTATGTTTGAATGCAATAGACTTTTATTTGATTCAATAAGCTTAATTCAAATCAAATTATCTTTGTTTGAACGCAATTGAGTTGAATCTAAATGATTAAGCTTAAGCATTATTTAAAACAATTACCATTTTTAGAAAGAATAGTTCACTTGCATTTGATTAAACAAGCTATGTTTGAATGAAATTGACTTTCATTTGATTCAATAAGCTTTATTCAAATCAAATTAGCTTTTGTTCGAATGAAATTCAGTGGAATATTAATGATTAAGCTTAAGCATTATTTGAAACATTTAACATATTTAGAAAGAATAGTTCACTTGCATTTGATTAAACAAGCTATGTTTGAATGCAATTGACTTTCATTTGATGCAATAAGCTTTATTCAAATCAAATTATCTTTTGTTCGAATGCAATTGAGTGGAATGTTAATGATTAAGCTTAAGCATTATTTGAAACATTTAACATTTTTAGAAAGAATAGTTCACTTGCATTTGATTAAACAAGCTATGTTTGAATGCAATTGACTTTCATTTGATGCAATAAGCTTTATTCAAATCAAATTATCTTTTGTTCGAATGCAATTGAGTGGAATGTTAATGATTAAGCTTAAGCATTATTTGAAACATTTAACATTTTTAGAAAGAATAGTTCACTTGCATTTGATTAAACAAGCTATGTTTGAATGCAATTCACTTTCATTTGATTCAATAAGCTTTATTCAAATCAAATTAGCTTTTGTTCAAATGCAATTGAGTGGAATCTTAATGATTAAGCTTAAGCATTATTTGAAACAATTAACATTTTTAGAAAGAATAGTTCACTTGCATTTGATTAAACAAGCTATGTTTGAATGCAATTGACTTTCATTTGATTCAATAAGTTTTATTCGAATCAAATTATCTTTGTTTGAATGCAATTGAGTGGAATCTTAATGATTTAGCTTATGCTTTATTTGAAACAATTATCATTTTAGGAAAGAATGGTTGACTTTCATTTGATTTAACAAGCTATGTTTGAATGCAAGTGACTTTCATTTGATTCAATAAGCTTTATTCAAATCAAATTAGCTTTGTTTGAATGCAATTGAGTGGAATCTTAATGATTAAGCTTAAGCATTATTTGAAACAATTACCATTTTTAGAAAGAATAGTTCACTTGCATTTGATTAAACAAGCTATGTTTGAATGCAATTGACTTTCATTTGATTCAATAAGTTTTATTCGAATCAAATTATCTTTGTTTGAATGCAATTGAGTGGAATCTTAATGATTTAGCTTATGCTTTATTTGAAACAATTATCATTTTTGGAAAGAATGGTTGACTTTCATTGGATTTAACAAGCTATGTTTGAATGCAATTGACTTTCATTTGATTCAATAAGCTTTATTTGAATCAAATTATCTTTGTTTGAATGCAATTGAGTGGGATCTTAACGATTAAGCTTAAGCTTTATTTGATCCAATTACCATTTTTGGATAAAACAGTTGACTTTTATTTAATTAAACAAGCTATGTTTGAATGCAATAGACTTTTATTTGATTCAATAAGCTTAATTCAAATCAAATTATCTTTGTTTGAACGCAATTGA
The DNA here is from genome assembly GCA_951394345.1 of Salicornia ramosissima. Taxonomy (NCBI): domain Eukaryota; kingdom Viridiplantae; phylum Streptophyta; class Magnoliopsida; order Caryophyllales; family Amaranthaceae; genus Salicornia; species Salicornia ramosissima. The sequence goes on along the minus strand of OX596240.1, from coordinate 24,751,050 downwards.
GTTGAATCTTAATGATTAAGCTTAAGCATTATTTAAAACAATTACCATTTTTAGAAAGAATAGTTCACTTGCATTTGATTAAACAAGCTATGTTTGAATGAAATTGACTTTCATTTGATTCAATAAGCTTTATTCAAATCAAATTAGCTTTTGTTCGAATGAAATTCAGTGGAATGTTAATGATTAAGCTTAAGCATTATTTGAAACATTTAACATATTTAGAAAGAATAGTTCACTTGCATTTGATTAAACAAGCTATGTTTGAATGCAATTGACTTTCATTTGATGCAATAAGCTTTATTCAAATCAAATTATCTTTTGTTCGAATGCAATTGAGTGGAATGTTAATGATTAAGCTTAAGCATTATTTGAAACATTTAACATTTTTAGAAAGAATAGTTCACTTGCATTTGATTAAACAAGCTATGTTTGAATGCAATTGACTTTCATTTGATGCAATAAGCTTTATTCAAATCAAATTATCTTTTGTTCGAATGCAATTGAGTGGAATGTTAATGATTAAGCTTAAGCATTATTTGAAACATTTAACATTTTTAGAAAGAATAGTTCACTTGCATTTGATTAAACAAGCTATGTTTGAATGCAATTCACTTTCATTTGATTCAATAAGTTTTATTCGAATCAAATTAGCTTTTGTTCAAATGCAATTGAGTGGAATCTTAATGATTTAGCTTATGCTTTATTTGAAACAATTATCATTTTAGGAAAGAATGGTTGACTTTCATTTGATTTAACAAGCTATGTTTGAATGCAAGTGAATTTCATTTGATTCAATAAGCTTTATTCAAATCAAATTAGCTTTGTTTGAATGCAATTGAGTGGAATCTTAATGATTAAGCTTAAGCATTATTTGAAACAATTACCATTTTTAGAAAGAATAGTTCACTTGCATTTGATTAAACAAGCTATGTTTGAATGCAATTGACTTTCATTTGATTCAATAAGCTTTATTCAAATCAAATTAGCTTTGTTTGAATGCAATTGAGTGGAACCTTAATGATTAAGCTTAAGCATTATTTGAAACATTTATCATTTTTAGAAATAATAGTTCACTTGCATTTGATTAAACAAGCTATGTTTGAATGCAATTGACTTTCATTTGATTCAATAAGTTTTATTCGAATAAAATTATCTTTGTTTGAATGCAATTGAGTGGAATGTTAATGATTTAGCTTATGCTTTATTTGAAATAATTATCATTTTTGGAAAGAATGGTTGACTTTCATTTGCTTTAACAAGCTATGTTTGAATGCGATTGACTTTCATTTGATTCAATAAGCTTTATTTGAATCAAATTATCTTTGTTTGAATGCAATTGAGTGGGATCTTAACGATTAAGCTTAAGCTTTATTTGATCCAATTACCATTTTTGGATAAAACAGTTGACTTTTATTTGATTAAACAAGCTATGTTTGAATGCAATAGACTTTTATTTGATTCAATAAGCTTAATTCAAATCAAATTATCTTTGTTTGAACGCAATTGAGTTGAATCTTAATGATTAAGCTTAAGCATTATTTGAAACAATTACCATTTTTAGAAAGAATAGTTCACTTGCATTTGATTAAACAAGCTATGTTTGAATGCAATTGACTTTCATTTGATTCAATAAGTTTTATCCAAATCAAATTAGCTTTGTTTGAATGCAATTGAGTGGAATCTTAATGATTAAGCTTAAGCATTATTTGAATCATTTATCATTTTTAGAAATAATAGTTCACTTGCATTTGATTAAACAAGCTATGTTTGAATGCAATTGACTTTCATTTGATTCAATAAGTTTTATTCGAATAAAATTATCTTTGTTTGAATGCAATTGAGTGGAATGTTAATGATTTAGCTTATGCTTTATTTGAAACAATTATCATTTTTGGAAAGAATGGTTGACTTTCATTTGCTTTAACATGCTATGTTTGAATGCGATTGACTTTAATTTGATTCAATAAGCTTTATTCGAATCAAATTATCTTTGTTTGAATGCAATTGAGTGGAATCTTAATGATTTAGCTTATGCTTTATTTGAAACAATTATCATTTTTGGAAAGAATGTTTGACTTTCATTTGCTTTAACAAGCTATGTTTGAATGCGATTGACTTTCATTTGATTCAATAAGCTTTATTTGAATCAAATTATCTTTGTTTGAATGCAATTGAGTGGGATCTTAACGATTAAGCTTAAGCTTTATTTGATCCAATTACCATTTTTGGATAAAACAGTTGACTTTTATTTGATTAAACAAGCTATGTTTGAATGCAATAGACTTTTATTTGATTCAATAAGCTTAATTCAAATCAAATTATCTTTGTTTGAACGCAATTGAGTTGAATCTTAATAATTAAGCTTTAGCATTATTTAAAACAATTACCATTTTTAGAAAGAATAGTTCACTTGCATTTGATTAAACAAGCTATGTTTGAATGGAATTGACTTTCATTTGATTCAATAAGCTTTATTCAAATCAAATTAGCTTTGTTTGAATGCAATTAAGTGGAATCTTAATGATTAAACATAAGCATTATTTGAAACAATTACCATTTTTAGAAAGAATAGTTCACTTGCATTTGATTAAACAAGCTATGTTTGAATGCAATTGACTTTCATTTGATTCAATAAGCTTTATCCAAATCAAATTAGCTTTGTTTGAATGCAATTGAGTGGAATCTTAATGATTAAGCTTAAGCATTATTTGAATCATTTATCATTTTTAGAAATAATAGTTCACTTGCATTTAATTAAACAAGCTATGTTTGAATGCAATTGACTTTCATTTGATTCAATAAGTTTTATTCGAATAAAATTATCATTGTTTGAATGCAATTGAGTGGAATGTTAATGATTTAGCTTATGCTTTATTTGAAACAATTATCATTTTTGGAAAGAATGGTTGACTTTCATTTGCTTTAACATGCTATGTTTGAATGCGATTGACTATCATTTGATTCAATAAGCTTTATTCGAATCAAATTATCTTTGTTTGAATGCAATTGAGTGGGATCTTAACGATTAAGCTTAAGCTTTATTTGAACCAATTACCATTTTTGGATAGAACAGTTGACTTTTATTTGATTAAACAAGCTATGTTTGAATGCAATAGACTTTTATTTGAATCAATAAGCTTAATTCAAATCAAATTATCTTTGTTTGAACGCAATTGAGTGGAATCTTAATGATTAAGCTTAAGCATTATTTAAAACAATTACCATTTTTAGAAAGAATAGTTCACTTTCATTTGATTTAACAAGCTATGTTTGAATGGAATTGACTTTCATTTGATTCAATAAGCTTTATTCAAATCAAATTAGCTTTTGTTCGAATGCAATTGAGTAGAATGTTAATGATTAAGCTTAAGCATTATTTGAAACATTTAACATTTTTAGAAAGAATAGTTCACTTGCATTTGATTAAACAAGCTATGTTTGAATGCAATTGACTTTCATTTGATTCAATAAGCTTTATTCAAATCAAATTAGCTTTTGTTCGAATGCAATTGAGTGGAATCTTAATGATTAAGCTTAAGCATTATTTCAAACAATTACCATTTTTAGAAAGAATAGTTCACTTGCATTTGATTAAACAAGCTATGTTTGAATGGAATTGACTTTCATTTGATTCAATAAGCTTTATTCAAATCAAATTAGCTTTTGTTAGAATGCAATTGAGTGGAATATTAATGATTAAGCTTAAGCATTATTTGAAACATTTAACATTTTTAGAAAGAATAGTTCACTTGCATTTGATTAAACAAGCTATGTTTGAATGCAATTGACTTTCATTTGATTCAATAAGTTTTATTCGAATCAAATTATCTTTGTTTGAATGCAATTGAGTGGAATGTTAATGATTTAGCTTATGCTTTATTTGAAACAATTATCATTTTCGGAAAGAATGGTTGACTTTCATTTGCTTTAACATGCTATGTTTGAATGCGATTGACTTTCATTTGATTCAATAAGCTTTATTCGAATCAAATTATCTTTGTTTGAATGCAATTGAGTGGGATCTTAACGATTAAGCTTAAGCTTTATTTGAACCAATTACCATTTTTGGATAGAACAGTTGACTTTTATTTAATTAAACAAGCTATGTTTGAATGCAATAGACTTTTATTTGATTCAATAAGCTTAATTCAAATCAAATAATCTTTGTTTGAACGCAATTGAGTGGAATCTTAATGATTAAGCTTAAGCATTATTTAAAACAATTACCATTTTTAGAAAGAATAGTTCACTTGCATTTGATTAAACAAGCTATGTTTGAATGGAATTGACTTTCATTTGATTCAATAAGCTTTATTCAAATCAAATTCGCTTTTGTTCGAATGCAATTGAGTGGAATGTTAATGATTAAGCTTAAGCATTATTTGATTTTGAAACATTTAACATTTTTAGAAAGAATAGTTCACTTGCATTTGATTAAACAAGCTATGTTTGAATGGAATTGACTTTCATTTGATTCAATAAGCTTTATTCAAATCAAATTAGCTTTTGTTCGAATGCAATTGAGTGGAATGTTAATGATTAAGCTTAAGCATTATTTGAAACATTTAACATTTTTAGAAAGAATAGTTCACTTGCATTTGATTAAACAAGCTATGTTTGAATGCAATTGACTTTCATTTGATTCAATAAGCTTTATTCAAATCAAATTAGCTTTTGTTCGAATGCAATTGAGTGGAATCTTAATGATTAAGCTTAAGCATTATTTCAAACAATTACCATTTTTAGAAAGAATAGTTCACTTGCATTTGATTAAACAAGCTATGTTTGAATGGAATTGACTTTCATTTGATTCAATAAGCTTTATTCAAATCAAATTAGCTTTTGTTAGAATGCAATTGAGTGGAATGTTAATGATTAAGCTTAAGCATTATTTGAAATATTTAACATTTTTAGAAAGAATAGTTCACTTGCATTTGATTAAACAAGCTATGTTTGAATGCAATTGACTTTCATTTGATTCAATAAGTTTTATTCGAATCAAATTATCTTTGTTTGAATGCAATTGAGTGGAATGTTAATGATTTAGCTTATGCTTTATTTGAAACAATTATCATTTTCGGAAAGAATGGTTGACTTTCATTTGCTTTAACATGCTATGTTTGAATGCGATTGACTTTCATTTGATTCAATAAGCTTTATTCGAATCAAATTATCTTTGTTTGAATGCAATTGAGTGGGATCTTAACGATTAAGCTTAAGCTTTATTTGAACCAATTACCATTTTTGGATAGAACAGTTGACTTTTATTTAATTAAACAAGCTATGTTTGAATGCAATAGACTTTTATTTGATTCAATAAGCTTAATTCAAATCAAATAATCTTTGTTTGAACGCAATTGAGTGGAATCTTAATGATTAAGCTTAAGCATTATTTAAAACAATTACCATTTTTAGAAAGAATAGTTCACTTGCATTTGATTAAACAAGCTATGTTTGAATGGAATTGACTTTCATTTGATTCAATAAGCTTTATTCAAATCAAATTCGCTTTTGTTCGAATGCAATTGAGTGGAATGTTAATGATTAAGCTTAAGCATTATTTAAAACAATTACCATTTTTAGAAAGAATAGTTCACTTGCATTTGATTAAACAAGCTATGTTTGAATGGAATTGACTTTCATTTGATTCAATAAGCGTTATTCAAATCAAATTAGCTTTTGTTAGAATGCAATTGAGTGGAATGTTAATGATTAAGCTTAAGCATTATTTGAAACATTTAACATTTTTAGAAAGAATAGTTCACTTTTATTTGATTAAACAAGCTATGTTTGAATGCAATAGACTTTTATTTGATTCAATAAGCTTAATTCAAATCAAATTATCTTTGTTTGAACGCAATTGAGTGGAATCTTAATGATTAAGCTTAAGCATTATTTAAAACATTTACCATTTTTAGAAAGAATAGTTCACTTGCATTTGATTAAACAAGCTATGTTTGAATGAAATTGACTTTCATTTGATTCAATAAGCTTTATTCAAATCAAATTAGCTTTTGTTCGAATGCAATTGAGTGGAATCTTAATGATTAAGCTTAAGCATTATTTGAAACAATTAACATTTTTAGAAAGAATAGTTCACTTGCATTTGATTAAGCAAGCTATGTTTGAGTGCAATTGACTTTCATTTGATTCAATAAGTTTTATTCGAATCAAATTATCTTTGTTTGAATGCAATTGAGTGGAATCTTAATGATTTAGCTTATGCTTTATTTGAAACAATTATCATTTTTGGAAAGAATGGTTGACTTTCATTTGCTTTAACAAGCTATGTTTGAATGCGATAGACTTTCATTTGATTCAATAAGCTTTATTTGAATCAACTTATCTTTGTTTGAATGCAATTGAGTGGGATCTTAACGATTAAGCTTAAACTTTATTTGATCCAATTACCATTTTTGGATAGAACAGTTGACTTTTATTTGATTAAACAAGCTATGTTTGAATGCAATAGACTTTTATTTGATTCAATAAGCTTAATTCAAATCAAATTATCTTTGTTTAAACGCAATTGAGTGGAATCTTAATGATTAAGCTTAAGCATTATTTAAAACAATTACCATTTTTAGAAAGAATAGTTCACTTGCCTTTGATTAAACAAGCTATGTTTGAATGAAATTTACTTTCATTTCATTCAATAAGCTTTATTCAAATCAAATTAGCTGTTGTTAGAATGCAATTGAGTGGAATGTTAATGATTAAGCTTAAGCATTAGTTGAAACATTTAACATTTTTAGAAAGAATAGTTCACTTGCATTTGATTAAACAATCTATGTTTGAATGCAATTGACTTTCATTTGATTCAATAAGCTTTATTCAAATCAAATTAGCTTTTGTTCGAATGCAATTGAGTGGAATCTTAATGATTAAGCTTAAGCATTATTTGAAACAATTACCATTTTTAGAAAGAATAGTTCACTTGCATTTGATTAAACAAGCTATGTTTGAATGCAATTGACTTTCATTTGATTCAATAAGCTTTATTCAAATCAAATTAGCTTTGTTTGAATGCAATTGAGTGGAACCTTAATGAATAAGCTTAAGCATTATTTGAAACATTTATCATTTTTAGAAATAATAGTTCACTTGCATTTGATTAAACAAGCTATGTTTGAATGCAATTGACTTTCATTTGATTCAATAAGTTTTATTCGAATAAAATTATCTTTGTTTGAATGCAATTGAGTGGAATGTTAATGATTTAGCTTATGCTTTATTTGAAACAATTATCATTTTTGGAAAGAATGGTTGACTTTCATTTGCTTTAACAAGCTATGTTTGAATGCGATTGACTTTCATTTGATTCAATAAGCTTTATTTGAATCAAATTATCTTTGTTTGAATGCAATTGAGTGGGATCTTAACGATTAAGCTTAAGCTTTATTTGATCCAATTACCATTTTTGGATAGAACAGTTGACTTTTATTTGATTAAACAAGCTATGTTTGAATGCAATAGACTTTTATTTGATTCAATAAGCTTAATTCAAATCAAATTATCTTTGTTTGAACGGAATTGAGTGGAATCTTAATGATTAAGCTTAAGCATTATTTAAAACAATTACCATTTTTAGAAAGAATAGTTCACTTGCATTTGATTAAACAAGTTATGTTAGAATGAAATTGACTTTCATTTGATTCAATAAGCTTTATTCAAATCAAATTAGCTTTTGTTAGAATGCAATTGAGTGGAATGTTAATGATTAAGCTTAAGCATTATTTGAAACATTTAACATTTTTAGAAAGAATAGTTCACTTGCATTTGATTAAACAAGCTATGTTTGAATGCAATTCACTTTCATTTGATTCAATAAGCTTTATTCAAATCAAATTAGCTTTTGTTCAAATGCAATTGAGTGGAATCTTAATGATTAAGCTTAAGCATTATTTGAAACAATTAACATTTTTAGAAAGAATAGTTCACTTGCATTTGATTAAACAAGCTATGTTTGAATGCAATTGACTTTCATTTGATTCAATAAGTTTTATTCGAATCAAATTATCTTTGTTTGAATGCAATTGAGTGGAATCTTAATGATTTAGCTTATGCTTTATTTGAAACAATTATCATTTTTGGAAAGAATGGTTGACTTTCATTTGATTTAACAAGCTATGTTTGAATGCAATTGACTTTCATTTGATTCAATAAGCTTTATTCAAATCAAATTAGCTTTGTTTGAATGCAATTGAGTGGAATCTTAATGATTAAGCTTAAGCATTATTTGAAACAATTACCATTTTTAGAAAGAATAGTTCACTTGCATTTGATTAAACAAGCTATGTTTGAATGCAATTGACTTTCATTTGATTCAACAAGCTTTATTCAAATCAAATTAGCTTTGTTTGAATGCAATTGAGTGGAATGTTAATGATTAAGCTTAAGCATTATTTGAAACATTTAACATTTTTAGAAAGAATAGTTCACTTGCATTTGATTAAACAAGCTATGTTTGAATGCAATTGACTTTCATTTGATTCAATAAGTTTTATTCGAATCAAATAATCTTTGTTTGAATGCAATTGAGTGGAATGTTAATGATTTAGCTTATGCTTTATTTGAAACAATTATCATTTTCGGAAAGAATGGTTGACTTTCATTTGCTTTAACATGCTATGTTTGAATGCGATTGACTTTCATTTGATTCAATAAGCTTTATTCGAATCAAATTATCTTTGTTTGAATGCAATTGAGTGGGATCTTAACGATTAAGCTTAAGCTTTATTTGAACCAATTACCATTTTTGGATAGAACAGTTGACTTTTATTTGATTAAACAAGCTATGTTTGAATGCAATAGACTTTTATTTGAATCAATAAGCTTAATTCAAATCAAATTATCTTTGTTTGAACGCAATTGAGTGGAATCTTAATGATTAAGCTTAAGCATTATTTAAAACAATTACCATTTTTAGAAAGAATAGTTCACTTTCATTTGATTTAACAAGCTATGTTTGAATGGAATTGACTTTCATTTGATTCAATAAGCTTTATTCAAATCAAATTAGCTTTTGTTCGAATGCAATTGAGTAGAATGTTAATGATTAAGCTTAAGCATTATTTGAAACATTTAACATTTTTAGAAAGAATAGTTCACTTGCATTTGATTAAACAAGCTATGTTTGAATGCAATTGACTTTCATTTGATTCAATAAGCTTTATTCAAATCAAATTAGCTTTTGTTCGAATGCAATTGAGTGGAATCTTAATGATTAAGCTTAAGCATTATTTCAAACAATTACCATTTTTAGAAAGAATAGTTCACTTGCATTTGATTAAACAAGCTATGTTTGAATGGAATTGACTTTCATTTGATTCAATAAGCTTTATTCAAATCAAATTAGCTTTTGTTAGAATGCAATTGAGTGGAATATTAATGATTAAGCTTAAGCATTATTTGAAACATTTAACATTTTTAGAAAGAATAGTTCACTTGCATTTGATTAAACAAGCTATGTTTGAATGCAATTGACTTTCATTTGATTCAATAAGTTTTATTCGAATCAAATTATCTTTGTTTGAATGCAATTGAGTGGAATGTTAATGATTTAGCTTATGCTTTATTTGAAACAATTATCATTTTCGGAAAGAATGGTTGACTTTCATTTGCTTTAACATGCTATGTTTGAATGCGATTGACTTTCATTTGATTCAATAAGCTTTATTCGAATCAAATTATCTTTGTTTGAATGCAATTGAGTGGGATCTTAACGATTAAGCTTAAGCTTTATTTGAACCAATTACCATTTTTGGATAGAACAGTTGACTTTTATTTAATTAAACAAGCTATGTTTGAATGCAATAGACTTTTATTTGATTCAATAAGCTTAATTCAAATCAAATAATCTTTGTTTGAACGCAATTGAGTGGAATCTTAATGATTAAGCTTAAGCATTATTTAAAACAATTACCATTTTTAGAAAGAATAGTTCACTTGCATTTGATTAAACAAGCTATGTTTGAATGGAATTGACTTTCATTTGATTCAATAAGCTTTATTCAAATCAAATTCGCTTTTGTTCGAATGCAATTGAGTGGAATGTTAATGATTAAGCTTAAGCATTATTTGATTTTGAAACATTTAACATTTTTAGAAAGAATAGTTCACTTGCATTTGATTAAACAAGCTATGTTTGAATGGAATTGACTTTCATTTGATTCAATAAGCTTTATTCAAATCAAATTAGCTTTTGTTCGAATGCAATTGAGTGGAATGTTAATGATTAAGCTTAAGCATTATTTGAAACATTTAACATTTTTAGAAAGAATAGTTCACTTGCATTTGATTAAACAAGCTATGTTTGAATGCAATTGACTTTCATTTGATTCAATAAGCTTTATTTGAATCAAATTATCTTTGTTTGAATGCAATTGAGTGGGATCTTAACGATTAAGCTTAAGCTTTATTTGATCCAATTACCATTTTTGGATAGAACAGTTGACTTTTATTTGATTAAACAAGCTATGTTTGAATGCAATAGACTTTTATTTGATTCAATAAGCTTAATTCAAATCAAATTATCTTTGTTTGAACGGAATTGAGTGGAATCTTAATGATTAAGCTTAAGCATTATTTAAAACAATTACCATTTTTAGAAAGAATAGTTCACTTGCATTTGATTAAACAAGTTATGTTAGAATGAAATTGACTTTCATTTGATTCAATAAGCTTTATTCAAATCAAATTAGCTTTTGTTAGAATGCAATTGAGTGGAATGTTAATGATTAAGCTTAAGCATTATTTGAAACATTTAACATTTTTAGAAAGAATAGTTCACTTGCATTTGATTAAACAAGCTATGTTTGAATGCAATTCACTTTCATTTGATTCAATAAGCTTTATTCAAATCAAATTAGCTTTTGTTCAAATGCAATTGAGTGGAATCTTAATGATTAAGCTTAAGCATTATTTGAAACAATTAACATTTTTAGAAAGAATAGTTCATTTGCATTTGATTAAACAAGCTATGTTTGAATGCAATTGACTTTCATTTGATTCAATAAGTTTTATTCGAATCAAATTATCTTTGTTTGAATGCAATTGAGTGGAATCTTAATGATTTAGCTTATGCTTTATTTGAAACAATTATCATTTTTGGAAAGAATGGTTGACTTTCATTTGATTTAACAAGCTATGTTTGAATGCAATTGACTTTCATTTGATTCAATAAGCTTTATTCAAATCAAATTAGCTTTGTTTGAATGCAATTGAGTGGAATCTTAATGATTAAGCTTAAGCATTATTTGAAACAATTACCATTTTTAGAAAGAATATTTCACTTGCATTTGATTAAACAAGCTATGTTTGAATGCAATTGACTTTCATTTGATTCAACAAGCTTTATTCAAATCAAATTAGCTTTGTTTGAATGCAATTGAGTGGAATGTTAATGATTAAGCTTAAGCATTATTTGAAACATTTAACATTTTTAGAAAGAATAGTTCACTTGCATTTGATTAAACAAGCTATGTTTGAATGCAATTGACTTTCATTTGATTCAATAAGTTTTATTCGAATCAAATTATCTTTGTTTGAATGCAATTGAGTGGAATGTTAATGATTTAGCTTATGCTTTATTTGAAACAATTATCATTTTCGGAAAGAATGGTTGACTTTCATTTGCTTTAACATGCTATGTTTGAATGCGATTGACTTTCATTTGATTCAATAAGCTTTATTCGAATCAAATTATCTTTGTTTGAATGCAATTGAGTGGGATCTTAACGATTAAGCTTAAGCTTTATTTGAACCAATTACCATTTTTGGATAGAACAGTTGACTTTTATTTGATTAAACAAGCTATGTTTGAATGCAATAGACTTTTATTTGAATCAATAAGCTTAATTCAAATCAAATTATCTTTGTTTGAACGCAATTGAGTGGAATCTTAATGATTAAGCTTAAGCATTATTTAAAACAATTACCATTTTTAGAAAGAATAGTTCACTTTCATTTGATTTAACAAGCTATGTTTGAATGGAATTGACTTTCATTTGATTCAATAAGCTTTATTCAAATCAAATTAGCTTTTGTTCGAATGCAATTGAGTAGAATGTTAATGATTAAGCTTAAGCATTATTTGAAACATTTAACATTTTTAGAAAGAATAGTTCACTTGCATTTGATTAAACAAGCTATGTTTGAATGCAATTGACTTTCATTTGATTCAATAAGCTTTATTCAAATCAAATTAGCTTTTGTTCGAATGCAATTGAGTGGAATCTTAATGATTAAGCTTAAGCATTATTTCAAACAATTACCATTTTTAGAAAGAATAGTTCACTTGCATTTGATTAAACAAGCTATGTTTGAATGGAATTGACTTTCATTTGATTCAATAAGCTTTATTCAAATCAAATTAGCTTTTGTTAGAATGCAATTGAGTGGAATATTAATGATTAAGCTTAAGCATTATTTGAAACATTTAACATTTTTAGAAAGAATAGTTCACTTGCATTTGATTAAACAAGCTATGTTTGAATGCAATTGACTTTCATTTGATTCAATAAGTTTTATTCGAATCAAATTATCTTTGTTTGAATGCAATTGAGTGGAATGTTAATGATTTAGCTTATGCTTTATTTGAAACAATTATCATTTTCGGAAAGAATGGTTGACTTTCATTTGCTTTAACATGCTATGTTTGAATGCGATTGACTTTCATTTGATTCAATAAGCTTTATTCGAATCAAATTATCTTTGTTTGAATGCAATTGAGTGGGATCTTAACGATTAAGCTTAAGCTTTATTTGAACCAATTACCATTTTTGGATAGAACAGTTGACTTTTATTTAATTAAACAAGCTATGTTTGAATGCAATAGACTTTTATTTGATTCAATAAGCTTAATTCAAATCAAATAATCTTTGTTTGAACGCAATTGAGTGGAATCTTAATGATTAAGCTTAAGCATTATTTAAAACAATTACCATTTTTAGAAAGAATAGTTCACTTGCATTTGATTAAACAAGCTATGTTTGAATGGAATTGACTTTCATTTGATTCAATAAGCTTTATTCAAATCAAATTCGCTTTTGTTCGAATGCAATTGAGTGGAATGTTAATGATTAAGCTTAAGCATTATTTGATTTTGAAACATTTAACATTTTTAGAAAGAATAGTTCACTTGCATTTGATTAAACAAGCTATGTTTGAATGCAATTGACTTTCATTTGATTCAATAAGTTTTATTCGAATCAAATTATCTTTGTTTGAATGCAATTGAGTGGAATCTTAATGATTTAGCTTATGCTTTATTTGAAACAATTATCATTTTTGGAAAGAATGGTTGACTTTCATTTGATTTAACAAGCTATGTTTGAATGCGATTGACTTTCATTTGATTCAATAAGCTTTATTTGAATCAAATTATCTTTGTTTGAATGCAATTGAGTGGGATCTTAACGATTAAGCTTAAGCTTTATTTGATCCAATTACCATTTTTGGATAGAACAGTTGACTTTTATTTGATTAAACAAGCTATGTTTGAATGCAATAGACTTTTATTTGATTCAATAAGCTTAATTCAAATCAAATTATCTTTGTTTGAACGGAATTGAGTGGAATCTTAATGATTAAGCTTAAGCATTATTTAAAACAATTACCATTTTTAGAAAGAATAGTTCACTTGCATTTGATTAAACAAGTTATGTTAGAATGAAATTGACTTTCATTTGATTCAATAAGCTTTATTCAAATCAAATTAGCTTTTGTTAGAATGCAATTGAGTGGAATGTTAATGATTAAGCTTAAGCATTATTTGAAACATTTAACATTTTTAGAAAGAATAGTTCACTTGCATTTGATTAAACAAGCTATGTTTGAATGCAATTCACTTTCATTTGATTCAATAAGCTTTATTCAAATCAAATTAGCTTTTGTTCAAATGCAATTGAGTGGAATCTTAATGATTAAGCTTAAGCATTATTTGAAACAATTAACATTTTTAGAAAGAATAGTTCACTTGCATTTGATTAAACAAGCTATGTTTGAATGCAATTGACTTTCATTTGATTCAATAAGTTTTATTCGAATCAAATTATCTTTGTTTGAATGCAATTGAGTGGAATCTTAATGATTTAGCTTATGCTTTATTTGAAACAATTATCATTTTTGGAAAGAATGGTTGACTTTCATTTGATTTAACAAGCTATGTTTGAATGCAATTGACTTTCATTTGATTCAATAAGCTTTATTCAAATCAAATTAGCTTTGTTTGAATGCAATTGAGTGGAATCTTAATGATTAAGCTTAAGCATTATTTGAAACAATTACCATTTTTAGAAAGAATAGTTCACTTGCATTTGATTAAACAAGCTATGTTTGAATGCAATTGACTTTCATTTGATTCAACAAGCTTTATTCAAATCAAATTAGCTTTGTTTGAATGCAATTGAGTGGAATGTTAATGATTAAGCTTAAGCATTATTTGAAACATTTAACATTTTTAGAAAGAATAGTTCACTTGCATTTGATTAAACAAGCTATGTTTGAATGCAATTGACTTTCATTTGATTCAATAATTTTTATTCGAATCAAATTATCTTTGTTTGAATGCAATTGAGTGGAATGTTAATGATTTAGCTTATGCTTTATTTGAAACAATTATCATTTTCGGAAAGAATGGTTGACTTTCATTTGCTTTAACATGCTATGTTTGAATGCGATTGACTTTCATTTGATTCAATAAGCTTTATTCGAATCAAATTATCTTTGTTTGAATGCAATTGAGTGGGATCTTAACGATTAAGCTTAAGCTTTATTTGAACCAATTACCATTTTTGGATAGAACAGTTGACTTTTATTTGATTAAACAAGCTATGTTTGAATGCAATAGACTTTTATTTGAATCAATAAGCTTAATTCAAATCAAATTATCTTTGTTTGAACGCAATTGAGTGGAATCTTAATGATTAAGCTTAAGCATTATTTAAAACAATTACCATTTTTAGAAAGAATAGTTCACTTTCATTTGATTTAACAAGCTATGTTTGAATGGAATTGACTTTCATTTGATTCAATAAGCTTTATTCAAATCAAATTAGCTTTTGTTCGAATGCAATTGAGTAGAATGTTAATGATTAAGCTTAAGCATTATTTGAAACATTTAACATTTTTAGAAAGAATAGTTCACTTGCATTTGATTAAACAAGCTATGTTTGAATGCAATTGACTTTCATTTGATTCAATAAGCTTTATTCAAATCAAATTAGCTTTTGTTCGAATGCAATTGAGTGGAATCTTAATGATTAAGCTTAAGCATTATTTCAAACAATTACCATTTTTAGAAAGAATAGTTCACTTGCATTTGATTAAACAAGCTATGTTTGAATGGAATTGACTTTCATTTGATTCAATAAGCTTTATTCAAATCAAATTAGCTTTTGTTAGAATGCAATTGAGTGGAATATTAATGATTAAGCTTAAGCATTATTTGAAACATTTAACATTTTTAGAAAGAATAGTTCACTTGCATTTGATTAAACAAGCTATGTTTGAATGCAATTGACTTTCATTTGATTCAATAAGTTTTATTCGAATCAAATTATCTTTGTTTGAATGCAATTGAGTGGAATGTTAATGATTTAGCTTATGCTTTATTTGAAACAATTATCATTTTCGGAAAGAATGGTTGACTTTCATTTGCTTTAACATGCTATGTTTGAATGCGATTGACTTTCATTTGATTCAATAAGCTTTATTCGAATCAAATTATCTTTGTTTGAATGCAATTGAGTGGGATCTTAACGATTAAGCTTAAGCTTTATTTGAACCAATTACCATTTTTGGATAGAACAGTTGACTTTTATTTAATTAAACAAGCTATGTTTGAATGCAATAGACTTTTATTTGATTCAATAAGCTTAATTCAAATCAAATAATCTTTGTTTGAACGCAATTGAGTGGAATCTTAATGATTAAGCTTAAGCATTATTTAAAACAATTACCATTTTTAGAAAGAATAGTTCACTTGCATTTGATTAAACAAGCTATGTTTGAATGGAATTGACTTTCATTTGATTCAATAAGCTTTATTCAAATCAAATTCGCTTTTGTTCGAATGCAATTGAGTGGAATGTTAATGATTAAGCTTAAGCATTATTTGATTTTGAAACATTTAACATTTTTAGAAAGAATAGTTCACTTGCATTTGATTAAACAAGCTATGTTTGAATGGAATTGACTTTCATTTGATTCAATAAGCTTTATTCAAATCAAATTAGCTTTTGTTCGAATGCAATTGAGTGGAATGTTAATGATTAAGCTTAAGCATTATTTGAAACATTTAACATTTTTAGAAAGAATAGTTCACTTGCATTTGATTAAACAAGCTATGTTTGAATGCAATTGACTTTCATTTGATTCAATAAGCTTTATTCACATCAAATTAGCTTTTGTTCGAATGCAATTGAGTGGAATCTTAATGATTAAGCTTAAGCATTATTTCAAACAATTACCATTTTTAGAAAGAATAGTTCACTTGCATTTGATTAAACAAGCTATGTTTGAATGGAATTGACTTTCATTTGATTCAATAAGCTTTATTCAAATCAAATTAGCTTTTGTTAGAATGCAATTGAGTGGAATGTTAATGATTAAGCTTAAGCATTATTTGAAACATTTAACATTTTTAGAAAGAATAGTTCACTTGCATTTGATTAAACAAGCTATGTTTGAATGCAATTGACTTTCATTTGATTCAATAAGTTTTATTCGAATCAAATTATCTTTGTTTGAATGCAATTGAGTGGAATGTTAATGATTTAGCTTATGCTTTATTTGAAACAATTATCATTTTCGGAAAGAATGGTTGACTTTCATTTGCTTTAACATGCTATGTTTGAATGCGATTGACTTTCATTTGATTCAATAAGCTTTATTCGAATCAAATTATCTTTGTTTGAATGCAATTGAGTGGGATCTTAACGATTAAGCTTAAGCTTTATTTGAACCAATTACCATTTTTGGATAGAACAGTTGACTTTTATTTAATTAAACAAGCTATGTTTGAATGCAATAGACTTTTATTTGATTCAATAAGCTTAATTCAAATCAAATAATCTTTGTTTGAACGCAATTGAGTGGAATCTTAATGATTAAGCTTAAGCATTATTTAAAACAATTACCATTTTTAGAAAGAATAGTTCACTTGCATTTGATTAAACAAGCTATGTTTGAATGGAATTGACTTTCATTTGATTCAATAAGCTTTATTCAAATCAAATTCGCTTTTGTTCGAATGCAATTGAGTGGAATGTTAATGATTAAGCTTAAGCATTATTTGATTTTGAAACATTTAACATTTTTAGAAAGAATAGTTCGCTTGCATTTGATTAAACAAGCTATGTTTGAATGGAATTGACTTTCATTTGATTCAATAAGCGTTATTCAAATCAAATTAGCTTTTGTTAGAATGCAATTGAGTGGAATGTTAATGATTAAGCTTAAGCATTATTTGAAACATTTAACATTTTTAGAAAGAATAGTTCACTTTTATTTGATTAAACAAGCTATGTTTGAATGCAATAGACTTTTATTTGATTCAATAAGCTTAATTCAAATCAAATTATCTTTGTTTGAACGCAATTGAGTGGAATCTTAATGATTAAGCTTAAGCATTATTTAAAACATTTACCATTTTTAGAATGAATAGTTCACTTGCATTTGATTAAACAAGCTATGTTTGAATGAAATTGACTTTCATTTGATTCAATAAGCTTTATTCAAATCAAATTAGCTTTTGTTCGAATGCAATTGAGTGGAATGTTAACGATTAAGGTTAAGCATTATTTGAAACATTTAACATATTTAGAAAGAATAGTTCACTTGCATTTGATTAAACAAGCTATGTTTGAATGCAATTGACTTTCATTTGATTCAATAAGCTTTATTCAAATCAAATTAGCTTTTGTTCGAATGCAATTGAGTGGAATCTTAATGATTAAGCTTAAGCATTATTTGAAACAATTAACATTTTTAGAAAGAATAGTTCACTTGCATTTGATTAAGCAAGCTATGTTTGAGTGCAATTGACTTTCATTTGATTCAATAAGTTTTATTCGAATCAAATTATCTTTGTTTGAATGCAATTGAGTGGAATCTTAATGATTTAGCTTATGCTTTATTTGAAACAATTATCATTTTTGGAAAGAATGGTTGACTTTCATTTGCTTTAACAAGCTATGTTTGAATGCGATAGACTTTCATTTGATTCAATAAGCTTTATTTGAATCATCTTATCTTTGTTTGAATGCAATTGAGTGGGATCTTAACGATTAAGCTTAAACTTTATTTGATCCAATTACCATTTTTGGATAGAACAGTTGACTTTTATTTGATTAAACAAGCTATGTTTGAATGCAATAGACTTTTATTTGATTCAATAAGCTTAATTCAAATCAAATTATCTTTGTTTAAACGCAATTGAGTGGAATCTTAATGATTAAGCTTAAGCATTATTTAAAACAATTACCATTTTTAGAAAGAATAGTTCACTTGCCTTTGATTAAACAAGCTATGTTTGAATGAAATTTACTTTCATTTCATTCAATAAGCTTTATTCAAATCAAATTAGCTGTTGTTAGAATGCAATTGAGTGGAATGTTAATGATTAAGCTTAAGCATTAGTTGAAACATTTAACATTTTTAGAAAGAATAGTTCACTTGCATTTGATTAAACAAGCTATGTTTGAATGCAATTGACTTTCATTTGATTCAATAAGCTTTATTCAAATCAAATTAGCTTTTGTTCGAATGCAATTGAGTGGAATCTTAATGATTAAGCTTAAGCATTATTTGAAACAATTACCATTTTTAGAAAGAATAGTTCACTTGCATTTGATTAAACAAGCTATGTTTGAATGCAATTGACTTTCATTTGATTCAATAAGCTTTATTCAAATCAAATTAGCTTTGTTTGAATGCAATTGAGTGGAACCTTAATGAATAAGCTTAAGCATTATTTGAAACATTTATCATTTTTAGAAATAATAGTTCACTTGCATTTGATTAAACAAGCTATGTTTGAATGCAATTGACTTTCATTTGATTCAATAAGTTTTATTCGAATAAAATTATCTTTGTTTGAATGCAATTGAGTGGAATGTTAATGATTTAGCTTATGCTTTATTTGAAACAATTATCATTTTTGGAAAGAATGGTTGACTTTCATTTGCTTTAACAAGCTATGTTTGAATGCGATTGACTTTCATTTGATTCAATAAGCTTTATTTGAATCAAATTATCTTTGTTTGAATGCAATTGAGTGGGATCTTAACGATTAAGCTTAAGCTTTATTTGATCCAATTACCATTTTTGGATAGAACAGTTGACTTTTATTTGATTAAACAAGCTATGTTTGAATGCAATAGACATTTATTTGATTCAATAAGCTTAATTCAAATCAAATTATCTTTGTTTGAACGGAATTGAGTGGAATCTTAATGATTAAGCTTAAGCATTATTTAAAACAATTACCATTTTTAGAAAGAATAGTTCACTTGCATTTGATTAAACAAGTTATGTTAGAATGAAATTGACTTTCATTTGATTCAATAAGCTTTATTCAAATCAAATTAGCTTTTGTTAGAATGCAATTGAGTGGAATGTTAATGATTAAGCTTAAGCATTATTTGAAACTTTTAACATTTTTAGAAAGAATAGTTCACTTGCATTTGATTAAACAAGCTATGTTTGAATGCAATTTACTTTCATTTGATTCAATAAGCTTTATTCAAATCAAATTAGCTTTTGTTCAAATGCAATTGAGTGGAATCTTAATGATTAAGCTTAAGCATTATTTGAAACAATTAACATTTTTAGAAAGAATAGTTCACTTGCATTTGATTAAACAAGCTATGTTTGAATGCAATTGACTTTCATTTGATTCAATAAGTTTTATTCGAATCAAATTATCTTTGTTTGAATGCAATTGAGTGGAATCTTAATGATTTAGCTTATGCTTTATTTGAAACAATTATCATTTTTGGAAAGAATGGTTGACTTTCATTTGATTTAACAAGCTATGTTTGAATGCAATTGACTTTCATTTGATTCAATAAGCTTTATTCAAATCAAATTAGCTTTGTTTGAATGCAATTGAGTGGAATCTTAATGATTAAGCTTAAGCATTATTTGAAACAATTACCATTTTTAGAAAGAATAGTTCACTTGCATTTGATTAAACAAGCTATGTTTGAATGCAATTGACTTTCATTTGATTCAACAAGCTTTATTCAAATCAAATTAGCTTTGTTTGAATGCAATTGAGTGGAATGTTAATGATTAAGCTTAAGCATTATTTGAAACATTTAACATTTTTAGAAAGAATAGTTCACTTGCATTTGATTAAACAAGCTATGTTTGAATGCAATTGACTTTCATTTGATTCAATAAGTTTTATTCGAATCAAATTATCTTTGTTTGAATGCAATTGAGTGGAATGTTAATGATTTAGCTTATGCTTTATTTGAAACAATTATCATTTTCGGAAAGAATGGTTGACTTTCATTTGCTTTAACATGCTATGTTTGAATGCGATTGACTTTCATTTGATTCAATAAGCTTTATTCTAATCAAATTATCTTTGTTTGAATGCAATTGAGTGGGATCTTAACGATTAAGCTTAAGCTTTATTTGAACCAATTACCATTTTTGGATAGAACAGTTGACTTTTATTTAATTAAACAAGCTATGTTTGAATGCAATAGACTTTTATTTGATTCAATAAGCTTAATTCAAATCAAATAATCTTTGTTTGAACGCAATTGAGTGGAATCTTAATGATTAAGCTTAAGCATTATTTAAAACAATTACCATTTTTAGAAAGAAAAGTTCACTTGCATTTGATTAAACAAGCTATGTTTGAATGGAATTGACTTTCATTTGATTCAATAAGCTTTATTCAAATCAAATTCGCTTTTGTTCGAATGCAATTGAGTGGAATGTTAATGATTAAGCTTAAGCATTATTTGAAACATTTAACATTTTTAGAAAGAATAGTTCACTTGCATTTGATTAAACAAGCTATGTTTGAATGCAATTGACTTTCATTTGATTCAATAAGCTTTATTCAAATCTAATTAGCTTTTGTTCGAATGCAATTGAGTGGAATCTTAATGATTAAGCTTAAGCATTATTTAAAACAATTACCATTTTTAGAAAGAATAGTTCACTTGCATTTGATTAAACAAGCTATGTTTGAATGGAATTGACTTTCATTTGATTCAATAAGCGTTATTCAAATCAAATTAGCTTTTGTTAGAATGCAATTGAGTGGAATGTTAATGATTAAGCTTAAGCATTATTTGAAACATTTAACATTTTTAGAAAGAATAGTTCACTTTTATTTGATTAAACAAGCTATGTTTGAATGCAATAGACTTTTATTTGATTCAATAAGCTTAATTCAAATCAAATTATCTTTGTTTGAACGCAATTGAGTGCAATCTTAATGATTAAGCTTAAGCATTATTTAAAACATTTACCATTTTTAGAAAGAATAGTTCACTTGCATTTTATTAAACAAGCTATGTTTGAATGAAATTGACTTTCATTTGATTCAATAAGCTTTATTCAAATCAAATTAGCTTTTGTTCGAATGCAATTGAGTGGAATGTTAACGATTAAGCTTAAGCATTATTTGAAACATTTAACATATTTAGAAAGAATAGTTCACTTGCATTTGATTGAACAAGCTATGTTTCAATGCAATTGACTTTCATTTGATTCAATAAGCTTTATTCAAATCAAATTAGCTTTTGTTCGAATGCAATTGAGTGGAATCTTAATGATTAAGCTTAAGCATTATTTGAAACAATTAACATTTTTAGAAAGAATAGTTCACTTGCATTTTATTAAACAAGCTATGTTTGAGTGCAATTGACTTTCATTTGATTCAATAAGTTTTATTCGAATCAAATTATCTTTGTTTGAATGCAATTGAGTGGAATCTTAATGATTTAGCTTATGCTTTATTTGAAACAATTATCATTTTTGGAAAGAATGGTTGACTTTCATTTGCTTTAACAAGCTATGTTTGAATGCGATTGACTTTCATTTGATTCAATAAGCTTTATTTGAATCAACTTATCTTTGTTTGAATGCAATTGAGTGGGATCTTAACGATTAAGCTTAAACTTTATTTGATCCAATTACCATTTTTGGATAGAACAGTTGACTTTTATTTGATTAAAAAAGCTATGTTTGAATGCAATAGACTTTTATTTGATTCAATAAGCTTAATTCAAATCAAATTATCTTTGTTTAAACGCAATTGAGTGGAATCTTAATGATTAAGCTTAAGCATTATTTAAAACAATTACCATTTTTAGAAAGAATAGTTCACTTGCCTTTGATTAAACAAGCTATGTTTGAATGAAATTTACTTTCATTTCATTCAATAAGCTTTATTCAAATCAAATTAGCTGTTGTTAGAATGCAATTGAGTGGAATGTTAATGATTAAGCTTAAGCATTAGTTGAAACATTTAACATTTTTAGAAAGAATAGTTCACTTGCATTTGATTAAACAAGCTATGTTTGAATGCAATTGACTTTCATTTGATTCAATAAGCTTTATTCAAATCAAATTAGCTTTTGTTCGAATGCAATTGAGTGGAATCTTAATGATTAAGCTTAAGCATTATTTGAAACAATTACCATTTTTAGAAAGAATAGTTCACTTGCATTTGATTAAACAAGCTATGTTTGAATGCAATTGACTTTCATTTGATTCAATAAGCTTTATTCAAATCAAATTAGCTTTGTTTGAATGCAATTGAGTGGAACCTTAATGAATAAGCTTAAGCATTATTTGAAACATTTATCATTTTTAGAAATAATAGTTCACTTGCATTTGATTAAACAAGCTATGTTTGAATGCAATTGACTTTCATTTGATTCAATAAGTTTTATTCGAATAAAATTATCTTTGTTTGAATGCAATTGAGTGGAATGTTAATGATTTAGCTTATGCTTTATTTGAAACAATTATCATTTTTGGAAAGAATGGTTGACTTTCATTTGCTTTAACAAGCTATGTTTGAATGCGATTGACTTTCATTTGATTCAATAAGCTTTATTTGAATCAAATTATCTTTGTTTGAATGCAATTGAGTGGGATCTTAACGATTAAGCTTAAGCTTTATTTGATCCAATTACCATTTTTGGATAGAACAGTTGACTTTTATTTGATTAAACAAGCTATGTTTGAATGCAATAGACTTTTATTTGATTCAATAAGCTTAATTCAAATCAAATTATCTTTGTTTGAACGGAATTGAGTGGAATCTTAATGATTAAGCTTAAGCATTATTTAAAACAATTACCATTTTTAGAAAGAATAGTTCACTTGCATTTGATTAAACAAGCTATGTTTGAATGAAATTGACTTTCATTTGATTCAATAAGCTTTATTCAAATCAAATTAGCTTTTGTTAGAATGCAATTGAGTGGAATGTTAATGATTAAGCTTAAGCATTATTTGAAACATTTAACATTTTTAGAAAGAATAGTTCACTTGCATTTGATTAAACAAGCTATGTTTGAATGCAATTCACTTTCATTTGATTCAATAAGCTTTATTCAAATCAAATTAGCTTTTGTTCAAATGCAATTGAGTGGAATCTTAATGATTAAGCTTAAGCATTATTTGAAACAATTAACATTTTTAGAAAGAATAGTTCACTTGCATTTGATTAAACAAGCTATGTTTGAATGCAATTGACTTTCATTTGATTCAATAAGTTTTATTCGAATCAAATTATCTTTGTTTGAATGCAATTGAGTGGAATCTTAATGATTTAGCTTATGCTTTATTTGAAACAATTATCATTTTTGGAATGAATGGTTGACTTTCATTTGATTTAACAAGCTATGTTTGAATGCAATTGACTTTCATTTGATTCAATAAGCTTTATTCAAATCGAATTAGCTTTGTTTGAATGCAATTGAGTGGAATCTTAATGATTAAGCTTAAGCATTATTTGAAACAATTACCATTTTTAGAAAGAATAGTTCACTTGCATTTGATTAAACAAGCTATGTTTGAATGCAATTGACTTTCATTTGATTCAATAAGCTTTATTCAAATCAAATTAGCTTTGTTTGAATGCAATTGAGTGGAACCTTAATGATTAAGCTTAAGCATTATTTGAAACATTTATCATTTTTAGAAATAATAGTTCACTTGCATTTGATTAAACAAGCTATGTTTGAATGCAATTGACTTTCATTTGATTCAATAAGTTTTATTCGAATAAAATTATCTTTGTTTGAATGCAATTGAGTGGAATGTTAATGATTTAGCTTATGCTTTATTTGAAACAATTATCATTTTTGGAAAGAATGGTTGACTTTCATTTGCTTTAACAAGCTATGTTTGAATGCGATTGACTTTCATTTGATTCAATAAGCTTTATTTGAATCAAATTATCTTTGTTTGAATGCAATTGAGTGGGATCTTAACGATTAAGCTTAAGCTTTATTTGATCCAATTACCATTTTTGGATAGAACAGTTGACTTTTATTTGATTAAACAAGCTATGTTTGAATGCAATAGACTTTTATTTCATTCAATAAGCTTAATTTAAATCAAATTATCTTTGTTTGAACGCAATTGAGTGGAATCTTAATGATTAAGCTTAAGCATTATTTAAAACAATTACCATTTTTAGAAAGAATAGTTCACTTGCATTTGATTAAACAAGCTATGTTTGAATGAAATTGACTTTCATTTGATTCAATAAGCTTTATTCAAATCAAATTAGCTTTTGTTAGAATGCAATTGAGTGGAATGTTAATGATTAAGCTTAGGCATTATTTGAAACATTTAACATTTTTAGAAAGAATAGTTCACTTGCATTTGATTAAACAAGCTATGTTTGAATGCAATTCACTTTCATTTGATTCAATAAGCTTTATTCAAATCAAATTAGCTTTTGTTCAAATGCAATTGAGTGGAATCTTAATGATTAAGCTTAAGCATTATTTGAAACAATTAACATTTTTAGGAAGAATAGTTCACTTGCATTTGATTAAACAAGCTATGTTTGAATGCAATTGACTTTCATTTGATTCAATAAGTTTTATTCGAATCAAATTATCTTTGTTTGAATGCAATTGAGTGGAATCTTAATGATTTAGCTTATGCTTTATTTGAAAAAATTATCATTTTTGGAAAGAATGGTTGACTTTCATTTGATTTAACAAGCTATGTTTGAATGCAATTGACTTTCATTTGATTCAATAAGCTTTATTCAAATCAAATTAGCTTTGTTTGAATGCAATTAAGTGGAATCTTAATGATTAAGCTTAAGCATTATTTGAAACAATTACCATTTTTAGAAAGAATAGTTCACTTGCATTTGATTAAGCAAGCTATGTTTGAATGCAATTGACTTTCATTTGATTCAATAAGTTTTATTCGAATAAAATTATCTTTGTTTGAATGCAATTGAGTGGAATGTTAATGATTTAGCTTCTGCTTTATTTGAAACAATTATCATTTTTGGAAAGAATGGTTGACTTTCATTTGCTTTAACATGCTATGTTTGAATGCGATTGACTTTCATTTGATTCAATAAGCTTTATTCGAATCAAATTATCTTTGTTTGAATGCAATTGAGTGGGATCTTAACGATTAAGCTTAAGCTTTATTTGAACCAATTACCATTTTTGGATAGAACAGTTGACTTTTATTTGATTAAACAAGCTATGTTTGAATGCAATAGACTTTTAATTGATTCAATAAGCTTAATTCAAATCAAATTATCTTTGTTTGAACGCAATTGAGTGGAATCTTAATGATTAAGCTTAAGCATTATTTAAAACAATTACCATTTTTAGAAAGAATAGTTCACTTGCATTTGATTAAACAAGCTATGTTTGAATGGAATTGACTTTCATTTGATTCAATAAGCTTTATTCAAATCAAATTAGCTTTTGTTCGAATGCAATTGAGTGGAATGTTAATGATTAAGCTTAAGCATTATTTGAAACATTTAACATTTTTAGAAAGAATAGTTCACTTGCATTTGATTAAACAAGCTATGTTTGAATGCAATTGACTTTCATTTGATTCAATAAGCTTTATTCAAATCAAATTAGCTTTTGTTCGAATGCAATTGAGTGGAATCTTAATGATTAAGCTTAAGCATTATTTAAAACAATTACCATTTTTAGAAAGAATAGTTCACTTGCATTTGATTAAACAAGCTATGTTTGAATGGAATTGACTTTCATTTGATTCAATAAACTTTATTCAAATCAAATTAGCTTTTGTTAGAATGCAATTGAGTGGAATGTTAATGATTAAGCTTAAGCATTATTTGAAACATTTAACATTTTTAGAAAGAATAGTTCACTTGCATTTGATTAAACAAGCTATGTTTGAATGCAATTGACTTTCATTTGATTCAATAAGTTTTATTCGAATCAAATTATCTTTGTTTGAATGCAATTGAGTGGAATCTTAACGATTAAGCTTAAGCTTTATTTGAACCAATTGCCATTATTGGATAGAACAGTTGACTTTTATTTGATTAAACAAGCTATGTTTGAATGCAATAGACTTTTATTTGATTCAATAAGCTTAATTCAAATCAAATTATCTTTGTTTGAACGCAATTGAGTGGAATCTTAATGATTAAGCTTAAGCATTATTTAAAACAATTACCATTTTTAGAAAGAATAGTTCACTTGTATTTGATTAAACAAGCTATGTTTGAATGGAATTGACTTTCATTTGATTCAATAAGCTTTATTCAAATCAAATTAGCTTTTGTTCGAATGCAATTGAGTGGAATGTTAATGATTAAGCTTAAGCATTATTTGAAACATTTAACATTTTTAGAAAGAATAGTTCACTTGCATTTGATTAAACAAGCTATGTTTGAATGCAATTGACTTTCATTTGATTCAATAAGCTTTATTCAAATCAAATTAGCTTTTGTTCGAATGCAATTGAGTGGAATCTTAATGATTAAGCTTAAGCATTATTTAAAACAATTACCATTTTTAGAAAGAATAGTTCACTTGCATTTGATTAAACAAGCTATGTTTGAATGGAATTGACTTTCATTTGATTCAATAAACTTTATTCAAATCAAATTAGCTTTTGTTAGAATGCAATTGAGTGGAATGTTAATGATTAAGCTTAAGCATTATTTGAAACATTTAACATTTTTAGAAAGAATAGTTCACTTGCATTTGATTAAACAAGCTATGTTTGAATGCAATTGACTTTCATTTGATTCAATAAGTTTTATTCGAATCAAATTATCTTTGTTTGAATGCAATTGAGTGGAATCTTAATGATTTAGCTTATGCTTTATTTGAAACAATTATCATTTTTAGAAAGAATAGTTCACTTGCATTTGATTAAACAAGCTATGTTTGAATGCAATTGACTTTCATTTGATTCAATAAGTTTTATTCGAATCAAATTATCTTTGTTTGAATGCAATTGAGTGGAATCTTAATGATTTAGCTTATGCTTTATTTGAAACAATTATCATTTTTGGAAAGAATGGTTGACTTTCATTTGATTTAACAAGCTATGTTTGAATGCAATTGACTTTCATTTGATTCAATAAGCTTTATTCAAATCAAATTAGCTTTGTTTGAATACAATTGAGTGGAATCTTAATGATTAAGCTTAAGCATTATTTGAAACAATTACCATTTTTAGAAAGAATAGTTCACTTGCATTTGATTAAACAAGCTATGTTTGAATGCAATTGACTTTCATTTGATTCAATAAGCTTTATTCAAATCAAATTAGCTTTGTTTGAATGCAATTGAGTGGAACCTTAATGATTAAGCTTAAGCATTATTTGAAACATTTATCATTTTTAGAAATAATAGTTCACTTGCATTTGATTAAACAAGCTATGTTTGAATGCAATTGACTTTCATTTGATTCAATAAGTTTTATTCGAATAAAATTATCTTTGTTTGAATGCAATTGAGTGGAATGTTAATGATTTAGCTTATGCTTTATGTGAAACAATTATCATTTTTGGAAAGAATGGTTGACTTTCATTTGCTTTAACAAGCTATGTTTGAATGCGATTGACTTTCATTTGATTCAATAAGCTTTATTGGAATCAAATTATCTTCGTTTGAATGCAATTGAGTGGGATCTTAACGATTAACTTTAAGCTTTATTTGATCCAATTACCATTTTTGGATAGAACAGTTGACTTTTATTTGATTAAACAAACTATGTTTGAATGCAATAGACTTTTATTTCATTCAATAAGCTTAATTTAAATCAAATTATCTTTGTTTGAACGCAATTGAGTGGAATCTTAATGATTAAGCTTAAGCATTATTTAAAACAATTACCATTTTTAGAAAGAATAGTTCACTTGCATTTGATTAAACAAGCTATGTTTGAATGAAATTGACTTTCATTTGATTCAATAAGCTTTATTCAAATCAAATTAGCTTTTGTTAGAATGCAATTGAGTGGAATGTTAATGATTAAGCTTAAGCATTATTTGAAACATTTAACATTTTTAGAAAGAATAGTTCACTTGCATTTGATTAAACAAGCTATGTTTGAATGCAATTCACTTTCATTTGATTCAATAAGCTTTATTCAAATCAAATTAGCTTTTGTTCAAATGCAATTGAGTGGAATCTTAATGATTAAGCTTAAGCATTATTTGAAACAATTAACATTTTTAGGAAGAATAGTTCACTTGCATTTGATTAAACAAGCTATGTTTGAATGCAATTGACTTTCATTTGATTCAATAAGCTTTGTCCAAATCAAATTAGCTTTGTTTGAATGCAATTGAGTGGAATCTTAATGATTAAGCTTAAGCATTATTTGAATCATTTATCATTTTTAGAAATAATAGTTCACTTGCATTTGATTAAACAAGCTATGTTTGAATGCAATTGACTTTCATTTGATTCAATAAGTTTTATTCCAATAAAATTATCTTTGTTTGAATGCAATTGAGTGGAATGTTAATGATTTAGCTTCTGCTTTATTTGATCCAATTACCATTTTTGGATAGAACAGTTGACTTTTATTTGATTAAACAAGCTATGTTTGAATGCAATAGACTTTTATTTGATTCAATAAGCTTAATTCAAATCAAATTATCTTTGTTTGAACGCAATTGAGTGGAATCTTAATGATTAAGCTTAAGCATTATTTAAAACAATTACCATTTTTAGAAAGAATAGTTCACTTGCATTTGATTAAACAAGCTATGTTTGAATGGAATTGACTTTCATTTGATTCAATAAGCTTTATTCAAATCAAATTAGCTTTTGTTAGAATGCAATTGAGTGGAATGTTAATGATTAAGCTTAAGCATTATTTGAAACATTTAACATTTTTAGAAAGAATAGTTCACTTGCATTTGATTAAACAAGCTATGTTTGAATGGAATTGACTTTCATTTGATTCAATAAGCTTTATTCAAATCAAATTAGCTTTTGTTCGAATGCAATTGAGTGGAAACTTAATGATTAAGCTTAAGCATTATTTAAAACAATTACCATTTTTAGAAAGAATAGTTCACTTGCATTTGATTAAACAAGCTATGTTTGAATGGAATTGACTTTCATTTTATTCAATAAGCTTTATTCAAATCAAATTAGCTTTTGTTAGAATGCAATTGAGTGGAATCTTAATGATTTAGCTTATGCTTTATTTGAAACAATTATCATTTTTGGAAAGAATGGTTGACTTTCATTTGATTTAACAAGCTATGTTTGAATGCAATTGACTTTCATTTGATTCAATAAGCTTTATTCAAATCAAATTAGCTTTGTTTGAATGCAATTGAGTGGAATCTTAATGATTAAGCTTAAGCATTATTTGAAACAATTACCATTTTTAGAAAGAATAGTTCACTTGCATTTGATTAAACAAGCTATGTTTGAATGCAATTGACTTTCATTTGATTCAATAAGCTTTATTCAAATCAAATGAGCTTTGTTTGAATGCAATTGAGTGGAACCTTAATGATTAAGCTTAAGCATTATTTGAAACATTTATCATTTTTAGAAATAATAGTTCACTTGCATTTGATTAAACAAGCTATGTTTGAATGCAATTGACTTTCATTTGATTCAATAAGTTTTATTCGAATAAAATTATCTTTGTTTGAATGCAATTGAGTGGAATGTTAATGATTTAGCTTATGCTTTATTTGAAACAATTATCATTTTTGGAAAGAATGGTTGACTTCATTTGCTTTAACAAGCTATGTTTGAATGCGATTGACTTTCATTTGATTCAATAAGCTTTATTTGAATCAAATTATCTTTGTTTGAATGCAATTGAGTGGGATCTTAACAATTAAGCTTAAGCTTTATTTGATCCAATTACCATTTTTGGATAGAACAGTTGACTTTTATTTGATTAAACAAGCTATGTTTGAATGCAATAGACTTTTATTTGATTCAATAAGCTTAATTCAAATCAAATTATCTTTGTTTGAACGCAATTGAGTGGAATCTTAATGATTAAGCTTAAGCATTATTTAAAACAATTACCATTTTTAGAAAGAATAGTTCACTTGCATTTGATTAAACAAGCTATGTTTGAATGAAATTGACTTTCATTTGATTCAATAAGCTTTATTCAAATCAAATTAGCTTTTGTTAGAATGCAATTGAGTGGAATGTTAATGATTAAGCTTAAGCATTATTTGAAACATTTAACATTTTTAGAAAGAATAATTCACTTGCATTTGATTAAACAAGCTATGTTTGAATGCAATTCACTTTCATTTGATTCAATAAGCTTTATTCAAATCAAATTAGCTTTTGTTCAAATGCAATTGAGTTGAATCTTAATGATTAAGCTTAAGCATTATTTGAAACAATTAACATTTTTAGAAAGAATAGTTCACTTGCATTTGATTAAACAAGCTATGTTTGAATGCAATTGACTTTCATTTGATTCAATAAGTTTTATTCGAATCAAATTATCTTTGTTTGAATGCAATTGAGTGGAATCTTAATGATTTAGCTTATGCTTTATTTGAAACAATTATCATTTTTGGAAAGAATGGTTGACTTTCATTTGATTTAACAAGCTATGTTTGAATGCAATTGACTTTCATTTGATTCAATAAGCTTTATTCAAATCAAATTAGCTTTGTTTGAATGCAATTAAGTGGAATCTTAATGATTAAGCTTAAGCATTATTTGAAAAAATTACCATTTTTAGAAAGAATAGCTCACTTGCATTTGATTAAACAAGCTATGTTTGAATGCAATTGACTTTCATTTGATTCAATAAGCTTTGTCCAAATCAAATTAGCTTTGTTTGAATGCAATTGAGTGGAATCTTAATGATTTAGCTTAAGCATTATTTGTATCATTTATCATTTTTAGAAATAATAGTTCACTTGCATTTGATTAAACAAGCTATGTTTGAATGCAATTGACTTTCATTTGATTCAATAAGTTTTATTCGAATAAAATTATCTTTATTTGAATGCAATTGAGTGGAATGTTAATGATTCAGCTTATGCTTTATTTGAAACAATTATCATTTTTGGAAAGAATGGTTGACTTTCATTTGCTTTAACATGCTATGTTTGAATGCGATTGACTTTCATTTGATTCAATAAGCTTTATTCGAATCAAATTATCTTTGTTTGAATGCAATTGAGTGGGATCTTAACGATTAAGCTTAAGCTTTATTTGAACCAATTGCCATTTTTGGATAGAACAGTTGACTTTTATTTGATTAAATAAGCTATGTTTGAATGCAATAGACTTTTATTTGATTCAATAAGCTTAATTCAAATCAAATTATCTTTGTTTGAACGCAATTGAGTGGAATCTTAATGATTAAGCTTAAGCATTATTTAAAACAATTACCATTTTTAGAAAGAATAGTTCACTTGCATTTGATTAAACAAGCTATGTTTGAATGGAATTGACTTTCATTTGATTCAATAAGCTTTATTCAAATCAAATTAGCTTTTGTTCGAATGCAATTGAGTGGAATGTTAATGATTAAGCTTAAGCATTATTTGAAACATTTAACATTTTTAGAAAGAATAGTTCACTTGCATTTGATTAAACAAGCTATGTTTGAATGCAATTGACTTTCATTTGATTCAATAAGCTTTATTCAAATCAAATTAGCTTTTGTTCGAATGCAATTGAGTGGAATCTTAATGATTAAGCTTAAGCATTATTTAAAACAATTACCATTTTTAGAAGGAATAGTTCACTTGCATTTGATTAAACAAGCTATGTTTGAATGGAATTGACTTTCATTTGATTCAATAAACTTTATTCAAATCAAATTAGCTTTTGTTAGAATGCAATTGAGTGGAATGTTAATGATTAAGCTTAAGCATTATTTGAAACATTTAACATTTTTAGAAAGAATAGTTCACTTGCATTTGATTAAACAAGCTATGTTTGAATGCAATTGACTTTCATTTGATTCAATAAGTTTTATTCGAATCAAATTATCTTTGTTTGAATGCAATTGAGTGGAATCTTAATGATTTAGCTTATGCTTTATTTGAAACAATTATCATTTTTGGAAAGAATGGTTGACTTTCATTTGATTTAACAAGCTATGTTTGAATGCAATTGACTTTCATTTGATTCAATAAGCTTTATTCAAATCAAATTAGCTTTTGTTAGAATGCAATTGAGTGGAATGTTAATGATTAAGCTTAAGCATTATTTGAAACATTTAACATTTTTAGAAAGAATAGTTCACTTGCATTTGATTAAACAAGCTATGTTTGAATGCAATTGACTTTCATTTGATTCAATAAGTTTTATTCGAATCAAATTATCTTTGTTTGAATGCAATTGAGTGGAATCTTAATGATTTAGCTTATGCTTTATTTGAAACAATTATCATTTTTGGAAAGAATGGTTGACTTTCATTTGATTTAACAAGCTATGTTTGAATGCAATTGACTTTCATTTGATTCAATAAGCTTTATTCAAATCAAATTAGCTTTTGTTAGAATGCAATTGAGTGGAATGTTAATGATTAAGCTTAAGCATTATTTGAAACATTTAACATTTTTAGAAAGAATAGTTCACTTGCATTTGATTAAACAAGCTATGTTTGAATGCAATTGACTTTCATTTGATTCAATAAGTTTTATTCGAATCAAATTATCTTTGTTTGAATGCAATTGAGTGGAATCTTAATGATTTAGCTTATGCTTTATTTGAAACAATTATCATTTTTGGAAAGAATGGTTGACTTTCATTTGATTTAACAAGCTATGTTTGAATGCAATTGACTTTCATTTGATTCAATAAGCTTTATTCAAATCAAATTAGCTTTGTTTGAATGCAATTAAGTGGAATCTTAATGATTAAGCTTAAGCATTATTTGAAAAAATTACCATTTTTAGAAAGAATAGCTCACTTGCATTTGATTAAACAAGCTATGTTTGAATGCAATTGACTTTCATTTGATTCAATAAGCTTTATTCAAATCAAATTAGCTTTTGTTCGAATGCAATTGAGTGGAATCTTAATGATTAAGCTTAAGCATTATTTAAAACAATTACCATTTTTAGAAGGAATAGTTCACTTGCATTTGATTAAACAAGCTATGTTTGAATGGAATTGACTTTCATTTGATTCAATAAACTTTATTCAAATCAAATTAGCTTTTGTTAGAATGCAATTGAGTGGAATGTTAATGATTAAGCTTAAGCATTATTTGAAACATTTAACATTTTTAGAAAGAATAGTTCACTTGCATTTGATTAAACAAGCTATGTTTGAATGCAATTGACTTTCATTTGATTCAATAAGTTTTATTCGAATCAAATTATCTTTGTTTGAATGCAATTGAGTGGAATCTTAATGATTTAGCTTATGCTTTATTTGAAACAATTATCATTTTTGGAAAGAATGGTTGACTTTCATTTGATTTAACAAGCTATGTTTGAATGCAATTGACTTTCATTTGATTCAATAAGCTTTATTCAAATCAAATTAGCTTTTGTTAGAATGCAATTGAGTGGAATGTTAATGATTAAGCTTAAGCATTATTTGAAACATTTAACATTTTTAGAAAGAATAGTTCACTTGCATTTGATTAAACAAGTTATGTTTGAATGCAATTGACTTTCATTTGATTCAATAAGTTTTATTCGAATCAAATTATCTTTGTTTGAATGCAATTGAGTGGAATCTTAATGATTTAGCTTATGCTTTATTTGAAACAATTATCATTTTTGGAAAGAATGGTTGACTTTCATTTGATTTAACAAGCTATGTTTGAATGCAATTGACTTTCATTTGATTCAATAAGCTTTATTCAAATCAAATTAGCTTTTGTTAGAATGCAATTGAGTTGAATCTTAATGATTAAGCTTAAGCATTATTTGAAACAATTAACATTTTTAGAAAGAATAGTTCACTTGCATTTGATTAAACAAGCTATGTTTGAATGCAATTGACTTTCATTTGATTCAATAAGTTTTATTCGAATCAAATTATCTTTGTTTGAATGCAATTGAGTGGAATCTTAATGATTTAGCTTATGCTTTATTTGAAACAATTATCATTTTTGGAAAGAATGGTTGACTTTCATTTGATTTAACAAGCTATGTTTGAATGCAATTGACTTTCATTTGATTCAATAAGCTTTATTCAAATCAAATTAGCTTTGTTTGAATGCAATTAAGTGGAATCTTAATGATTAAGCTTAAGCATTATTTGAAAAAATTACCATTTTTAGAAAGAATAGCTCACTTGCATTTGATTAAACAAGCTATGTTTGAATGCAATTGACTTTCATTTGATTCAATAAGCTTTGTCCAAATCAAATTAGCTTTGTTTGAATGCAATTGAGTGGAATCTTAATGATTTAGCTTAAGCATTATTTGTATCATTTATCATTTTTAGAAATAATAGTTCACTTGCATTTGATTAAACAAGCTATGTTTGAATGCAATTGACTTTCATTTGATTCAATAAGTTTTATTCGAATAAAATTATCTTTATTTGAATGCAATTGAGTGGAATGTTAATGATTCAGCTTATGCTTTATTTGAAACAATTATCATTTTTGGAAAGAATGGTTGACTTTCATTTGCTTTAACATGCTATGTTTGAATGCGATTGACTTTCATTTGATTCAATAAGCTTTATTCGAATCAAATTATCTTTGTTTGAATGCAATTGAGTGGGATCTTAACGATTAAGCTTAAGCTTTATTTGAACCAATTGCCATTTTTGGATAGAACAGTTGACTTTTATTTGATTAAATAAGCTATGTTTGAATGCAATAGACTTTTATTTGATTCAATAAGCTTAATTCAAATCAAATTATCTTTGTTTGAACGCAATTGAGTGGAATCTTAATGATTAAGCTTAAGCATTATTTAAAACAATTACCATTTTTAGAAAGAATAGTTCACTTGCATTTGATTAAACAAGCTATGTTTGAATGGAATTGACTTTCATTTGATTCAATAAGCTTTATTCAAATCAAATTAGCTTTTGTTCGAATGCAATTGAGTGGAATGTTAATGATTAAGCTTAAGCATTATTTGAAACATTTAACATTTTTAGAAAGAATAGTTCACTTGCATTTGATTAAACAAGCTATGTTTGAATGCAATTGACTTTCATTTGATTCAATAAGCTTTATTCAAATCAAATTAGCTTTTGTTCGAATGCAATTGAGTGGAATCTTAATGATTAAGCTTAAGCATTATTTAAAACAATTACCATTTTTAGAAGGAATAGTTCACTTGCATTTGATTAAACAAGCTATGTTTGAATGGAATTGACTTTCATTTGATTCAATAAACTTTATTCAAATCAAATTAGCTTTTGTTAGAATGCAATTGAGTGGAATGTTAATGATTAAGCTTAAGCATTATTTGAAACATTTAACATTTTTAGAAAGAATAGTTCACTTGGATTTGATTAAACAAGCTATGTTTGAATGCAATTGACTTTCATTTGATTCAATAAGTTTTATTCGAATCAAATTATCTTTGTTTGAATGCAATTGAGTGGAATCTTAATGATTTAGCTTATGCTTTATTTGAAACAATTATCATTTTTGGAAAGAATGGTTGACTTTCATTTGATTTAACAAGCTATGTTTGAATGCAATTGACTTTCATTTGATTCAATAAGCTTTATTCAAATCAAATTAGCTTTTGTTCGAATGCAATTGAGTGGAATGTTAATGATTAAGCTTAAGCATTATTTGAAACATTTAACATTTTTAGAAAGAATAGTTCACTTGCATTTGATTAAACAAGCTATGTTTGAATGCAATTGACTTTCATTTGATTCAATAAGCTTTATTCAAATCAAATTAGCTTTTGTTCGAATGCAATTGAGTGGAATCTTAATGATTAAGCTTAAGCATTATTTAAAACAATTACCATTTTTAGAAGGAATAGTTCACTTGCATTTGATTAAACAAGCTATGTTTGAATGGAATTGACTTTCATTTGATTCAATAAACTTTATTCAAATCAAATTAGCTTTTGTTAGAATGCAATTGAGTGGAATGTTAATGATTAAGCTTAAGCATTATTTGAAACATTTAACATTTTTAGAAAGAATAGTTCACTTGCATTTGATTAAACAAGCTATGTTTGAATGCAATTGACTTTCATTTGATTCAATAAGTTTTATTCGAATCAAATTATCTTTGTTTGAATGCAATTGAGTGGAATCTTAATGATTTAGCTTATGCTTTATTTGAAACAATTATCATTTTTGGAAAGAATGGTTGACTTTCATTTGATTTAACAAGCTATGTTTGAATGCAATTGACTTTCATTTGATTCAATAAGCTTTATTCAAATCAAATTAGCTTTTGTTAGAATGCAATTGAGTGGAATGTTAATGATTAAGCTTAAGCATTATTTGAAACATTTAACATTTTTAGAAAGAATAGTTCACTTGCATTTGATTAAACAAGCTATGTTTGAATGCAATTGACTTTCATTTGATTCAATAAGTTTTATTCGAATCAAATTATCTTTGTTTGAATGCAATTGAGTGGAATCTTAATGATTTAGCTTATGCTTTATTTGAAACAATTATCATTTTTGGAAAGAATGGTTGACTTTCATTTGATTTAACAAGCTATGTTTGAATGCAATTGACTTTCATTTGATTCAATAAGCTTTATTCAAATCAAATTAGCTTTTGTTAGAATGCAATTGAGTGGAATGTTAATGATTAAGCTTAAGCATTATTTGAAACATTTAACATTTTTAGAAAGAATAGTTCACTTGCATTTGATTAAACAAGCTATGTTTGAATGCAATTGACTTTCATTTGATTCAATAAGTTTTATTCGAATCAAATTATCTTTGTTTGAATGCAATTGAGTGGAATCTTAATGATTTAGCTTATGCTTTATTTGAAACAATTATCATTTTTGGAAAGAATGGTTGACTTTCATTTGATTTAACAAGCTATGTTTGAATGCAATTGACTTTCATTTGATTCAATAAGCTTTATTCAAATCAAATTAGCTTTGTTTGAATGCAATTAAGTGGAATCTTAATGATTAAGCTTAAGCATTATTTGAAAAAATTACCATTTTTAGAAAGAATAGCTCACTTGCATTTGATTAAACAAGCTATGTTTGAATGCAATTGACTTTCATTTGATTCAATAAGCTTTATTCAAATCAAATTAGCTTTTGTTCGAATGCAATTGAGTGGAATCTTAATGATTAAGCTTAAGCATTATTTAAAACAATTACCATTTTTAGAAGGAATAGTTCACTTGCATTTGATTAAACAAGCTATGTTTGAATGGAATTGACTTTCATTTGATTCAATAAACTTTATTCAAATCAAATTAGCTTTTGTTAGAATGCAATTGAGTGGAATGTTAATGATTAAGCTTAAGCATTATTTGAAACATTTAACATTTTTAGAAAGAATAGTTCACTTGCATTTGATTAAACAAGCTATGTTTGAATGCAATTGACTTTCATTTGATTCAATAAGTTTTATTCGAATCAAATTATCTTTGTTTGAATGCAATTGAGTGGAATCTTAATGATTTAGCTTATGCTTTATTTGAAACAATTATCATTTTTGGAAAGAATGGTTGACTTTCATTTGATTTAACAAGCTATGTTTGAATGCAATTGACTTTCATTTGATTCAATAAGCTTTATTCAAATCAAATTAGCTTTTGTTAGAATGCAATTGAGTGGAATGTTAATGATTAAGCTTAAGCATTATTTGAAACATTTAACATTTTTAGAAAGAATAGTTCACTTGCATTTGATTAAACAAGTTATGTTTGAATGCAATTGACTTTCATTTGATTCAATAAGTTTTATTCGAATCAAATTATCTTTGTTTGAATGCAATTGAGTGGAATCTTAATGATTTAGCTTATGCTTTATTTGAAACAATTATCATTTTTGGAAAGAATGGTTGACTTTCATTTGATTTAACAAGCTATGTTTGAATGCAATTGACTTTCATTTGATTCAATAAGCTTTATTCAAATCAAATTAGCTTTTGTTAGAATGCAATTGAGTGGAATGTTAATGATTAAGCTTAAGCATTATTTGAAACATTTAACATTTTTAGAAAGAATAGTTCACTTGCATTTGATTAAACAAGCTATGTTTGAATGCAATTGACTTTCATTTGATTCAATAAGTTTTATTCGAATCAAATTATCTTTGTTTGAATGCAATTGAGTGGAATCTTAATGATTTAGCTTATGCTTTATTTGAAACAATTATCATTTTTGGAAAGAATGGTTGACTTTCATTTGATTTAACAAGCTATGTTTGAATGCAATTGACTTTCATTTGATTCAATAAGCTTTATTCAAATCAAATTAGCTTTGTTTGAATGCAATTAAGTGGAATCTTAATGATTAAGCTTAAGCATTATTTGAAAAAATTACCATTTTTAGAAAGAATAGCTCACTTGCATTTGATTAAACAAGCTATGTTTGAATGCAATTGACTTTCATTTGATTCAATAAGCTTTGTCCAAATCAAATTAGCTTTGTTTGAATGCAATTGAGTGGAATCTTAATGATTTAGCTTAAGCATTATTTGTATCATTTATCATTTTTAGAAATAATAGTTCACTTGCATTTGATTAAACAAGCTATGTTTGAATGCAATTGACTTTCATTTGATTCAATAAGTTTTATTCGAATAAAATTATCTTTGTTTGAATGCAATTGAGTGGAATGTTAATGATTCAGCTTATGCTTTATTTGAAACAATTATCATTTTTGGAAAGAATGGTTGACTTTCATTTGCTTTAACATGCTATGTTTGAATGCGATTGACTTTCATTTGATTCAATAAGCTTTATTCGAATCAAATTATCTTTGTTTGAATGCAATTGAGTGGGATCTTAACGATTAAGCTTAAGCTTTATTTGAACCAATTGCCATTTTTGGATAGAAAAGTTAACTTTTATTTGATTAAACAAGCTATGTCTGAATGCAATAGACTTTTATTTGATTCAATAAGCTTAATTCAAATCAAATTATCTTTGTTTGAACGCAATTGAGTGGAATCTTAATGATTAAGCTTAAGCATTATTTAAAACAATTACCATTTTTAGAAAGAATAGTTCACTTGCATTTGATTAAACAAGCTATGTTTGAATGGAATTGACTTTCATTTGATTCAATAAGCTTTATTCAAATCAAATTAGCTTTTGTTCGAATGCAATTGAGTGGAATGTTAATGATTAAGCTTAAGCATTATTTGAAACATTTAACATTTTTAGAAAGAATAGTTCACTTGCATTTGATTAAACAAGCTATGTTTGAATGCAATTGACTTTCATTTGATTCAATAAGCTTTATTCAAATCAAATTAGCTTTTGTTCGAATGCAATTGAGTGGAATCTTAATGATTAAGCTTAAGCATTATTTAAAACAATTACCATTTTTAGAAAGAATAGTTCACTTGCATTTGATTAAACAAGCTATGTTTGAATGGAATCAACTTTCATTTGATTCAATAAACTTTATTCAAATCAAATTAGCTTTTGTTAGAATGCAATTGAGTGGAATGTTAATGATTAAGCTTAAGCATTATTTGAAACATTTAACATTTTTAGAAAGAATAGTTCACTTGCATTTGATTAAACAAGCTATGTTTGAATGCAATTGACTTTCTTTTGATTCAATAAGTTTTATTCGAATCAAATTATCTTTGTTTGAATGCAATTGAGTGGAATCTTAATGATTTAGCTTATGCTTTATTTGAAACAATTATCATTTTTGGAAAGAATGGTTGACTTTCATTTGATTTAACAAGCTATGTTTGAATGCAATTGACTTTCATTTGATTCAATAAGCTTTATTCAAATCAAATTAGCTTTTGTTAGAATGCAATTGAGTGGAATGTTAATGATTAAGCTTAAGCATTATTTGAAACATTTAACATTTTTAGAAAGAATAGTTCACTTGCATTTGATTAAACAAGCTATGTGTGAATGCAATTGACTTTCATTTGATTCAATAAGTTTTATTCGAATCAAATTATCTTTGTTTGAATGCAATTGAGTGGAATCTTAATGATTTAGCTTATGCTTTATTTGAAACAATTATCATTTTTGGAAAGAATGGTTGACTTTCATTTGATTTAACAAGCTATGTTTGAATGCAATTGACTTTCATTTGATTAAATAAGCTTTATTCAAATCAAATTAGCTTTGTTTGAATGCAATTAAGTGGAATCTTAATGATTAAGCTTAAGCATTATTTGAAAAAATTACCATTTTTAGAAAGAATAGCTCACTTGCATTTGATTAAACAAGCTATGTTTGAATGCAATTGACTTTCATTTGATTCAATAAGCTTTGTCCAAATCAAATTAGCTTTGTTTGAATGCAATTGAGTGGAATCTTAATAATTTAGCTTAAGCATTATTTGTATCATTTATCATTTTTAGAAATAATAGTTCACTTGCATTTGATTAAACAAGCTATGTTTGAATGCAATTGACTTTCATTTGATTCAATAAGTTTTATTCGAATAAAATTATCTTTGTTTGAATGCAATTGAGTGGAATGTTAATGATTCAGCTTATGCTTTATTTGAAACAATTATCATTTTTGGAAAGAATGGTTGACTTTCATTTGATTTAACAAGCTATGTTTGAATGCAATTGACTTTCATTTGATTCAATAAGCTTTATTCAAATCAAATTAGCTTTGTTTGAATGCAATTAAGTGGAATCTTAATGATTAAGCTTAAGCATTATTTGAAAAAATTACCATTTTTAGAAAGAATAGCTCACTTGCATTTGATTAAACAAGCTATGTTTGAATGCAATTGACTTTCATTTGATTCAATAAGCTTTGTCCAAATCAAATTAGCTTTGTTT
Source organism: Salicornia ramosissima (assembly GCA_951394345.1). NCBI lineage: Eukaryota > Viridiplantae > Streptophyta > Magnoliopsida > Caryophyllales > Amaranthaceae > Salicornia > Salicornia ramosissima. The sequence continues at coordinate 24,709,689 of OX596240.1, read as the reverse complement.
GAATGCAATTGAGTGGAATCTTAATGATTTAGCTTAAGCATTATTTGTATCATTTATCATTTTTAGAAATAATAGTTCACTTGCATTTGATTAAACAAGCTATGTTTGAATGCAATTGACTTTCATTTGATTCAATAAGTTTTATTCGAATCAAATTATCTTTGTTTGAATGCAATTGAGTGGAATCTTAATGATTTAGCTTATGCTTTATTTGAAACAATTATCATTTTTGGAAAGAATGGTTGACTTTCATTTGATTTAACAAGCTATGTTTGAATGCAATTGACTTTCATTTGATTCAATAAGCTTTATTCAAATCAAATTAGCTTTGTTTGAATGCAATTAAGTGGAATCTTAATGATTAAGCTTAAGGATTATTTGAAAAAATTACCATTTTTAGAAAGAATAGCTCACTTGCATTTGATTAAACAAGCTATGTTTGAATGCAATTGACTTTCATTTGATTCAATAAGCTTTGTCCAAATCAAATTAGCTTTGTTTGAATGCAATTGAGTGGAATCTTAATGATTTAGCTTAAGCATTATTTGTATCATTTATCATTTTTAGAAATAATAGTTCACTTGCATTTGATTAAACAAGCTATGTTTGAATGCAATTGACTTTCATTTGATTCAATAAGTTTTATTCGAATAAAATTATCTTTGTTTGAATGCAATTGAGTGGAATGTTAATGATTCAGCTTATGCTTTATTTGAAACAATTATCATTTTTGGAAAGAATGGTTGACTTTCATTTGCTTTAACATGCTATGTTTGAATGCGATTGACTTTCATTTGATTCAATAAGCTTTATTCGAATCAAATTATCTTTGTTTGAATGCAATTGAGTGGGATCTTAACGATTAAGCTTAAGCTTTATTTGAACCAATTGCCATTTTTGGATAGAACAGTTAACTTTTATTTGATTAAACAAGCTATGTCTGAATGCAATAGACTTTTATTTGATTCAATAAGCTTAATTCAAATCAAATTATCTTTGTTTGAACGCAATTGAGTGGAATCTTAATGATTAAGCTTAAGCATTATTTAAAACAATTACCATTTTTAGAAAGAATAGTTCACTTGCATCTGATTAAACAAGCTATGTTTGAATGGAATTGACTTTCATTTGATTCAATAAGCTTTATTCAAATCAAATTAGCTTTTGTTCGAATGCAATTGAGTGGAATGTTAATGATTAAGCTTAAGCATTATTTGAAACATTTAACATTTTTAGAAAGAATAGTTCACTTGCATTTGATTAAACAAGCTATGTTTGAATGCAATTGACTTTCATTTGATTCAATAAGCTTTATTCAAATCAAATTAGCTTTTGTTCGAATGCAATTGAGTGGAATCTTAATGATTAAGCTTAAGCATTATTTAAAACAATTACCATTTTTAGAAAGAATAGTTCACTTGCATTTGATTAAACAAGCTATGTTTGAATGGAATCAACTTTCATTTGATTCAATAAACTTTATTCAAATCAAATTAGCTTTTGTTAGAATGCAATTGAGTGGAATGTTAATGATTAAGCTTAAGCATTATTTGAAACATTTAACATTTTTAGAAAGAATAGTTCACTTGCATTTGATTAAACAAGCTATGTTTGAATGCAATTGACTTTCTTTTGATTCAATAAGTTTTATTCGAATCAAATTATCTTTGTTTGAATGCAATTGAGTGGAATCTTAATGATTTAGCTTATGCTTTATTTGAAACAATTATCATTTTTGGAAAGAATGGTTGACTTTCATTTGATTTAACAAGCTATGTTTGAATGCAATTGACTTTCATTTGATTCAATAAGCTTTATTCAAATCAAATTAGCTTTTGTTAGAATGCAATTGAGTGGAATGTTAATGATTAAGCTTAAGCATTATTTGAAACATTTAACATTTTTAGAAAGAATAGTTCACTTGCATTTGATTAAACAAGCTATGTGTGAATGCAATTGACTTTCATTTGATTCAATAAGTTTTATTCGAATCAAATTATCTTTGTTTGAATGCAATTGAGTGGAATCTTAATGATTTAGCTTATGCTTTATTTGAAACAATTATCATTTTTGGAAAGAATGGTTGACTTTCATTTGATTTAACAAGCTATGTTTGAATGCAATTGACTTTCATTTGATTAAATAAGCTTTATTCAAATCAAATTAGCTTTGTTTGAATGCAATTAAGTGGAATCTTAATGATTAAGCTTAAGCATTATTTGAAAAAATTACCATTTTTAGAAAGAATAGCTCACTTGCATTTGATTAAACAAGCTATGTTTGAATGCAATTGACTTTCATTTGATTCAATAAGCTTTGTCCAAATCAAATTAGCTTTGTTTGAATGCAATTGAGTGGAATCTTAATAATTTAGCTTAAGCATTATTTGTATCATTTATCATTTTTAGAAATAATAGTTCACTTGCATTTGATTAAACAAGCTATGTTTGAATGCAATTGACTTTCATTTGATTCAATAAGTTTTATTCGAATAAAATTATCTTTGTTTGAATGCAATTGAGTGGAATGTTAATGATTCAGCTTATGCTTTATTTGAAACAATTATCATTTTTGGAAAGAATGGTTGACTTTCATTTGCTTTAACATGCTATGTTTGAATGCGATTGACTTTCATTTGATTCAATAAGCTTTATTCGAATCAAATTATCTTTGTTTGAATGCAATTGAGTGGGATCTTAACGATTAAGCTTAAGCTTTATTTGAACCAATTGCCATTTTTGGATAGAGCAGTTGACTTTTATTTGATTAAACAAGCTATGTTTGAATGCAATAGACTTTTATTTGATTCAATAAGCTTAATTCAAATCAAATTATCTTTGTTTGAACGCAATTGAGTGGAAGCTTAATGATTAAGCTTAAGCATTATTTAAAACAATTACCATTTTTAGAAAGAATAGTTCACTTGCATTTGATTAAACAAGCTATGTTTGAATGGAATTGACTTTCATTTGATTCAATAAGCTTTATTCAAATCAAATTAGCTTTTGTTCGAATGCAATTGAGTGGAATGTTAATGATTAAGCTTAAGCATTATTTGAAACATTTAACATTTTTAGAAAGAATAGTTCACTTGCATTTGATTAAACAAGCTATGTTTGAATGCAATTGACTTTCATTTGATTCAATAAGCTTTATTCAAATCAAATTAGCTTTTGTTCGAATGCAATTGAGTGGAATCTTAATGATTAAGCTTAAGCATTATTTAAAACAATTACCATTTTTAGAAAGAATAGTTCACTTGCATTTGATTAAACAAGCTATGTTTGAATGGAATTGACTTTCATTTGATTCAATAAACTTTATTCAAATCAAATTAGCTTTTGTTAGAATGCAATTGAGTGGAATGTTAATGATTAAGCTTAAGCATTATTTGAAACATTTAACATTTTTAGAAAGAATAGTTCACTTGCATTTGATTAAACAAGCTATGTTTGAATGCAATTGACTTTCATTTGATTCAATAAGTTTTATTCGAATCAAATTATCTTTGTTTGAATGCAATTGAGTGGAATCTTAATGATTTAGCTTATGCTTTATTTGAAACAATTATCATTTTTGGAAAGAATGGTTGACTTTCATTTGATTTAACAAGCTATGTTTGAATGCAATTGACTTTCATTTGATTCAATAAGCTTTATTCAAATCAAATTAGCTTTTGTTAGAATGCAATTGAGTGGAATGTTAATGATTAAGCTTAAGCATTATTTGAAACATTTAACATTTTTAGAAAGAATAGTTCACTTGCATTTGATTAAACAAGCTATGTTTGAATGCAATTGACTTTCATTTGATTCAATAAGTTTTATTCGAATCAAATTATCTTTGTTTGAATGCAATTGAGTGGAATCTTAATGATTTAGCTTATGCTTTATTTGAAACAATTATCATTTTTGGAAAGAATGGTTGACTTTCATTTGATTTAACAAGCTATGTTTGAATGCAATTGACTTTCATTTGATTCAATAAGCTTTATTCAAATCAAATTAGCTTTGTTTGAATGCAATTAAGTGGAATCTTAATGATTAAGCTTAAGCATTATTTGAAAAAATTACCATTTTTAGAAAGAATAGCTCACTTACATTTGATTAAACAAGCTATGTTTGAATGCAATTGACTTTCATTTGATTCAATAAGCTTTGTCCAAATCAAATTAGCTTTGTTTGAATGCAATTGAGTGGAATCTTAATGATTTAGCTTAAGCATTATTTGTATCATTTATCATTTTTAGAAATAATAGTTCACTTGCATTTGATTAAACAAGCTATGTTTGAATGCAATTGACTTTCATTTGATTCAATAAGTTTTATTCGAATAAAATTATCTTTGTTTGAATGCAATTGAGTGGAATGTTAATGATTCAGCTTATGCTTTATTTGAAACAATTATCATTTTTGGAAAGAATGGTTGACTTTCATTTGCTTTAACATGCTATGTTTGAATGCGATTGACTTTCATTTGATTCAATAAGCTTTATTCGAATCAAATTATCTTTGTTTGAATGCAATTGAGTGGGATCTTAACGATTAAGCTTAAGCTTTATTTGAACCAATTGCCATTTTTGGATAGAACAGTTGACTTTTATTTGATTAAACAAGCTATGTTTGAATGCAATAGACTTTTATTTGATTCAATAAGCTTAATTCAAATCAAATTATCTTTGTTTGAACGCAATTGAGTGGAATCTTAATGATTAAGCTTAAGCATTATTTAAAACAATTACCATTTTTAGAAAGAATAGTTCACTTGCATTTGATTAAACAAGCTATGTTTGAATGGAATTGACTTTCATTTGATTCAATAAGCTTTATTCAAATCAAATTAGCTTTTGTTCGAATGCAATTGAGTGGAATGTTAATGATTAAGCTTAAGCATTATTTGAAACATTTAACATTTTTAGAAAGAATAGTTCACTTGCATTTGATTAAACAAGCTATGTTTGAATGCAATTGACTTTCATTTGATTCAATAAGCTTTATTCAAATCAAATTAGCTTTTGTTCGAATGCAATTGAGTGGAATCTTAATGATTAAGCTTAAGCATTATTTAAAACAATTACCATTTTTAGAAAGAATAGTTCACTTGCATTTGATTAAACAAGCTATGTTTGAATGGAATTGACTTTCATTTGATTCAATAAACTTTATTCAAATCAAATTAGCTTTTGTTAGAATGCAATTGAGTGGAATGTTAATGATTAAGCTTAAGCATTATTTGAAACATTTAACATTTTTAGAAAGAATAGTTCACTTGCATTTGATTAAACAAGCTATGTTTGAATGCAATTGACTTTCATTTGATTCAATAAGTTTTATTCGAATCAAATTATCTTTGTTTGAATGCAATTGAGTGGAATCTTAATGATTTAGCTTATGCTTTATTTGAAACAATTATCATTTTTGGAAAGAATGGTTGACTTTCATTTGATTTAACAAGATATGTTTGAATGCAATTGACTTTCATTTGATTCAATAAGCTTTATTCAAATCAAATTAGCTTTTGTTAGAATGCAATTGAGTGGAATGTTAATGATTAAGCTTAAGCATTATTTGAAACATTTAACATTTTTAGAAAGAATAGTTCACTTGCATTTGATTAAACCAGCTATGTTTGAATGCAATTGACTTTCATTTGATTCAATAAGTTTTATTCGAATCAAATTATCTTTGTTTGAATGCAATTGAGTGGAATCTTAATGATTTAGCTTATGCTTTATTTGAAACAATTATCATTTTTGGAAAGAATGGTTGACTTTCATTTGATTTAACAAGCTATGTTTGAATGCAATAGACTTGTATTTGATTCAATAAGCTTAATTCAAATCAAATTATCTTTGTTTGAACGCAATTGAGTGGAATCTTAATGATTAAGCTTAAGCATTATTTAAAACAATTACCATTTTTAGAAAGAATAGTTCACTTGCGTTTGATTAAACAAGCTATGTTTGAATGAAATTGACTTTTATTTGATTCAATAAGCTTTATTCAAATCAAATTAGCTTTTGTCGAATGCAATTGGGTGGAATCTTAATGATTAAGCTTAAGCATTATTTGAAACAATTAGCATTTTTAGAAAGAATAGTTCACTTGCATTTGATTAAACAAGCTATGTTTGAATGCAATTGACTTTCATTTGATTCAATAAGTTTTATTCGAATCAAATTATCTTTGTTTGAATGCAATTGAGTGGAATCTTAATGATTTAGCTTATGCTTTATTTGAAACAATTATCATTTTTGGAAAGAATGGTTGATTTTCATTTGATTTAACAAGCTATGTTTGAATGCAATTGACTTTCATTTGATTCAATAAGTTTTATTTGAATCAAATTATCTTTGTTTGAATGCAATTGAGTGGCATCTTAATGATTTAGCTTATGCTTTATTTGAAACAATTATCATTTTTGGAAAGAATGGTTGACTTTCATTTGATTTAACAAGCTATGTTTGAATGCAATTGACTTTCATTTGATTCAATAAGCTTTATTCAAATGATATTAGCTTTGTTTGAATGCAATTAAGTGGAATCTTAATGATTAAGCTTAAGCATTATTTGAAACAATTACCATTTTTAGAAAGAATAGTTCACTTGCATTTGATTAAACAAGCTATGTTTGAATGCAATTGACTTTCATTTGATTCAATAAGTTTTATTCGAATCAAATTATCTTTGTTTGAATGCAATTGAGTGGAATCTTAATCATTTAGCTTATGCTTTATTTGAAACAATTATCATTTTTGGAAAGAATGGTTGATTTTCATTTGATTTAACAAGCTATGTTTGAATGCAATTGACTTACATTTGATTCAATAAGCTTTATTCGAATCAAATTATCTTTGTTTGAATGCAATTGAGTGGGATCTTAATGATTAAGCTTAAACTTTATTTGAAGCAATTACCATTTTTGAATAGAATAGTTGACTCTCATTTGATTAAACAAGCTATGTTTGAATGCAGTAGACTTTTATTTGATTCAATAAGCTTAATTGAAATCAAATTATCTTTGTTTGAACGCAATTGAGTGGAATCTTAATGATTATGCTTAAGCATTATTTGAAACAATTACCATTTTTAGAAAGAATAGTTCGCTTGCATTTGATTAAACAAGCTATGTTTGAATGCAATTGACTTTCATTTGATTCAATAAGCTTTATTCAAATCAAATTAGCTTTGTTTGAATGCAATTGAGTGGAATCTTAATGATTAAGCTTAAGCATTATTTGAAACAATTACCATTTTTAGAAAGAATAGTTCACTTGCATTTGATTAAACAAGCTATGTTTGAATGCAATTGACTTTCATTTGATTCAATAAGCTTTATTCAAATCAAATTAGCTTTGTTTGAATGCAATTGAGTGGAACCTTAATGATTAAGCTTAAGCATTATTTGAAACATTTATCATTTTTAGAAATAATAGTTCACTTGCATTTGATTAAACAAGCTATGTTTGAATGCAATTGACTTTTATTTGATTCAATAAGTTTTATTCGAATAAAATTATCTTTGTTTGAATGCAATTGAGTGGAATGTTAATGATTTAGCTTATGCTTTATTTGAAATAATTATCATTTTTGGAAAGAATGGTTGACTTTCATTTGCTTTAACAAGCTATGTTTGAATGCGATTGACTTTCATTTGATTCAATAAGCTTTATTTGAATCAAATTATCTTTGTTTGAATGCAATTGAGTGGGATCTTAACGATTAAGCTTAAGCTTTATTTGATCCAATTACCATTTTTGGATAGAACAGTTGACTTTTATTTGATTAAACAAGCTATGTTTGAATGCAATAGACTTTTATTTGATTCAATAAGCTTAATTCAAATAAAATTATCTTTGTTTGAACGCAATTGAGTGGAATCTTAATGATTAAGCTTAAGCATTATTTAAAACAATTACCATTTTTAGAAAGAATAGTTCACTTGCATTTGATTAAACAAGCTATGTTTGAATGAAATTGACTTTCATTTGATTCAATAAGCTTTATTCAAATCAAATTAGCTTTTGTTCGAATGCAATTGAGTGGAATGTTAACGATTAAGCTTAAGCATTATTTGAAACATTTAACATATTTAGAAAGAATAGTTCACTTGCATTTGATTAAACAAGCTATGTTTGAATGCAATTGACTTTCATTTGATTCAATAAGCTTTATTCAAATCAAATTAGCTTTTGTTCGAATGCAATTGAGTGGAATCTTAATGATTAAGCTTAAGCATTATTTGAAACAATTAACATTTTTAGAAAGAATAGTTCACTTGCATTTAATTAAACAAGCTATGTTTGAATGCAATTGACTTTCATTTGATTCAATAAGTTTTATTCGAATCAAATTATCTTTGTTTGAATGCAATTGAGTGGAATCTTAATGATTTAGCTTATGCTTTATTTGAAACAATTATCATTTTTGGAAAGAATGGTTGATTTTCATTTGATTTAACAAGCTATGTTTGAATGCAATTGACTTACATTTGATTCAATAAGCTTTATTCGAATCAAATTATCTTTGTTTGAATGCAATTGAGTGGGATCTTAATGATTAAGCTTAAACTTTATTTGAAGCAATTACAATTTTTGAATAGAATAGTTGACTCTCATTTGATTAAACAAGCTATGTTTGAATGCAGTAGACTTTTATTTGATTCAATAAGCTTTATTGAAATCAAATTATCTTTGTTTGAACGCAATTGAGTGGAATCTTAATGATTAAGCTTAAGCATTATTTGAAACAATTACCATTTTTAGAAAGAATAGTTCGCTTGCATTTGATTAAACAAGCTATGTTTGAATGCAATTGACTTTCATTTGATGCAATAAGCTTTATTCAAATCAAATTATCTTTTGTTCAAATGCAATTGAGTGGAATCTTAATGATTAAGCTTAAGCATTATTTGAAACAATTAACATTTTTAGAAAGAATAGTTCACTTGCATTTGATTAAACAAGCTATGTTTGAATGCAATTGACTTTCATTTGATTCAATAAGTTTTATTTGAATCAAATTATCTTTGTTTGAATGCAATTGAGTGGAGTCTTAATGATTTAGCTTATGCTTTATTTGAAACAATTATCATTTTTGGAAAGAATGGTTGACATTCATTTGATTTAAGAAGCTATGTTTGAATGCAATTGACTTTCATTTGATTCAATAAGCTTTATTCAAATCAAATTAGCTTTTGTTAGAATGCAATTGAGTGGAATGTTAATGATTAAGCTTAAGCATTATTTGAAACATTTAACATTTTTAGAAAGAATAGTTCACTTGCATTTGATTAAACCAGCTATGTTTGAATGCAATTGACTTTCATTTGATTCAATAAGTTTTATTCGAATCAAATTATCTTTGTTTGAATGCAATTGAGTGGAATCTTAATGATTTAGCTTATGCTTTATTTGAAACAATTATCATTTTTGGAAAGAATGGTTGACTTTCATTTGATTTAACAAGCTATGTTTGAATGCAATAGACTTGTATTTGATTCAATAAGCTTAATTCAAATCAAATTATCTTTGTTTGAACGCAATTGAGTGGAATCTTAATGATTAAGCTTAAGCATTATTTAAAACAATTACCATTTTTAGAAAGAATAGTTCACTTGCGTTTGATTAAACAAGCTATGTTTGAATGAAATTGACTTTTATTTGATTCAATAAGCTTTATTCAAATCAAATTAGCTTTTGTCGAATGCAATTGGGTGGAATCTTAATGATTAAGCTTAAGCATTATTTGAAACAATTAGCATTTTTAGAAAGAATAGTTCACTTGCATTTGATTAAACAAGCTATGTTTGAATGCAATTGACTTTCATTTGATTCAATAAGTTTTATTCGAATCAAATTATCTTTGTTTGAATGCAATTGAGTGGAATCTTAATGATTTAGCTTATGCTTTATTTGAAACAATTATCATTTTTGGAAAGAATGGTTGATTTTCATTTGATTTAACAAGCTATGTTTGAATGCAATTGACTTTCATTTGATTCAATAAGTTTTATTTGAATCAAATTATCTTTGTTTGAATGCAATTGAGTGGCATCTTAATGATTTAGCTTATGCTTTATTTGAAACAATTATCATTTTTGGAAAGAATGGTTGACTTTCATTTGATTTAACAAGCTATGTTTGAATGCAATTGACTTTCATTTGATTCAATAAGCTTTATTCAAATGATATTAGCTTTGTTTGAATGCAATTAAGTGGAATCTTAATGATTAAGCTTAAGCATTATTTGAAACAATTACCATTTTTAGAAAGAATAGTTCACTTGCATTTGATTAAACAAGCTATGTTTGAATGCAATTGACTTTCATTTGATTCAATAAGTTTTATTCGAATCAAATTATCTTTGTTTGAATGCAATTGAGTGGAATCTTAATCATTTAGCTTATGCTTTATTTGAAACAATTATCATTTTTGGAAAGAATGGTTGATTTTCATTTGATTTAACAAGCTATGTTTGAATGCAATTGACTTACATTTGATTCAATAAGCTTTATTCGAATCAAATTATCTTTGTTTGAATGCAATTGAGTGGGATCTTAATGATTAAGCTTAAACTTTATTTGAAGCAATTACCATTTTTGAATAGAATAGTTGACTCTCATTTGATTAAACAAGCTATGTTTGAATGCAGTAGACTTTTATTTGATTCAATAAGCTTAATTGAAATCAAATTATCTTTGTTTGAACGCAATTGAGTGGAATCTTAATGATTATGCTTAAGCATTATTTGAAACAATTACCATTTTTAGAAAGAATAGTTCGCTTGCATTTGATTAAACAAGCTATGTTTGAATGCAATTGACTTTCATTTGATTCAATAAGCTTTATTCAAATCAAATTAGCTTTGTTTGAATGCAATTGAGTGGAATCTTAATGATTAAGCTTAAGCATTATTTGAAACAATTACCATTTTTAGAAAGAATAGTTCACTTGCATTTGATTAAACAAGCTATGTTTGAATGCAATTGACTTTCATTTGATTCAATAAGCTTTATTCAAATCAAATTAGCTTTGTTTGAATGCAATTGAGTGGAACCTTAATGATTAAGCTTAAGCATTATTTGAAACATTTATCATTTTTAGAAATAATAGTTCACTTGCATTTGATTAAACAAGCTATGTTTGAATGCAATTGACTTTCATTTGATTCAATAAGTTTTATTCGAATAAAATTATCTTTGTTTGAATGCAATTGAGTGGAATGTTAATGATTTAGCTTATGCTTTATTTGAAATAATTATCATTTTTGGAAAGAATGGTTGACTTTCATTTGCTTTAACAAGCTATGTTTGAATGCGATTGACTTTCATTTGATTCAATAAGCTTTATTTGAATCAAATTATCTTTGTTTGAATGCAATTGAGTGGGATCTTAACGATTAAGCTTAAGCTTTATTTGATCCAATTACCATTTTTGGATAGAACAGTTGACTTTTATTTGATTAAACAAGCTATGTTTGAATGCAATAGACTTTTATTTGATTCAATAAGCTTAATTCAAATAAAATTATCTTTGTTTGAACGCAATTGAGTGGAATCTTAATGATTAAGCTTAAGCATTATTTAAAACAATTACCATTTTTAGAAAGAATAGTTCACTTGCATTTGATTAAACAAGCTATGTTTGAATGAAATTGACTTTCATTTGATTCAATAAGCTTTATTCAAATCAAATTAGCTTTTGTTCGAATGCAATTGAGTGGAATGTTAACGATTAAGCTTAAGCATTATTTGAAACATTTAACATATTTAGAAAGAATAGTTCACTTGCATTTGATTAAACAAGCTATGTTTGAATGCAATTGACTTTCATTTGATTCAATAAGCTTTATTCAAATCAAATTAGCTTTTGTTCGAATGCAATTGAGTGGAATCTTAATGATTAAGCTTAAGCATTATTTGAAACAATTAACATTTTTAGAAAGAATAGTTCACTTGCATTTGATTAAACAAGCTATGTTTGAATGCAATTGACTTTCATTTGATTCAATAAGTTTTATTCGAATCAAATTATCTTTGTTTGAATGCAATTGAGTGGAATCTTAATGATTTAGCTTATGCTTTATTTGAAACAATTATCATTTTTGGAAAGAATGGTTGATTTTCATTTGATTTAACAAGCTATGTTTGAATGCAATTGACTTACATTTGATTCAATAAGCTTTATTCGAATCAAATTATCTTTGTTTGAATGCAATTGAGTGGGATCTTAATGATTAAGCTTAAACTTTATTTGAAGCAATTACAATTTTTGAATAGAATAGTTGACTCTCATTTGATTAAACAAGCTATGTTTGAATGCAGTAGACTTTTATTTGATTCAATAAGCTTTATTGAAATCAAATTATCTTTGTTTGAACGCAATTGAGTGGAATCTTAATGATTAAGCTTAAGCATTATTTGAAACAATTACCATTTTTAGAAAGAATAGTTCGCTTGCATTTGATTAAACAAGCTATGTTTGAATGCAATTGACTTTCATTTGATGCAATAAGCTTTATTCAAATCAAATTATCTTTTGTTCAAATGCAATTGAGTGGAATCTTAATGATTAAGCTTAAGCATTATTTGAAACAATTAACATTTTTAGAAAGAATAGTTCACTTGCATTTGATTAAACAAGCTATGTTTGAATGCAATTGACTTTCATTTGATTCAATAAGTTTTATTTGAATCAAATTATCTTTGTTTGAATGCAATTGAGTGGAGTCTTAATGATTTAGCTTATGCTTTATTTGAAACAATTATCATTTTTGGAAAGAATGGTTGACATTCATTTGATTTAAGAAGCTATGTTTGAATGCAATTGACTTTCATTTGATTCAATAAGCTTTATTCAAATCAAATTAGCTTTGTTTGAATGCAATTGAGTGGAATCTTAATGATTAAGCTTAAGCATTATTTGAAACAATTACCATTTTTAGAAAGAATAGTTCACTTGCATTTGATTAAACAAGCTATGTTTGAATGCAATTGAGTTTCATTTGATTCAATAAGCTTTATTCATATCAAAATAGCTTTCTTAGAATGCAATTGAGTGGAACCTTAATGATTAAGCTTAAGCATTATTTTAAACATTTATCATTTTTAGAAATAATAGTTCACTTGCGTTTGATTAAACAAGCTATGTTTGAATGCAATTGAGTTTCATTTGATTCAATAAGTTTTATTCGAATAAAATTATCTTTGTTTGAATGCAATTGAGTGGAATGTTAATGATTTAGCTTATGCTTTATTTGAAACAATTATCATTTTTGGAAAGAATGGTTGACTTTCATTTGCTTTAACATGCTATGTTTGAATGCGATTGACTTTCATTTGATTCAATAAGCTTTATTCGAATCAAATTATCTTTGTTTGAATGCAATTGAGTGGGATCTTAACGATTAAGCTTAAGCTTTATTTGAACCAATTACCATTTTTGGATAGAACAGTCGACTTTTATTTGATTAAACAAGCTATGTTTGAATGCAATAGACTTTTATTTGATTCAATAAGCTTAATTCAAATCAAATTATCTTTGTTTGAACGCAATTGAGTGGAATCTTAATGATTAAGCTTAAGCATTATTTAAAACAATTACCATTTTTAGAAAGAATAGTTCACTTGCATTTGATTAAACAAGCTATGTTTGAATGGAATTGACTTTCATTTGATTCAATAAGCTTTATTCAAATCAAATTAGCTTTTGTTCGAATGCAATTGAGTGGAATGTTAACGATTAAGCTTAAGCATTATTTGAAACATTTAACATTTTTAGAAAGAATAGTTCACTTGCATTTGATTAAACAAGCTATGTTTGAATGCAATTGACTTTCATTTGATTCAATAAGCTTTATTCAAATCAAATTAGCTTTTTTTCGAATGCAATTGAGTGGAATCTTAATGATTAAGCTTAAGCATTATTTAAAACAATTACCATTTTTAGAAAGAATAGTTCACTTGCATTTGATTAAACAAGCTATGTTTGAATGGAATTGACTTTCATTTGATTCAATAAGCTTTATTCAAATCAAATTAGCTTTTGTTAGAATGCAATTGAGTGGAATGTTAATGATTTAACTTAAGCATTATTTGAAACATTTAACTTTTTTAGAAAGAATTGTTCACTTGCATTTGATTAAACAAGCTATGTTTGAATGCAATTGACTTTCATTTGATTCAATAAGGTTTATTCGAATAAAATTATCTTTGTTTGAATGCAATTGAGTGGAATCTTAATGATTTAGCTTATGCTTTATTTGAAACAATTATCATTTTTGGAAAGAATGGTTGACTTTCATTTGATTTAACAAGCTATGTTTGAATGCAATTGACTTTCATTTGATTCAATAAGCTTTATTCAAATCAAATTAGCTTTGTTTGAAAGCAATTGAGTGGAATCTTAATGATTAAGCTTAAGCATTTTTTGAAACAATTAACATTTTTAGAAAGAATAGTTCACTTGCATTTGATTAAACAAGCTATGTTTGAATGCAATTGACTTTCATTTGATTCAATAAGCTTTATTCAAATCAAATTAGCTTTGTTTGAATGCAATTGAGTGGAACCTTAATGAGTAAGCTTAAGCATTATTTGAAACATTTATCATTTTTAGAAATAATAGTTCACTTGCATTTGATTAAACAAGCTATGTTTGAATGCAATTGACTTTCATTTGATTCAACAAGTTTTATTCGAATAAAATTATCTTTGTTTGAATGCAATTGAGTGGAATGTTAATGATTTAGCTTATGCTTTATTTGAAACAATTATCATTTTTGGAAAGAATGGTTGACTTTCATTTGCTTTAACATGCTATGTTTGAATGCGATTGACTTTCATTTGATTCAATAAGCTTTATTCGAATCAAATTATCTTTGTTTGAATGCAATTGAGTGGGATCTTAACGATTAAGCTTAAGCTTTATTTGAACCAATTACCATTTTTGGATAGAACAGTTGACTTTTATTTGATTAAACAAGCTATGTTTGAATGCAATAGACTTTTATTTGATTCAATAAGCTTAATTCAAATCAAATTATCTTTGTTTGAACGCAATTGAGTGGAATCTTAATGATTAAGCTTAAGCATTATTTAAAACAATTACCATTTTTAGAAAGAATAGTTCACTTGCATTTGATTAAACAAGCTATGTTTGAATGGAATTGACTTTCATTGATTCAATAAGCTTTATTCAAATCAAATTAGCTTTTGTTCGAATGCAATTGAGTGGAATGTTAATAATTAAGCTTAAGCATTATTTGAAACATTTAACATTTTTAGAAAGTATAGTTCACTTGCATTTGATTAAACAAGCTATGTTTGAATGCAATTGACTTTCATTTGATTCAATAAGCTTTATTCAAATCAAATTAGCTTTTTTTCGAATGCAATTGAGTGGAATCTTAATGATTAAGCTTAAGCATTATATAAAACAATTACCATTTTTAGAAAGAATAGTTCACTTGCATTTGATTAAACAAGCTATGTTTGAATGGAATTGACTTTCATTTGATTCAATAAGCTTTATTCAAATCAAATTAGCTTTTGTTAGAATGCAATTGAGTGGAATGTTAATGATTTAACTTAAGCATTATTTGAAACATTTAACATTTTTAGAAAGAATTGTTCACTTGCATTTGATTAAACAAGCTATGTTTGAATGCAATTGACTTTCATTTGATTCAATAAGGTTTATTCGAATCAAATTATCTTTGTTTGAAT
This sequence comes from Salicornia ramosissima, assembly GCA_951394345.1. Taxonomy (NCBI): domain Eukaryota; kingdom Viridiplantae; phylum Streptophyta; class Magnoliopsida; order Caryophyllales; family Amaranthaceae; genus Salicornia; species Salicornia ramosissima. The sequence goes on along the minus strand of OX596240.1, from coordinate 24,693,963 downwards.
GCAATTGAGTGGAATCTTAATGATTTAGCTTATGCTTTATTTGAAACAATTATCATTTTTGGAAAGAATGGTTGACTTTCATTTGATTTAACAAGCTATGTTTGAATGCAATTGACTTTCATTTGATTCAAGAAGCTTTATTCAAATCAAATTAGCTTTGTTTGAATGCAATTGAGTGGAATCTTAATGATTAAGCTTAAGCATTATTTGAAACAATTACCATTTTTAGAAAGAATAGTTCACTTGCATTTGATTAAACAAGCTATGTTTGAATGCAATTGAGTTTCATTTGATTCAATAAGCTTTATTCATATCAAAATAGCTTTCTTTGAATGCAATTGAGTGGAACCTTAATGATTAAGCTTAAGCATTATTTTAAACATTTATCATTTTTAGAAATAATAGTTCACTTGCGTTTGATTAAACAAGCTATGTTTGAATGCAATTGACTTTCATTTGATTCAATAAGTTTTATTCGAATAAAATTATCTTTGTTTGAATGCAATTGAGTGGAATGTTAATGATTTAGCTTATGCTTTATTTGAAACAATTATCATTTTTGGAAAGAATGGTTGACTTTCATTTGCTTTAACATGCTATGTTTGAATGCGATTGACTTTCATTTGATTCAATAAGCTTTATTCGAATCAAATTATCTTTGTTTGAATGCAATTGAGTGGGATCTTAACGATTAAGCTTAAGCTTTATTTGAACCAATTACCATTTTTGGATAGAACAGTCGACTTTTATTTGATTAAACAAGCTATGTTTGAATGCAATAGACTTTTATTTGATTCAATAAGCTTAATTCAAATCAAATTATCTTTGTTTGAACGCAATAGAGTGGAATCTTAATGATTAAGCTTAAGCATTATTTAAAACAATTACCATTTTTAGAAAGAATAGTTCACTTGCATTTGATTAAACAAGCTATGTTTGAATGGAATTGACTTTCATTTGATTCAATAAGCTTTATTCAAATCAAATTAGCTTTTGTTCGAATGCAATTGAGTGGAATGTTAACGATTAAGCTTAAGCATTATTTGAAACATTTAACATTTTTAGAAAGAATAGTTCACTTGCATTTGATTAAACAAGCTATGTTTGAATGCAATTGACTTTCATTTGATTCAATAAGCTTTATTCAAATCAAATTAGTTTTTTTCGAATGCAATTGAGTGGAATCTTAATGATTAAGCTTAAGCATTATTTAAAACAATTACCATTTTTAGAAAGAATAGTTCACTTGCATTTGATTAAACAAGCTATGTTTGAATGGAATTGACTTTCATTTGATTCAATAAGCTTTATTCAAATCAAATTAGCTTTTGTTAGAATGCAATTGAGTGGAATGTTAATGATTAAGCTTAAGCATTATTTGAAACATTTAACATTTTTAGAAAGAATAGTTCACTTGCATTTGATTAAACCAGCTATGTTTGAATGCAATTGACTTTCATTTGATTCAATAAGTTTTATTCGAATCAAATTATCTTTGTTTGAATGCAATTGAGTGGAATCTTAATGATTTAGCTTATGCTTTATTTGAAACAATTATCATTTTTGGAAAGAATGGTTGACTTTCATTTGATTTAACAAGCTATGTTTGAATGCAATAGACTTGTATTTGATTCAATAAGCTTAATTCAAATCAAATTATCTTTGTTTGAACGCAATTGAGTGGAATCTTAATGATTAAGCTTAAGCATTATTTAAAACAATTACCATTTTTAGAAAGAATAGTTCACTTGCGTTTGATTAAACAAGCTATGTTTGAATGAAATTGACTTTTATTTGATTCAATAAGCTTTATTCAAATCAAATTAGCTTTTGTCGAATGCAATTGGGTGGAATCTTAATGATTAAGCTTAAGCATTATTTGAAACAATTAGCATTTTTAGAAAGAATAGTTCACTTGCATTTGATTAAACAAGCTATGTTTGAATGCAATTGACTTTCATTTGATTCAATAAGTTTTATTCGAATCAAATTATCTTTGTTTGAATGCAATTGAGTGGAATCTTAATGATTTAGCTTATGCTTTATTTGAAACAATTATCATTTTTGGAAAGAATGGTTGATTTTCATTTGATTTAACAAGCTATGTTTGAATGCAATTGACTTTCATTTGATTCAATAAGTTTTATTTGAATCAAATTATCTTTGTTTGAATGCAATTGAGTGGCATCTTAATGATTTAGCTTATGCTTTATTTGAAACAATTATCATTTTTGGAAAGAATGGTTGACTTTCATTTGATTTAACAAGCTATGTTTGAATGCAATTGACTTTCATTTGATTCAATAAGCTTTATTCAAATGATATTAGCTTTGTTTGAATGCAATTAAGTGGAATCTTAATGATTAAGCTTAAGCATTATTTGAAACAATTACCATTTTTAGAAAGAATAGTTCACTTGCATTTGATTAAACAAGCTATGTTTGAATGCAATTGACTTTCATTTGATTCAATAAGTTTTATTCGAATCAAATTATCTTTGTTTGAATGCAATTGAGTGGAATCTTAATCATTTAGCTTATGCTTTATTTGAAACAATTATCATTTTTGGAAAGAATGGTTGATTTTCATTTGATTTAACAAGCTATGTTTGAATGCAATTGACTTACATTTGATTCAATAAGCTTTATTCGAATCAAATTATCTTTGTTTGAATGCAATTGAGTGGGATCTTAATGATTAAGCTTAAACTTTATTTGAAGCAATTACCATTTTTGAATAGAATAGTTGACTCTCATTTGATTAAACAAGCTATGTTTGAATGCAGTAGACTTTTATTTGATTCAATAAGCTTAATTGAAATCAAATTATCTTTGTTTGAACGCAATTGAGTGGAATCTTAATGATTATGCTTAAGCATTATTTGAAACAATTACCATTTTTAGAAAGAATAGTTCGCTTGCATTTGATTAAACAAGCTATGTTTGAATGCAATTGACTTTCATTTGATTCAATAAGCTTTATTCAAATCAAATTAGCTTTGTTTGAATGCAATTGAGTGGAATCTTAATGATTAAGCTTAAGCATTATTTGAAACAATTACCATTTTTAGAAAGAATAGTTCACTTGCATTTGATTAAACAAGCTATGTTTGAATGCAATTGACTTTCATTTGATTCAATAAGCTTTATTCAAATCAAATTAGCTTTGTTTGAATGCAATTGAGTGGAACCTTAATGATTAAGCTTAAGCATTATTTGAAACATTTATCATTTTTAGAAATAATAGTTCACTTGCATTTGATTAAACAAGCTATGTTTGAATGCAATTGACTTTCATTTGATTCAATAAGTTTTATTCGAATAAAATTATCTTTGTTTGAATGCAATTGAGTGGAATGTTAATGATTTAGCTTATGCTTTATTTGAAATAATTATCATTTTTGGAAAGAATGGTTGACTTTCATTTGCTTTAACAAGCTATGTTTGAATGCGATTGACTTTCATTTGATTCAATAAGCTTTATTTGAATCAAATTATCTTTGTTTGAATGCAATTGAGTGGGATCTTAACGATTAAGCTTAAGCTTTATTTGATCCAATTACCATTTTTGGATAGAACAGTTGACTTTTATTTGATTAAACAAGCTATGTTTGAATGCAATAGACTTTTATTTGATTCAATAAGCTTAATTCAAATAAAATTATCTTTGTTTGAACGCAATTGAGTGGAATCTTAATGATTAAGCTTAAGCATTATTTAAAACAATTACCATTTTTAGAAAGAATAGTTCACTTGCATTTGATTAAACAAGCTATGTTTGAATGAAATTGACTTTCATTTGATTCAATAAGCTTTATTCAAATCAAATTAGCTTTTGTTCGAATGCAATTGAGTGGAATGTTAACGATTAAGCTTAAGCATTATTTGAAACATTTAACATATTTAGAAAGAATAGTTCACTTGCATTTGATTAAACAAGCTATGTTTGAATGCAATTGACTTTCATTTGATTCAATAAGCTTTATTCAAATCAAATTAGCTTTTGTTCGAATGCAATTGAGTGGAATCTTAATGATTAAGCTTAAGCATTATTTGAAACAATTAACATTTTTAGAAAGAATAGTTCACTTGCATTTGATTAAACAAGCTATGTTTGAATGCAATTGACTTTCATTTGATTCAATAAGTTTTATTCGAATCAAATTATCTTTGTTTGAATGCAATTGAGTGGAATCTTAATGATTTAGCTTATGCTTTATTTGAAACAATTATCATTTTTGGAAAGAATGGTTGATTTTCATTTGATTTAACAAGCTATGTTTGAATGCAATTGACTTACATTTGATTCAATAAGCTTTATTCGAATCAAATTATCTTTGTTTGAATGCAATTGAGTGGGATCTTAATGATTAAGCTTAAACTTTATTTGAAGCAATTACAATTTTTGAATAGAATAGTTGACTCTCATTTGATTAAACAAGCTATGTTTGAATGCAGTAGACTTTTATTTGATTCAATAAGCTTTATTGAAATCAAATTATCTTTGTTTGAACGCAATTGAGTGGAATCTTAATGATTAAGCTTAAGCATTATTTGAAACAATTACCATTTTTAGAAAGAATAGTTCGCTTGCATTTGATTAAACAAGCTATGTTTGAATGCAATTGACTTTCATTTGATGCAATAAGCTTTATTCAAATCAAATTATCTTTTGTTCAAATGCAATTGAGTGGAATCTTAATGATTAAGCTTAAGCATTATTTGAAACAATTAACATTTTTAGAAAGAATAGTTCACTTGCATTTGATTAAACAAGCTATGTTTGAATGCAATTGACTTTCATTTGATTCAATAAGTTTTATTTGAATCAAATTATCTTTGTTTGAATGCAATTGAGTGGAGTCTTAATGATTTAGCTTATGCTTTATTTGAAACAATTATCATTTTTGGAAAGAATGGTTGACATTCATTTGATTTAAGAAGCTATGTTTGAATGCAATTGACTTTCATTTGATTCAATAAGCTTTATTCAAATCAAATTAGCTTTGTTTGAATGCAATTGAGTGGAATCTTAATGATCAAGCTTAAGCATTATTTGAAACAATTACCATTTTTAGAAAGAATAGTTCACTTGCATTTGATTAAACAAGCTATGTTTGAATGCAATTGAGTTTCATTTGATTCAATAAGCTTTATTCATATCAAAATAGCTTTCTTAGAATGCAATTGAGTGGAACCTTAATGATTAAGCTTAAGCATTATTTTAAACATTTATCATTTTTAGAAATAATAGTTCACTTGCGTTTGATTAAACAAGCTATGTTTGAATGCAATTGAGTTTCATTTGATTCAATAAGTTTTATTCGAATAAAATTATCTTTGTTTGAATGCAATTGAGTGGAATGTTAATGATTTAGCTTATGCTTTATTTGAAACAATTATCATTTTTGGAAAGAATGGTTGACTTTCATTTGCTTTAACATGCTATGTTTGAATGCGATTGACTTTCATTTGATTCAATAAGCTTTATTCGAATCAAATTATCTTTGTTTGAATGCAATTGAGTGGGATCTTAACGATTAAGCTTAAGCTTTATTTGAACCAATTACCATTTTTGGATAGAACAGTCGACTTTTATTTGATTAAACAAGCTATGTTTGAATGCAATAGACTTTTATTTGATTCAATAAGCTTAATTCAAATCAAATTATCTTTGTTTGAACGCAATTGAGTGGAATCTTAATGATTAAGCTTAAGCATTATTTAAAACAATTACCATTTTTAGAAAGAATAGTTCACTTGCATTTGATTAAACAAGCTATGTTTGAATGGAATTGACTTTCATTTGATTCAATAAGCTTTATTCAAATCAAATTAGCTTTTGTTCGAATGCAATTGAGTGGAATGTTAACGATTAAGCTTAAGCATTATTTGAAACATTTAACATTTTTAGAAAGAATAGTTCACTTGCATTTGATTAAACAAGCTATGTTTGAATGCAATTGACTTTCATTTGATTCAATAAGCTTTATTCAAATCAAATTAGTTTTTTTCGAATGCAATTGAGTGGAATCTTAATGATTAAGCTTAAGCATTATTTAAAACAATTACCATTTTTAGAAAGAATAGTTCACTTGCATTTGATTAAACAAGCTATGTTTGAATGGAATTGACTTTCATTTGATTCAATAAGCTTTATTCAAATCAAATTAGCTTTTGTTAGAATGCAATTGAGTGGAATGTTAATGATTAAGCTTAAGCATTATTTGAAACATTTAACATTTTTAGAAAGAATAGTTCACTTGCATTTGATTAAACCAGCTATGTTTGAATGCAATTGACTTTCATTTGATTCAATAAGTTTTATTCGAATCAAATTATCTTTGTTTGAATGCAATTGAGTGGAATCTTAATGATTTAGCTTATGCTTTATTTGAAACAATTATCATTTTTGGAAAGAATGGTTGACTTTCATTTGATTTAACAAGCTATGTTTGAATGCAATAGACTTGTATTTGATTCAATAAGCTTAATTCAAATCAAATTATCTTTGTTTGAACGCAATTGAGTGGAATCTTAATGATTAAGCTTAAGCATTATTTAAAACAATTACCATTTTTAGAAAGAATAGTTCACTTGCGTTTGATTAAACAAGCTATGTTTGAATGAAATTGACTTTTATTTGATTCAATAAGCTTTATTCAAATCAAATTAGCTTTTGTCGAATGCAATTGGGTGGAATCTTAATGATTAAGCTTAAGCATTATTTGAAACAATTAGCATTTTTAGAAAGAATAGTTCACTTGCATTTGATTAAACAAGCTATGTTTGAATGCAATTGACTTTCATTTGATTCAATAAGTTTTATTCGAATCAAATTATCTTTGTTTGAATGCAATTGAGTGGAATCTTAATGATTTAGCTTATGCTTTATTTGAAACAATTATCATTTTTGGAAAGAATGGTTGATTTTCATTTGATTTAACAAGCTATGTTTGAATGCAATTGACTTTCATTTGATTCAATAAGTTTTATTTGAATCAAATTATCTTTGTTTGAATGCAATTGAGTGGCATCTTAATGATTTAGCTTATGCTTTATTTGAAACAATTATCATTTTTGGAAAGAATGGTTGACTTTCATTTGATTTAACAAGCTATGTTTGAATGCAATTGACTTTCATTTGATTCAATAAGCTTTATTCAAATGATATTAGCTTTGTTTGAATGCAATTAAGTGGAATCTTAATGATTAAGCTTAAGCATTATTTGAAACAATTACCATTTTTAGAAAGAATAGTTCACTTGCATTTGATTAAACAAGCTATGTTTGAATGCAATTGACTTTCATTTGATTCAATAAGTTTTATTCGAATCAAATTATCTTTGTTTGAATGCAATTGAGTGGAATCTTAATCATTTAGCTTATGCTTTATTTGAAACAATTATCATTTTTGGAAAGAATGGTTGATTTTCATTTGATTTAACAAGCTATGTTTGAATGCAATTGACTTACATTTGATTCAATAAGCTTTATTCGAATCAAATTATCTTTTTTTGAATGCAATTGAGTGGGATCTTAATGATTAAGCTTAAACTTTATTTGAAGCAATTACCATTTTTGAATAGAATAGTTGACTCTCATTTGATTAAACAAGCTATGTTTGAATGCAGTAGACTTTTATTTGATTCAATAAGCTTAATTGAAATCAAATTATCTTTGTTTGAACGCAATTGAGTGGAATCTTAATGATTATGCTTAAGCATTATTTGAAACAATTACCATTTTTAGAAAGAATAGTTCGCTTGCATTTGATTAAACAAGCTATGTTTGAATGCAATTGACTTTCATTTGATTCAATAAGCTTTATTCAAATCAAATTAGCTTTGTTTGAATGCAATTGAGTGGAATCTTAATGATTAAGCTTAAGCATTATTTGAAACAATTACCATTTTTAGAAAGAATAGTTCACTTGCATTTGATTAAACAAGCTATGTTTGAATGCAATTGACTTTCATTTGATTCAATAAGCTTTATTCAAATCAAATTAGCTTTGTTTGAATGCAATTGAGTGGAACCTTAATGATTAAGCTTAAGCATTATTTGAAACATTTATCATTTTTAGAAATAATAGTTCACTTGCATTTGATTAAACAAGCTATGTTTGAATGCAATTGACTTTCATTTGATTCAATAAGTTTTATTCGAATAAAATTATCTTTGTTTGAATGCAATTGAGTGGAATGTTAATGATTTAGCTTATGCTTTATTTGAAATAATTATCATTTTTGGAAAGAATGGTTGACTTTCATTTGCTTTAACAAGCTATGTTTGAATGCGATTGACTTTCATTTGATTCAATAAGCTTTATTTGAATCAAATTATCTTTGTTTGAATGCAATTGAGTGGGATCTTAACGATTAAGCTTAAGCTTTATTTGATCCAATTACCATTTTTGGATAGAACAGTTGACTTTTATTTGATTAAACAAGCTATGTTTGAATGCAATAGACTTTTATTTGATTCAATAAGCTTAATTCAAATAAAATTATCTTTGTTTGAACGCAATTGAGTGGAATCTTAATGATTAAGCTTAAGCATTATTTAAAACAATTACCATTTTTAGAAAGAATAGTTCACTTGCATTTGATTAAACAAGCTATGTTTGAATGAAATTGACTTTCATTTGATTCAATAAGCTTTATTCAAATCAAATTAGCTTTTGTTCGAATGCAATTGAGTGGAATGTTAACGATTAAGCTTAAGCATTATTTGAAACATTTAACATATTTAGAAAGAATAGTTCACTTGCATTTGATTAAACAAGCTATGTTTGAATGCAATTGACTTTCATTTGATTCAATAAGCTTTATTCAAATCAAATTAGCTTTTGTTCGAATGCAATTGAGTGGAATCTTAATGATTAAGCTTAAGCATTATTTGAAACAATTAACATTTTTAGAAAGAATAGTTCACTTGCATTTGATTAAACAAGCTATGTTTGAATGCAATTGACTTTCATTTGATTCAATAAGTTTTATTCGAATCAAATTATCTTTGTTTGAATGCAATTGAGTGGAATCTTAATGATTTAGCTTATGCTTTATTTGAAACAATTATCATTTTTGGAAAGAATGGTTGATTTTCATTTGATTTAACAAGCTATGTTTGAATGCAATTGACTTACATTTGATTCAATAAGCTTTATTCGAATCAAATTATCTTTGTTTGAATGCAATTGAGTGGGATCTTAATGATTAAGCTTAAACTTTATTTGAAGCAATTACAATTTTTGAATAGAATAGTTGACTCTCATTTGATTAAACAAGCTATGTTTGAATGCAGTAGACTTTTATTTGATTCAATAAGCTTTATTGAAATCAAATTATCTTTGTTTGAACGCAATTGAGTGGAATCTTAATGATTAAGCTTAAGCATTATTTGAAACAATTACCATTTTTAGAAAGAATAGTTCGCTTGCATTTGATTAAACAAGCTATGTTTGAATGCAATTGACTTTCATTTGATGCAATAAGCTTTATTCAAATCAAATTATCTTTTGTTCAAATGCAATTGAGTGGAATCTTAATGATTAAGCTTAAGCATTATTTGAAACAATTAACATTTTTAGAAAGAATAGTTCACTTGCATTTGATTAAACAAGCTATGTTTGAATGCAATTGACTTTCATTTGATTCAATAAGTTTTATTTGAATCAAATTATCTTTGTTTGAATGCAATTGAGTGGAGTCTTAATGATTTAGCTTATGCTTTATTTGAAACAATTATCATTTTTGGAAAGAATGGTTGACATTCATTTGATTTAAGAAGCTATGTTTGAATGCAATTGACTTTCATTTGATTCAATAAGCTTTATTCAAATCAAATTAGCTTTGTTTGAATGCAATTGAGTGGAATCTTAATGATTAAGCTTAAGCATTATTTGAAACAATTACCATTTTTAGAAAGAATAGTTCACTTGCATTTGATTAAACAAGCTATGTTTGAATGCAATTGAGTTTCATTTGATTCAATAAGCTTTATTCATATCAAAATAGCTTTCTTAGAATGCAATTGAGTGGAACCTTAATGATTAAGCTTAAGCATTATTTTAAACATTTATCATTTTTAGAAATAATAGTTCACTTGCGTTTGATTAAACAAGCTATGTTTGAATGCAATTGAGTTTCATTTGATTCAATAAGTTTTATTCGAATAAAATTATCTTTGTTTGAATGCAATTGAGTGGAATGTTAATGATTTAGCTTATGCTTTATTTGAAACAATTATCATTTTTGGAAAGAATGGTTGACTTTCATTTGCTTTAACATGCTATGTTTGAATGCGATTGACTTTCATTTGATTCAATAAGCTTTATTCGAATCAAATTATCTTTGTTTGAATGCAATTGAGTGGGATCTTAACGATTAAGCTTAAGCTTTATTTGAACCAATTACCATTTTTGGATAGAACAGTCGACTTTTATTTGATTAAACAAGCTATGTTTGAATGCAATAGACTTTTATTTGATTCAATAAGCTTAATTCAAATCAAATTATCTTTGTTTGAACGCAATTGAGTGGAATCTTAATGATTAAGCTTAAGCATTATTTAAAACAATTACCATTTTTAGAAAGAATAGTTCACTTGCATTTGATTAAACAAGCTATGTTTGAATGGAATTGACTTTCATTTGATTCAATAAGCTTTATTCAAATCAAATTAGCTTTTGTTCGAATGCAATTGAGTGGAATGTTAACGATTAAGCTTAAGCATTATTTGAAACATTTAACATTTTTAGAAAGAATAGTTCACTTGCATTTGATTAAACAAGCTATGTTTGAATGCAATTGACTTTCATTTGATTCAATAAGCTTTATTCAAATCAAATTAGTTTTTTTCGAATGCAATTGAGTGGAATCTTAATGATTAAGCTTAAGCATTATTTAAAACAATTACCATTTTTAGAAAGAATAGTTCACTTGCATTTGATTAAACAAGCTATGTTTGAATGGAATTGACTTTCATTTGATTCAATAAGCTTTATTCAAATCAAATTAGCTTTTGTTAGAATGCAATTGAGTGGAATGTTAATGATTAAGCTTAAGCATTATTTGAAACATTTAACATTTTTAGAAAGAATAGTTCACTTGCATTTGATTAAACCAGCTATGTTTGAATGCAATTGACTTTCATTTGATTCAATAAGTTTTATTCGAATCAAATTATCTTTGTTTGAATGCAATTGAGTGGAATCTTAATGATTTAGCTTATGCTTTATTTGAAACAATTATCATTTTTGGAAAGAATGGTTGACTTTCATTTGATTTAACAAGCTATGTTTGAATGCAATAGACTTGTATTTGATTCAATAAGCTTAATTCAAATCAAATTATCTTTGTTTGAACGCAATTGAGTGGAATCTTAATGATTAAGCTTAAGCATTATTTAAAACAATTACCATTTTTAGAAAGAATAGTTCACTTGCGTTTGATTAAACAAGCTATGTTTGAATGAAATTGACTTTTATTTGATTCAATAAGCTTTATTCAAATCAAATTAGCTTTTGTCGAATGCAATTGGGTGGAATCTTAATGATTAAGCTTAAGCATTATTTGAAACAATTAGCATTTTTAGAAAGAATAGTTCACTTGCATTTGATTAAACAAGCTATGTTTGAATGCAATTGACTTTCATTTGATTCAATAAGTTTTATTCGAATCAAATTATCTTTGTTTGAATGCAATTGAGTGGAATCTTAATGATTTAGCTTATGCTTTATTTGAAACAATTATCATTTTTGGAAAGAATGGTTGATTTTCATTTGATTTAACAAGCTATGTTTGAATGCAATTGACTTTCATTTGATTCAATAAGTTTTATTTGAATCAAATTATCTTTGTTTGAATGCAATTGAGTGGCATCTTAATGATTTAGCTTATGCTTTATTTGAAACAATTATCATTTTTGGAAAGAATGGTTGACTTTCATTTGATTTAACAAGCTATGTTTGAATGCAATTGACTTTCATTTGATTCAATAAGCTTTATTCAAATGATATTAGCTTTGTTTGAATGCAATTAAGTGGAATCTTAATGATTAAGCTTAAGCATTATTTGAAACAATTACCATTTTTAGAAAGAATAGTTCACTTGCATTTGATTAAACAAGCTATGTTTGAATGCAATTGACTTTCATTTGATTCAATAAGTTTTATTCGAATCAAATTATCTTTGTTTGAATGCAATTGAGTGGAATCTTAATCATTTAGCTTATGCTTTATTTGAAACAATTATCATTTTTGGAAAGAATGGTTGATTTTCATTTGATTTAACAAGCTATGTTTGAATGCAATTGACTTACATTTGATTCAATAAGCTTTATTCGAATCAAATTATCTTTGTTTGAATGCAATTGAGTGGGATCTTAATGATTAAGCTTAAACTTTATTTGAAGCAATTACCATTTTTGAATAGAATAGTTGACTCTCATTTGATTAAACAAGCTATGTTTGAATGCAGTAGACTTTTATTTGATTCAATAAGCTTAATTGAAATCAAATTATCTTTGTTTGAACGCAATTGAGTGGAATCTTAATGATTATGCTTAAGCATTATTTGAAACAATTACCATTTTTAGAAAGAATAGTTCGCTTGCATTTGATTAAACAAGCTATGTTTGAATGCAATTGACTTTCATTTGATTCAATAAGCTTTATTCAAATCAAATTAGCTTTGTTTGAATGCAATTGAGTGGAATCTTAATGATTAAGCTTAAGCATTATTTGAAACAATTACCATTTTTAGAAAGAATAGTTCACTTGCATTTGATTAAACAAGCTATGTTTGAATGCAATTGACTTTCATTTGATTCAATAAGCTTTATTCAAATCAAATTAGCTTTGTTTGAATGCAATTGAGTGGAACCTTAATGATTAAGCTTAAGCATTATTTGAAACATTTATCATTTTTAGAAATAATAGTTCACTTGCATTTGATTAAACAAGCTATGTTTGAATGCAATTGACTTTCATTTGATTCAATAAGTTTTATTCGAATAAAATTATCTTTGTTTGAATGCAATTGAGTGGAATGTTAATGATTTAGCTTATGCTTTATTTGAAATAATTATCATTTTTGGAAAGAATGGTTGACTTTCATTTGCTTTAACAAGCTATGTTTGAATGCGATTGACTTTCATTTGATTCAATAAGCTTTATTTGAATCAAATTATCTTTGTTTGAATGCAATTGAGTGGGATCTTAACGATTAAGCTTAAGCTTTATTTGATCCAATTACCATTTTTGGATAGAACAGTTGACTTTTATTTGATTAAACAAGCTATGTTTGAATGCAATAGACTTTTATTTGATTCAATAAGCTTAATTCAAATAAAATTATCTTTGTTTGAACGCAATTGAGTGGAATCTTAATGATTAAGCTTAAGCATTATTTAAAACAATTACCATTTTTAGAAAGAATAGTTCACTTGCATTTGATTAAACAAGCTATGTTTGAATGAAATTGACTTTCATTTGATTCAATAAGCTTTATTCAAATCAAATTAGCTTTTGTTCGAATGCAATTGAGTGGAATGTTAACGATTAAGCTTAAGCATTATTTGAAACATTTAACATATTTAGAAAGAATAGTTCACTTGCATTTGATTAAACAAGCTATGTTTGAATGCAATTGACTTTCATTTGATTCAATAAGCTTTATTCAAATCAAATTAGCTTTTGTTCGAATGCAATTGAGTGGAATCTTAATGATTAAGCTTAAGCATTATTTGAAACAATTAACATTTTTAGAAAGAATAGTTCACTTGCATTTGATTAAACAAGCTATGTTTGAATGCAATTGACTTTCATTTGATTCAATAAGTTTTATTCGAATCAAATTATCTTTGTTTGAATGCAATTGAGTGGAATCTTAATGATTTAGCTTATGCTTTATTTGAAACAATTATCATTTTTGGAAAGAATGGTTGATTTTCATTTGATTTAACAAGCTATGTTTGAATGCAATTGACTTACATTTGATTCAATAAGCTTTATTCGAATCAAATTATCTTTGTTTGAATGCAATTGAGTGGGATCTTAATGATTAAGCTTAAACTTTATTTGAAGCAATTACAATTTTTGAATAGAATAGTTGACTCTCATTTGATTAAACAAGCTATGTTTGAATGCAGTAGACTTTTATTTGATTCAATAAGCTTTATTGAAATCAAATTATCTTTGTTTGAACGCAATTGAGTGGAATCTTAATGATTAAGCTTAAGCATTATTTGAAACAATTACCATTTTTAGAAAGAATAGTTCGCTTGCATTTGATTAAACAAGCTATGTTTGAATGCAATTGACTTTCATTTGATGCAATAAGCTTTATTCAAATCAAATTATCTTTTGTTCAAATGCAATTGAGTGGAATCTTAATGATTAAGCTTAAGCATTATTTGAAACAATTAACATTTTTAGAAAGAATAGTTCACTTGCATTTGATTAAACAAGCTATGTTTGAATGCAATTGACTTTCATTTGATTCAATAAGTTTTATTTGAATCAAATTATCTTTGTTTGAATGCAATTGAGTGGAGTCTTAATGATTTAGCTTATGCTTTATTTGAAACAATTATCATTTTTGGAAAGAATGGTTGACATTCATTTGATTTAAGAAGCTATGTTTGAATGCAATTGACTTTCATTTGATTCAATAAGCTTTATTCAAATCAAATTAGCTTTGTTTGAATGCAATTGAGTGGAATCTTAATGATTAAGCTTAAGCATTATTTGAAACAATTACCATTTTTAGAAAGAATAGTTCACTTGCATTTGATTAAACAAGCTATGTTTGAATGCAATTGAGTTTCATTTGATTCAATAAGCTTTATTCATATCAAAATAGCTTTCTTAGAATGCAATTGAGTGGAACCTTAATGATTAAGCTTAAGCATTATTTTAAACATTTATCATTTTTAGAAATAATAGTTCACTTGCGTTTGATTAAACAAGCTATGTTTGAATGCAATTGAGTTTCATTTGATTCAATAAGTTTTATTCGAATAAAATTATCTTTGTTTGAATGCAATTGAGTGGAATGTTAATGATTTAGCTTATGCTTTATTTGAAACAATTATCATTTTTGGAAAGAATGGTTGACTTTCATTTGCTTTAACATGCTATGTTTGAATGCGATTGACTTTCATTTGATTCAATAAGCTTTATTCGAATCAAATTATCTTTGTTTGAATGCAATTGAGTGGGATCTTAACGATTAAGCTTAAGCTTTATTTGAACCAATTACCATTTTTGGATAGAACAGTCGACTTTTATTTGATTAAACAAGCTATGTTTGAATGCAATAGACTTTTATTTGATTCAATAAGCTTAATTCAAATCAAATTATCTTTGTTTGAACGCAATTGAGTGGAATCTTAATGATTAAGCTTAAGCATTATTTAAAACAATTACCATTTTTAGAAAGAATAGTTCACTTGCATTTGATTAAACAAGCTATGTTTGAATGGAATTGACTTTCATTTGATTCAATAAGCTTTATTCAAATCAAATTAGCTTTTGTTCGAATGCAATTGAGTGGAATGTTAACGATTAAGCTTAAGCATTATTTGAAACATTTAACATTTTTAGAAAGAATAGTTCACTTGCATTTGATTAAACAAGCTATGTTTGAATGCAATTGACTTTCATTTGATTCAATAAGCTTTATTCAAATCAAATTAGCTTTTTTTCGAATGCAATTGAGTGGAATCTTAATGATTAAGCTTAAGCATTATTTAAAACAATTACCATTTTTAGAAAGAATAGTTCACTTGCATTTGATTAAACAAGCTATGTTTGAATGGAATTGACTTTCATTTGATTCAATAAGCTTTATTCAAATCAAATTAGCTTTTGTTAGAATGCAATTGAGTGGAATGTTAATGATTTAACTTAAGCATTATTTGAAACATTTAACTTTTTTAGAAAGAATTGTTCACTTGCATTTGATTAAACAAGCTATGTTTGAATGCAATTGACTTTCATTTGATTCAATAAGGTTTATTCGAATAAAATTATCTTTGTTTGAATGCAATTGAGTGGAATCTTAATGATTTAGCTTATGCTTTATTTGAAACAATTATCATTTTTGGAAAGAATGGTTGACTTTCATTTGATTTAACAAGCTATGTTTGAATGCAATTGACTTTCATTTGATTCAATAAGCTTTATTCAAATCAAATTAGCTTTGTTTGAAAGCAATTGAGTGGAATCTTAATGATTAAGCTTAAGCATTTTTTGAAACAATTAACATTTTTAGAAAGAATAGTTCACTTGCATTTGATTAAACAAGCTATGTTTGAATGCAATTGACTTTCATTTGATTCAATAAGCTTTATTCAAATCAAATTAGCTTTGTTTGAATGCAATTGAGTGGAACCTTAATGAGTAAGCTTAAGCATTATTTGAAACATTTATCATTTTTAGAAATAATAGTTCACTTGCATTTGATTAAACAAGCTATGTTTGAATGCAATTGACTTTCATTTGATTCAACAAGTTTTATTCGAATAAAATTATCTTTGTTTGAATGCAATTGAGTGGAATGTTAATGATTTAGCTTATGCTTTATTTGAAACAATTATCATTTTTGGAAAGAATGGTTGACTTTCATTTGCTTTAACATGCTATGTTTGAATGCGATTGACTTTCATTTGATTCAATAAGCTTTATTCGAATCAAATTATCTTTGTTTGAATGCAATTGAGTGGGATCTTAACGATTAAGCTTAAGCTTTATTTGAACCAATTACCATTTTTGGATAGAACAGTTGACTTTTATTTGATTAAACAAGCTATGTTTGAATGCAATAGACTTTTATTTGATTCAATAAGCTTAATTCAAATCAAATTATCTTTGTTTGAACGCAATTGAGTGGAATCTTAATGATTAAGCTTAAGCATTATTTAAAACAATTACCATTTTTAGAAAGAATAGTTCACTTGCATTTGATTAAACAAGCTATGTTTGAATGGAATTGACTTTCATTGATTCAATAAGCTTTATTCAAATCAAATTAGCTTTTGTTCGAATGCAATTGAGTGGAATGTTAATAATTAAGCTTAAGCATTATTTGAAACATTTAACATTTTTAGAAAGTATAGTTCACTTGCATTTGATTAAACAAGCTATGTTTGAATGCAATTGACTTTCATTTGATTCAATAAGCTTTATTCAAATCAAATTAGCTTTTTTTCGAATGCAATTGAGTGGAATCTTAATGATTAAGCTTAAGCATTATTTAAAACAATTACCATTTTTAGAAAGAATAGTTCACTTGCATTTGATTAAACAAGCTATGTTTGAATGGAATTGACTTTCATTTGATTCAATAAGCTTTATTCAAATCAAATTAGCTTTTGTTAGAATGCAATTGAGTGGAATGTTAATGATTTAACTTAAGCATTATTTGAAACATTTAACATTTTTAGAAAGAATTGTTCACTTGCATTTGATTAAACAAGCTATGTTTGAATGCAATTGACTTTCATTTGATTCAATAAGGTTTATTCGAATCAAATTATCTTTGTTTGAATGCAATTGAGTGGAATCTTAATGATTTAGCTTATGCTTTATTTGAAACAATTATCATTTTTGGAAAGAATGGTTGACTTTCATTTGATTTAACAAGCTATGTTTGAATGCAATTGACTTTCATTTGATTCAAGAAGCTTTATTCAAATCAAATTAGCTTTGTTTGAATGCAATTGAGTGGAATCTTAATGATTAAGCTTAAGCATTATTTGAAACAATTACCATTTTTAGAAAGAATAGTTCACTTGCATTTGATTAAACAAGCTATGTTTGAATGCAATTGAGTTTCATTTGATTCAATAAGCTTTATTCATATCAAAATAGCTTTCTTTGAATGCAATTGAGTGGAACCTTAATGATTAAGCTTAAGCATTATTTTAAACATTTATCATTTTTAGAAATAATAGTTCACTTGCGTTTGATTAAACAAGCTATGTTTGAATGCAATTGAGTTTCATTTGATTCAATAAGTTTTATTCGAATAAAATTATCTTTGTTTGAATGCAATTGAGTGGAATGTTAATGATTTAGCTTATGCTTTATTTGAAACAATTATCATTTTTGGAAAGAATGGTTGACTTTCATTTGCTTTAACATGCTATGTTTGAATGCGATTGACTTTCATTTGATTCAATAAGCTTTATTCGAATCAAATTATCTTTGTTTGAATGCAATTGAGTGGGATCTTAACGATTAAGCTTAAGCTTTATTTGAACCAATTACCATTTTTGGATAGAACAGTCGACTTTTATTTGATTAAACAAGCTATGTTTGAATGCAATAGACTTTTATTTGATTCAATAAGCTTAATTCAAATCAAATTATCTTTGTTTGAACGCAATTGAGTGGAATCTTAATGATTAAGCTTAAGCATTATTTAAAACAATTACCATTTTTAGAAAGAATAGTTCACTTACATTTGATTAAACAAGCTATGTTTGAATGGAATTGACTTTCATTTGATTCAATAAGCTTTATTCAAATCAAATTAGCTTTTGTTCGAATGCAATTGAGTGGAATGTTAACGATTAAGCTTAAGCATTATTTGAAACATTTAACATTTTTAGAAAGAATAGTTCACTTGCATTTGATTAAACAAGCTATGTTTGAATGCAATTGACTTTCATTTGATTCAATAAGCTTTATTCAAATCAAATTAGCTTTTTTTCGAATGCAATTGAGTGGAATCTTAATGATTAAGCTTAAGCATTATTTAAAACAATTACCATTTTTAGAAAGAATAGTTCACTTGCATTTGATTAAACAAGCTATGTTTGAATGGAATTGACTTTCATTTGATTCAATAAGCTTTATTCAAATCAAATTAGCTTTTGTTAGAATGCAATTGAGTGGAATGTTAATGATTTAACTTAAGCATTATTTGAAACATTTAACTTTTTTAGAAAGAATTGTTCACTTGCATTTGATTAAACAAGCTATGTTTGAATGCAATTGACTTTCATTTGATTCAATAAGGTTTATTCGAATAAAATTATCTTTGTTTGAATGCAATTGAGTGGAATCTTAATGATTTAGCTTATGCTTTATTTGAAACAATTATCATTTTTGGAAAGAATGGTTGACTTTCATTTGATTTAACAAGCTATGTTTGAATGCAATTGACTTTCATTTGATTCAATAAGCTTTATTCAAATCAAATTAGCTTTGTTTGAAAGCAATTGAGTGGAATCTTAATGATTAAGCTTAAGCATTTTTTGAAACAATTAACATTTTTAGAAAGAATAGTTCACTTGCATTTGATTAAACAAGCTATGTTTGAATGCAATTGACTTTCATTTGATTCAATAAGCTTTATTCAAATCAAATTAGCTTTGTTTGAATGCAATTGAGTGGAACCTTAATGAGTAAGCTTAAGCATTATTTGAAACATTTATCATTTTTAGAAATAATAGTTCACTTGCATTTGATTAAACAAGCTATGTTTGAATGCAATTGACTTTCATTTGATTCAACAAGTTTTATTCGAATAAAATTATCTTTGTTTGAATGCAATTGAGTGGAATGTTAATGATTTAGCTTATGCTTTATTTGAAACAATTATCATTTTTGGAAAGAATGGTTGACTTTCATTTGCTTTAACATGCTATGTTTGAATGCGATTGACTTTCATTTGATTCAATAAGCTTTATTCGAATCAAATTATCTTTCTTTGAATGCAATTGAGTGGGATCTTAACGATTAAGCTTAAGCTTTATTTGAACCAATTACCATTTTTGGATAGAACAGTTGACTTTTATTTGATTAAACAAGCTATGTTTGAATGCAATAGACTTTTATTTGATTCAATAAGCTTAATTCAAA
The DNA here is from genome assembly GCA_951394345.1 of Salicornia ramosissima. NCBI lineage: Eukaryota > Viridiplantae > Streptophyta > Magnoliopsida > Caryophyllales > Amaranthaceae > Salicornia > Salicornia ramosissima. The sequence continues at coordinate 24,674,088 of OX596240.1, read as the reverse complement.
TCAAATTATCTTTGTTTGAACGCAATTGAGTGGAATCTTAATGATTAAGCTTAAGCATTATTTAAAACAATTACCATTTTTAGAAAGAATAGTTCACTTGCATTTGATTAAACAAGCTATGTTTGAATGGAATTGACTTTCATTGATTCAATAAGCTTTATTCAAATCAAATTAGCTTTTGTTCGAATGCAATTGAGTGGAATGTTAATAATTAAGCTTAAGCATTATTTGAAACATTTAACATTTTTAGAAAGTATAGTTCACTTGCATTTGATTAAACAAGCTATGTTTGAATGCAATTGACTTTCATTTGATTCAATAAGCTTTATTCAAATCAAATTAGCTTTTTTTCGAATGCAATTGAGTGGAATCTTAATGATTAAGCTTAAGCATTATTTAAAACAATTACCATTTTTAGAAAGAATAGTTCACTTGCATTTGATTAAACAAGCTATGTTTGAATGGAATTGACTTTCATTTGATTCAATAAGCTTTATTCAAATCAAATTAGCTTTTGTTAGAATGCAATTGAGTGGAATGTTAATGATTTAACTTAAGCATTATTTGAAACATTTAACATTTTTAGAAAGAATTGTTCACTTGCATTTGATTAAACAAGCTATGTTTGAATGCAATTGACTTTCATTTGATTCAATAAGGTTTATTCGAATCAAATTATCTTTGTTTGAATGCAATTGAGTGGAATCTTAATGATTTAGCTTATGCTTTATTTGAAACAATTATCATTTTTGGAAAGAATGGTTGACTTTCATTTGATTTAACAAGCTATGTTTGAATGCAATTGACTTTCATTTGATTCAAGAAGCTTTATTCAAATCAAATTAGCTTTGTTTGAATGCAATTGAGTGGAATCTTAATGATTAAGCTTAAGCATTATTTGAAACAATTACCATTTTTAGAAAGAATAGTTCACTTGCATTTGATTAAACAAGCTATGTTTGAATGCAATTGAGTTTCATTTGATTCAATAAGCTTTATTCATATCAAAATAGCTTTCTTTGAATGCAATTGAGTGGAACCTTAATGATTAAGCTTAAGCATTATTTTAAACATTTATCATTTTTAGAAATAATAGTTCACTTGCGTTTGATTAAACAAGCTATGTTTGAATGCAATTGAGTTTCATTTGATTCAATAAGTTTTATTCGAATAAAATTATCTTTGTTTGAATGCAATTGAGTGGAATGTTAATGATTTAGCTTATGCTTTATTTGAAACAATTATCATTTTTGGAAAGAATGGTTGACTTTCATTTGCTTTAACATGCTATGTTTGAATGCGATTGACTTTCATTTGATTCAATAAGCTTTATTCGAATCAAATTATCTTTGTTTGAATGCAATTGAGTGGGATCTTAACGATTAAGCTTAAGCTTTATTTGAACCAATTACCATTTTTGGATAGAACAGTCGACTTTTATTTGATTAAACAAGCTATGTTTGAATGCAATAGACTTTTATTTGATTCAATAAGCTTAATTCAAATCAAATTATCTTTGTTTGAACGCAATAGAGTGGAATCTTAATGATTAAGCTTAAGCATTATTTAAAACAATTACCATTTTTAGAAAGAATAGTTCACTTGCATTTGATTAAACAAGCTATGTTTGAATGGAATTGACTTTCATTTGATTCAATAAGCTTTATTCAAATCAAATTAGCTTTTGTTCGAATGCAATTGAGTGGAATGTTAACGATTAAGCTTAAGCATTATTTGAAACATTTAACATTTTTAGAAAGAATAGTTCACTTGCATTTGATTAAACAAGCTATGTTTGAATGCAATTGACTTTCATTTGATTCAATAAGCTTTATTCAAATCAAATTAGTTTTTTTCGAATGCAATTGAGTGGAATCTTAATGATTAAGCTTAAGCATTATTTAAAACAATTACCATTTTTAGAAAGAATAGTTCACTTGCATTTGATTAAACAAGCTATGTTTGAATGGAATTGACTTTCATTTGATTCAATAAGCTTTATTCAAATCAAATTAGCTTTTGTTAGAATGCAATTGAGTGGAATGTTAATGATTTAACTTAAGCATTATTTGAAACATTTAACATTTTTAGAAAGAATTGTTCACTTGCATTTGATTAAACAAGCTATGTTTGAATGCAATTGACTTTCATTTGATTCAATAATGTTTATTCGAATCAAATTATCTTTGTTTGAATGCAATTGAGTGGAATCTTAATGATTTAGCTTATGCTTTATTTGAAACAATTATCATTTTTGGAAAGAATGGTTGACTTTCATTTGATTTAACAAGCTATGTTTGAATGCAATTGACTTTCATTTGATTCAATAAGCTTTATTCAAATCAAATTAGCTTTGTTTGAATGCAATTGAGTGGAATCTTAATGATTAAGCTTAAGCATTTTTTGAAACAATTAACATTTTTAGAAAGAATAGTTCACTTGCATTTGATTAAACAAGCTATGTTTGAATGCAATTGACTTTCATTTGATTCAATAAGCTTTATTCAAATCAAATTAGCTTTGTTTGAATGCAATTGAGTGGAACCTTAATGAGTAAGCTTAAGCATTATTTGAAACATTTATCATTTTTAGAAATAATAGTTCACTTGCATTTGATTAAACAAGCTATGTTTGAATGCAATTGACTTTCATTTGATTCAACAAGTTTTATTCGAATAAAATTATCTTTGTTTGAATGCAATTGAGTGGAATGTTAATGATTTAGCTTATGCTTTATTTGAAACAATTATCATTTTTGGAAAGAATGGTTGACTTTCATTTGCTTTAACATGCTATGTTTGAATGCGATTGACTTTCATTTGATTCAATAAGCTTTATTCGAATCAAATTATCTTTGTTTGAATGCAATTGAGTGGGATCTTAACGATTAAGCTTAAGCTTTATTTGAACCAATTACCATTTTTGGATAGAACAGTTGACTTTTATTTGATTAAACAAGCTATGTTTGAATGCAATAGACTTTTATTTGATTCAATAAGCTTAATTCAAATCAAATTATCTTTGTTTGAACGCAATTGAGTGGAATCTTAATGATTAAGCTTAAGCATTATTTAAAACAATTACCATTTTTAGAAAGAATAGTTCACTTGCATTTGATTAAACAAGCTATGTTTGAATGGAATTGACTTTCATTTGATTCAATAAGCTTTATTCAAATCAAATTAGCTTTTGTTCGAATGCAATTGAGTGGAATGTTAATGATTAAGCTTAAGCATTATTTGAAACATTTAACATTTTTAGAAAGTATAGTTCACTTGCATTTGATTAAACAAGCTATGTTTGAATGCAATTGACTTTCATTTGATTCAATAAGCTTTATTCAAATCAAATTAGCTTTTTTTCGAATGCAATTGAGTGGAATCTTAATGATTAAGCTTAAGCATTATTTAAAACAATTACCATTTTTAGAAAGAATAGTTCACTTGCATTTGATTAAACAAGCTATGTTTGAATGGAATTGACTTTCATTTGATTCAATAAGCTTTATTCAAATCAAATTAGCTTTTGTTAGAATGCAATTGAGTGGAATGTTAATGATTTAACTTAAGCATTATTTGAAACATTTAACATTTTTAGAAAGAATTGTTCACTTGCATTTGATTAAACAAGCTATGTTTGAATGCAATTGACTTTCATTTGATTCAATAAGGTTTATTCGAATCAAATTATCTTTGTTTGAATGCAATTGAGTGGAATCTTAATGATTTAGCTTATGCTTTATTTGAAACAATTATCATTTTTGGAAAGAATGGTTGACTTTCATTTGATTTAACAAGCTATGTTTGAATGCAATTGACTTTCATTTGATTCAATAAGCTTTATTCAAATCAAATTAGCTTTGTTTGAATGCAATTGAGTGGAATCTTAATGATTAAGCTTAAGCATTATTTGAAACAATTACCATTTTTAGAAAGAATAGTTCACTTGCATTTGATTAAACAAGCTATGTTTGAATGCAATTGAGTTTCATTTGATTCAATAAGCTTTATTCATATCAAAATAGCTTTCTTTGAATGCAATTGAGTGGAACCTTAATGATTAAGCTTAAGCATTATTTTAAACATTTATCATTTTTAGAAATAATAGTTCACTTGCGTTTGATTAAACAAGCTATGTTTGAATGCAATTGAGTTTCATTTGATTCAATAAGTTTTATTCGAATAAAATTATCTTTGTTTGAATGCAATTGAGTGGAATGTTAATGATTTAGCTTATGCTTTATTTGAAACAATTATCATTTTTGGAAAGAATGGTTGACTTTCATTTGCTTTAACATGCTATGTTTGAATGCGATTGACTTTCATTTGATTCAATAAGCTTTATTCGAATCAAATTATCTTTGTTTGAATGCAATTGAGTGGGATCTTAACGATTAAGCTTAAGCTTTATTTGAACCAATTACCATTTTTGGATAGAACAGTCGACTTTTATTTGATTAAACAAGCTATGTTTGAATGCAATAGACTTTTATTTGATTCAATAAGCTTAATTCAAATCAAATTATCTTTGTTTGAACGCAATAGAGTGGAATCTTAATGATTAAGCTTAAGCATTATTTAAAACAATTACCATTTTTAGAAAGAATAGTTCACTTGCATTTGATTAAACAAGCTATGTTTGAATGGAATTGACTTTCATTTGATTCAATAAGCTTTATTCAAATCAAATTAGCTTTTGTTCGAATGCAATTGAGTGGAATGTTAACGATTAAGCTTAAGCATTATTTGAAACATTTAACATTTTTAGAAAGAATAGTTCACTTGCATTTGATTAAACAAGCTATGTTTGAATGCAATTGACTTTCATTTGATTCAATAAGCTTTATTCAAATCAAATTAGTTTTTTTCGAATGCAATTGAGTGGAATCTTAATGATTAAGCTTAAGCATTATTTAAAACAATTACCATTTTTAGAAAGGATAGTTCACTTGCATTTGATTAAACAAGCTATGTTTGAATGGAATTGACTTTCATTTGATTCAATAAGCTTTATTCAAATCAAATTAGCTTTTGTTAGAATGCAATTGAGTGGAATGTTAATGATTTAACTTAAGCATTATTTGAAACATTTAACATTTTTAGAAAGAATTGTTCACTTGCATTTGATTAAACAAGCTATGTTTGAATGCAATTGACTTTCATTTGATTCAATAATGTTTATTCGAATCAAATTATCTTTGTTTGAATGCAATTGAGTGGAATCTTAATGATTTAGCTTATGCTTTATTTGAAACAATTATCATTTTTGGAAAGAATGGTTGACTTTCATTTGATTTAACAAGCTATGTTTGAATGCAATTGACTTTCATTTGATTCAATAAGCTTTATTCAAATCAAATTAGCTTTGTTTGAATGCAATTGAGTGGAATCTTAATGATTAAGCTTAAGCATTTTTTGAAACAATTAACATTTTTAGAAAGAATAGTTCACTTGCATTTGATTAAACAAGCTATGTTTGAATGCAATTGACTTTCATTTGATTCAATAAGCTTTATTCAAATCAAATTAGCTTTGTTTGAATGCAATTGAGTGGAACCTTAATGAGTAAGCTTAAGCATTATTTGAAACATTTATCATTTTTAGAAATAATAGTTCACTTGCATTTGATTAAACAAGCTATGTTTGAATGCAATTGACTTTCATTTGATTCAACAAGTTTTATTCGAATAAAATTATCTTTGTTTGAATGCAATTGAGTGGAATGTTAATGATTTAGCTTATGCTTTATTTGAAACAATTATCATTTTTGGAAAGAATGGTTGACTTTCATTTGCTTTAACATGCTATGTTTGAATGCGATTGACTTTCATTTGATTCAATAAGCTTTATTCGAATCAAATTATCTTTGTTTGAATGCAATTGAGTGGGATCTTAACGATTAAGCTTAAGCTTTATTTGAACCAATTACCATTTTTGGATAGAACAGTTGACTTTTATTTGATTAAACAAGCTATGTTTGAATGCAATAGACTTTTATTTGATTCAATAAGCTTAATTCAAATCAAATTATCTTTGTTTGAACGCAATTGAGTGGAATCTTAATGATTAAGCTTAAGCATTATTTAAAACAATTACCATTTTTAGAAAGAATAGTTCACTTGCATTTGATTAAACAAGCTATGTTTGAATGGAATTGACTTTCATTTGATTCAATAAGCTTTATTCAAATCAAATTAGCTTTTGTTCGAATGCAATTGAGTGGAATGTTAATGATTAAGCTTAAGCATTATTTGAAACATTTAACATTTTTAGAAAGTATAGTTCACTTGCATTTGATTAAACAAGCTATGTTTGAATGCAATTGACTTTCATTTGATTCAATAAGCTTTATTCAAATCAAATTAGCTTTTTTTCGAATGCAATTGAGTGGAATCTTAATGATTAAGCTTAAGCATTATTTAAAACAATTACCATTTTTAGAAAGCATAGTTCACTTGCATTTGATTAAACAAGCTATGTTTGAATGGAATTGACTTTCATTTGATTCAATAAGCTTTATTCAAATCAAATTAGCTTTTGTTAGAATGCAATTGAGTGGAATGTTAATGATTTAACTTAAGCATTATTTGAAACATTTAACATTTTTAGAAAGAATTGTTCACTTGCATTTGATTAAACAAGCTATGTTTGAATGCAATTGACTTTCATTTGATTCAATAAGGTTTATTCGAATCAAATTATCTTTGTTTGAATGCAATTGAGTGGAATCTTAATGATTTAGCTTATGCTTTATTTGAAACAATTATCATTTTTGGAAAGAATGGTTGACTTTCATTTGATTTAACAAGCTATGTTTGAATGCAATTGACTTTCATTTGATTCAATAAGCTTTATTCAAATCAAATTAGCTTTGTTTGAATGCAATTGAGTGGAATCTTAATGATTAAGCTTAAGCATTATTTGAAACAATTACCATTTTTAGAAAGAATAGTTCACTTGCATTTGATTAAACAAGCTATGTTTGAATGCAATTGAGTTTCATTTGATTCAATAAGCTTTATTCAAATCAAAATAGCTTTTTTTGAATGCAATTGAGTGGAACCTTAATGATTAAGCTTAAGCATTATTTTAAACATTTATCATTTTTAGAAATAATAGTTCACTTGCGTTTGATTAAACAAGCTATGTTTGAATGCAATTGAGTTTCATTTGATTCAATAAGTTTTATTCGAATAAAATTATCTTTGTTTGAATGCACTTGAGTGGAATGTTAATGATTTAGCTTATGCTTTATTTGAAACAATTATCATTTTTGGAAAGAATGGTTGACTTTCATTTGCTTTAACAAGCTATGTTTGAATGCGATTGACTTTCATTTGATTCAATAAGCTTTATTTGAATCAAATTATCTTTGTTTGAATGCAATTGAGTGGGATCTTAACGATTAAGCTTAAGCTTTATTTGATCCAATTACCATTTTTGGATACAACAGTTGACTTTTATTTGATTAAACAAGCTATGTTTGAATGCAATAGACTTTTATTTGATTCAATAAGCTTAATTCAAATCAAATTATCTTTGTTTCAACGCAATTGAGTGGAATCTTAATGATTAAGCTTAAGCATTATTTAAAACAATTACCATTTTTGGAAAGAATAGTTCACTTGCATTTGATTAAACAAGTTATGTTTGAATGAAATTGACTTTCATTTGATTCAATAAGCTTTATTCAAATCAAATTATCTTTTGTTCGAATGCAATTGAGTGGAATGTTAATGATTAAGCTTAAGCATTATTTGAAACATTTAACATATTTAGAAAGAATAGTTCACATGCATTTGATTAAACAAGCTATGTTTGAATGCAATTGACTTTCATTTGATTCAATAAGCTTTATTCAAATTAAATTAGCTTTTGTTCGAATGCAATTGAGTGGAATCTTAATGATTAAGCTTAAGCATTATTTGAAACAATTAACATTTTTAGAAAGAATAGTTCACTTGCATTTGATTAAACAAGCTATGTTTGAATGCAATTGACTTTCATTTGATTCAATAAGTTTTATTCGAATCAAATTATCTTTGTTTGAATGCAATTGAGTGGAATCTTAATGATTTAGCTTATGCTTTATTTGAAACAATTATCATTTTTGGAAAGAATGGTTGATTTTCATTTGATTTAACAAGCTATGTTTGAATGCAATTGACTTACATTTGATTCAATAAGCTTTATTCGAATCAAATTATCTTTGTTTGAATGCAATTGAGTGGGATCTTAATGATTAAGCTTAAACTTTATTTGAAGCAATTACCATTTTTGGATAGAATAGTTGACTTTTATTTGATTAAACAAGCTATGTTTGAATGCAATAGACTTTTATTTGATTCAATAAGCTTAATTCAAATCAAATTATCTTTGTTTGAACGCAATTGAGTGGAATCTTAATGATTAAGCTTAAGCATTATTTGAAACAATTACCATTTTTAGAAAGAATAGTTCACTTGCATTTGATTAAACAAGCTATGTTTGAATGCAATTGACTTTCATTTGATTCAATAAGCTTTATTCAAATCAAATTATCTTTTGTTCGAATGCAATTGAGAGGAATGTTAATGATTAAGCTTAAGCATTATTTGAAACATTTAACATTTTTAGAAAGAATAGTTCACTTGCATTTGATTAAACAAGCTATGTTTGAATGCAATTGACTTTCATTTGATTCAATAAGCTTTATTCAAATCAAATTAGCTTTTGTTCAAATGCAATTGAGTGGAATCTTAATGATTAAGCTTAAGCATTATTTGAAACAATTAGCATTTTTAGAAAGAATAGTTCACTTGCATTTGATTAAACAAGCTATGTTTGAATGCAATTGACTTTCATTTGATTCAATAAGTTTTATTCGAAGCAAATTATCTTTGTTTGAATGCAATTGAGTGGAATCTTAATGATTTAGCTTATGCTTTATTTAAAACAATTATCATTTTTGGAAAGAATGGTTGATTTTCATTTGATTTAACAAGCTATGTTTGAATGCGACTGACTTTCATTTGATTCAATAAGCTTTATTCGAATCATAATAGCTTTATTTGAACCAATTACCATTTTTGGATAGAATAGTTGACTTTCATTTGATTAAACAAGCTATGTTTGAATGCAATAGTCTTTTATTTGATTCGATAAGCTTTATTCAAAGCAAATTATCTTTGTTTGAACGCAATTGAGTTGAATCTTAATGATTAAGCTTAAGCATTATATAAAACAATTACCATTTTTAGAAAGAATAGTGCAATTGACTTTGATTTGATTCAATAAGCTTTATTCAAATCAAATTAGCTTTTGTTCGATTGCAATTGAGTGGAATGTTAATGATTAAGCTTAAGCATTATTTGAAACATTTCACATTTTTAGAAAGAATAGTTTACTTGCATTTGATTAAACAAGCTATATTTGAATGCAATTGACTTTCATTTGATTCAATAAGCTTGATTCGAATAGAATTAGCTTTGTTTGAATGCAATTGAGTGGAATCTTAATGATTAAGCTTTACTTGAAACAATTACCATTTTTGGAAAGAATAGTTGACTTTCAGTTGATTAAACAAGCTATGTTTGAATGCAATTGACTTTGATTTGATTCAATAAGCTTTATTCGAATCAAATTAGCTTTGTTTGAATGCAATTGAGTGGAATCTTAATGATTATGCTTAAGCATTATTTGAATCAATTAACATTTTTGGAAAGAATATGACATTCATTTGATTAAACAAGTTATGTTTGAATGCAATTGACTTTCATTTGATTCAATAAGCTTTATTCAAATCAAATTAGCTAAGTTTGAACGGAATTGAGTGGAATCTTAATGATTAAGCTTAAGCATTATTTGAAACAATTACCATTTTTAGAAAGAATAGTTCACTTGCATTTGATTAAACAAGCTATGTTTGAATGCAATTGACTTTCATCTGATTCAATAAGCTTTATTCAAATCAAATTAGCTTTTGTTCGAATGCAATTGAGTGGAATCTTAATGATTAAGCTTAAGCATTATTTGAAACATTTAACATTTTTAGAAAGAATAGTTCACTTGCATTTGATTAAACAAGCTATGTTTGAATGCAATTGACTTTCATTTGATTCAATAAGCTTTATTCAAATCAAATTAGCTTTTGTTCGAATGCAATTGAGTGGAATCTTAATGATTAAGCTTAACCATTATTTGAAACAATTACCATTTTTAGAAAGAATAGTTCACTTGCATTTGATTAAACAAGCTATGTTTGAATGCAATTGACTTTCATTTGATTCAATAAGCTTTATTCAAATCAAATTAGCTTTCTTTGAATGCAATTGAGTGGAATCTTAATGATTAACCTTAAGCATTATTTGAAACAATTATCATTTTTGGAAAGAATGGTTGACTTTTATTTGATTAAACAAGCTATGTTTGAATGAAATCGACTTTCATTTGATTCAATAAGCTTTATTCGAATCAAATTATCTTTGTTTGAATGCAATTGAGTGGGATCCTAATGATTAAACTTAAGCTTTATTTGAACCAATTACCATTTTTTGAAAGAATAGTTGACTTTCATTTGATTTAACAAGCTATGTTTTATTGCAATTAACTTTCATTTGATTCAATAAGCTTTATTCGAATAAAATTAGCTTTGTTTGAATGCAATTGAATGGAATCTTAATGATTAAGCTTAAGCTTTATTTGAAACAATTACCATTTTGTGGAAAGAATAGTTGACTTTCATTTGATTAAACAAGCTATGTTTGAATGCAATAGACTTTTATTTGATTCAATAAGCTTTATTCTAATCAAATTATCTTTGTTTGAATGCAATTGAGTGGAATATTAATATTTAGCTTTAGCTTTATTTGAATCAATTATAATTTTCGAAAGGAATAGTTAACTTTCATTTTATTAAAGAAGCTATGTTTGAATGAAATTGACTTTTATTTGATTCAATAAACTTTATTTGAATCAAATTAGCTTTGTTTGAATGCAATTGAGTGGGATTTTAATGATTAAGCTTATGCTTTATTTGAAACAATTATCAGTTTTGGAAAGAATGGTTGACTTTCATTTGATTTAACAAGCTATGTTTGAATGCAATTGACTTTCATTTGATTCAATAAGCTTTATTCGAATCAAATTATCTTTGTTTGAATGCAATTGAGTTGGATCTTAATGATTAAGCTTATGCTTTATTTGAAGCAATTACCATTTTTGGATAGAATAGTTGACTTTCATTTGATTAAACAAGCTACGTTTGAATGCAATAGATTTTTATTTGATTCAATAAGCTTTATTGAAATCAAATTATGTTTGTATGAACGCAATTGAGTGGAATCTTAATGATTAATCTTAAGCATTATTTTAAACAATTACCATTTTTAGAAAGAATAGTTCACTTGCATTTGATTAAACAAGCTATGTTTGAATGCAATTGACTTTCATTTGATTCAATAAGTTTTATTCGAATCAAATTATCTTTTTTTGAATGCAATCGAGTGGAATCTTAATGATTTAGCTTATGCTTTATTGTTGTAACCTTGTTGTAGCACAAGAAGATTACAAGGGACTAGCCACTTAAATTAAAGGGATAGTACAAGATCGAAGATGGATACAGAATGACACCACCAACTTCGAAACTTGGGCAATAACTCGAGGAATTTGGATACAGAAATTCACCACCAATTTCAACAAGTTAGGTTCCTAAGATCACAGCCTAATTGAGCCAAAAATTAGACAAGCAAAGGAGGGGGTTGTTTCGGATTTTTCAGTGGAAAAAGCCAAAGACAAGTTCAAGTGTTTGGTTTCAAAATATTCTGATTTTTCATTGATATGCAAGCCACTATTTATAAGTACAATTAGGATAAGCTAGGGTAATTAGAAAGTCTAATTCTTATCCTAAGAAATCAGAAATTGTGGTTGCAAATGAAGATAACAAAGCTAATCTACCAAATCATAATTTTAAGGTGGATTTGTAATCTAAAGGATAAAGATAAACTTATCCTAAAGATAACAAAATCTGATCAAGAGGAGGAGCATGCTTGGTGCCGGTTTTCAAGCCCTACTTTAATGACTTCATGAATGCTTTGTCTCCTCTTAAGTGCTCTCTTAATTACCCTAAGGCTGCCGGTTTTAAACCTCTCTAAGGCTGCCAGCCTTGCTCTTCAAAACCGCCGGTTTTGGAGCTTCAAAGCTGCCAGTTTTGGAACTTCAAGGCTGCCGGTTTTTGGGGCTTCAAGGCTGCCGGTTTTTGGGGCTTCAAGGCTGCCATCTTTGCTTCTTGGATCTCCTTGCAAGCCGCCGGTTTGTTTATTGCTAGCCTTAATTAACTAACTACTTGACTGAATTTAAAATAACTCAAACAAATTAAAAGGGGTTCGATTTATACTAACAAGGATCGAACCCTACTAAACACAAAGTTAAACTAAAAATTTAATAAACAAAATTAAATAGGACTTGAGTAGGTTGGATAATTAATCCAACCATGTCATGGATGCAAGTTCGAACCATGGTGACTAATTTACCATTCTGAACCAAGGAGTTAGGAGGCCGGATCACAACATTTATTTGAAACAATTATCATTTTTGGAAAGAATAGTTGACTTTCATTTGATTTAACTAGCTATGTTTGAATGCGATTGACTTTCATTTGATTCAATAAGCTTTATTCGAATCAAATTATCTTTGTTTGAATGCAATTGAGTGGGATCTTAAAGATTAAGCTTAAGCTTTATTTGAAGCAATTACCATTTTTGGATAGAATAGTTGACTTTCATTTGATTTAACTAGATATGTTTGAATGCAATAGAAATTTATTTGATTCAATATGCTTTATTGAAATCAAATTATCTTTGTTTGAACGCAATTGAGTGGAATCTTAATGATTAAGCTTAAGCATTATTTGAAACAATTACCATTTTTAGAAAGAATAGTTCACTTGCATTTGATTAAACAAGCTATGTTTGAATGCAATTGACTTTCCTTTGATTCAATAAGCTTTATTCAAATCAAATTAGCTTTTGTTCGAATGCAATTGAGTGGAATCTTAATGATTAAGCTTAAGCATTATTTGAAACATTTAACATTTTTAGAAAGAATAGTTCACTTGCATTTGCTTAAACAAGCTATGTTTGAATGCAATTGACTTTCATTTGATTCAATAAGCTTTATTCAAATCAAATTAGCTTTTGTTCGAATGCAATTGAGTGGAATCTTAATGATTAAGCTTAAGCATTATTTGAAACAATTACCATTTTTAGAAAGAATAGTTCACTTGCATTTGATTAAACAAGCTATGTTTGAATGCAATTGACTTTCATTTGATTCAATAAGTTTTATTCGAAGCAAATTATCTTTGTTTGAATGCAATTGAGTGGAATCTTAATGATTTAGCTTATGCTTTATTTGAAACAATTATCATTTTTGGAAAGAATGGTTGATTTTCATTTGATTTAACAAGCTATATTTGAATGCGACTGACTTTCATTTGATTCAATAAGCTTTATTCGAATCAAATTATCTTTGTTTGAATGCAATTGAGTGGGATCCTAATGATTAAGCTTAAGCTTTATTTGAACCAATTACCATTTTTGGAAAGAATAGTTGACTTTCATTTGATTTAACAAGCTAAGTTTGATTGCAATTGACTTTCTTTTGATTCAATAAGCGTTATTCGAATAAAATTAGCTTTGTTTGAATGCAATTGAATGGAATCTTAATGATTAAGCTTAAGCTTTATTTGAAACAATTACCATTTTTGGAAAGAATAGTTGACTTTTATTTGATTAAACAAGCTATGTTTGAATGCAATAGACTTTTATTTGATTCAATAAGCTTTATTCAAATCAAATTATATTTGTTCAAATGCAATTGAGTGGAATATTAATGATTTAGCTTAAGCGTTATTTGAAACAATTATCATTTTTGGAAAGAATGGTTGACTTTCATCAGATTAAACAAGCTATGTTTGAATGAAATCGACTTTCATTTGATTCAATAAGCTTTATTCGAATCAAATTATCTTTGTTTGAATGCAATTGAGTGGGATCTTAATGATTAAGCTTAACCTTTATTTGAACCAATTACAATTTTTGGAAAGAATAGTTGAATTTCATTTGATTTAACAAGCTATGTTTGATTGCAATTGACTTTCATTTGATTCAATAAGCTTTATTCGAATAAAATTAGCTTTGTTTGAATGCAATTGAATGGAATCTTAATGATTAAGCTTAAGCTTTATTTGAAACAATTACCATTTTTGGAAAGAATAGTTGACTTTCATTTGATTAAACAAGCTATGTTTGAATGCAATAGAATTTTAAGGTGGATTTGTAATCTAAAGGATAAAGATAGACTTATCCTAAAGATAACAAAATCTGATCAAGAGGAGGAGCATGCTTGGTGCCGGTTTTCAAGCCCTTCTTTAATGACTTCATGAAGGCTGGGTCTCCTCTTAAGTGCTCTCTTAATTGCCTTGATGAACTAGCTTTGAATCCCCTTGGCAGCCGGCTTCTTGAAGCTTCCAATGATGACACTTTGGTTTGTTTATTGCTAGCCTTAATTAACTAACTTGACTGAATTTAAATGACTTAAAAAAAAAAGGGGTTCGATTTATACTAACAAGGATCGAACCCTACTAAACACAAAGTTAAACTGAAAATTTAATAAACAAAATTAAATAGGACTTGAGTAGGTTGGATAATTAATCCAACCATGTCATGGATGCAAGTTCGAACCATGGTGACTAATTTACCATTCTGAACCAAGGAGTTAGGAGGCCGGATCACAACATCCTCCCCGTCTTTTGAAGAGTTTGACCTCAAACTAGGCAAGTCTTCAAATTCATCAAAATAGGGGGACAAGTCTTGCACATTGAAGGTAGAAGAAACTCCATAATCCCCGGGTAATTCGACCTTATAAGCATTGTCATTCAACTTCTCCACTATTTCGAATGGACCATCACTTCTGGGACTGATTTTAGAACGCCTTTTAGTGGGAAATCGTTCCTTTCTCAAATGAATCCACACGAGATCACCTTTGTTGAAGTGCACCGAGCTTCTCTTCTTATCATAATACTCCTTCATCTTTGCATTAGCTCGCTCAATTTGTCCTCGAACTTTCTCATGAATGGATTGGATCTCTTTTGCTCGTTCACTAGCTTCTTGACTATATTTGGTTGGAGTTGGGAATGGGGCCAAATCGATTGGAGTACACGGATTGAACCCATAGACAACTTCAAATGGACTTAAGCATGTGGTACGGCTAGGAACTCGGTTGTAGGCAAATTCAGCATGAGGTAGCATATCTTCCCATTGGCTAGGACGCTTTGTTGCAAGGGCTCGTAGTAAGGACCCTAAAGTCCTATTGGTAACTTCGGTTTGACCATCTGTTTGAGGATGGCTTGAAGTACTGAATTTGAGCTTGGTTCCCATCTTGCGCCATAAGGTAAGCCAAAAATGACTTAGAAACTTGGTGTCTCGATCACTAACCATTGATTTGGGAATTCCATGCAAACGAACCACTTCTTTGAAATAAAGATCAGCCACTCGACTAGCATCATGAGTAGTATGGCATGGGATGAAGTGAGCCATTTTTGAAAATCGATCAACAACCACCATGATCGAGTCCTTTCTGTTTTTAGTGAGGGGAAGCCCTATCACGAAGTCAAGACTTACATCTTCCCATGGAGCTTGGGGTATTGGCAAGGGCATAAGATACCCTTGAGGCAATTGATGACTCTTAGCCCTTTGACACTGCACGCACCTCTTTACAACAAATTCCACATCTCTTTTCAATCGTGGCCAAAAGAAATATTCAGAAATGAGATTGTAGGTCTTCTCTATTCCAAAATGGCCAGCCATTCCTCCTTCATGCATCTCTTTGATTAAGCTCTCTCTCAAGCTAGATTTGGGAACACAAATGCTATTTCCTTTGAAAAGGAAACCATCCAAAATGTAAAAGTCTTTATGGGGATGGCTTTTACACTTTTGAAAGATCTCTCCAAATTCGGAATCATCATCATAGCATTGTTTCATTTCTTCAATACCTATCACACGTGTGCTTAAAGAGTTAAGCAACACATATCTCCTTGATAATGCATCGGCACCTTTATTCATTTCTCCTTTCTTGTGTTTGATGACGAAATGAAAAGATTGAAGAAATTCGACCCATTTGGCATGGCGAGCATGGAGCTTTTGTTGGCTTTGCAAGAATTTGAGTGCTTCATGGTCTGAATGAAGAATGAATTCTTTAGGCAATAAGTAATGCCTCCAATGATCTAGAGCACGAACAAGAGCCAAAAATTCTTTGTCATAGGTTGAATATCGCCTTTGAGCATCATTGAGCTTCTCACTGAAATAGGCAATGGGACGCCTATTTTGAGATAGGACAACTCCTATTCCAACGCCACTAGCATCACATTCAATCTCAAACACATCATCACAGTTAGGTAAAACAAGAATTGGTGCAGTAGTAAGCAATCTTTTAACCTCTTCAAATGCCTTTTGAGCATTCGGATTCCATTCAAATTTTGAGAGCTTTGTGAGTTCGGTGATTGGAGCCATGAGAGTACTGAAATTTCTCACGAATCGCCTATAGAAAGAGGCTAACCCATGAAAACTTCGTACTTGTTGAACTGATTGTGGCGTGGGCCACTCGTTGATTGCCTTCACTTTATCTTCATCAACTTCAATACCATTACAAGACACTTTAAATCCTAAAAAAGTTACAAAGCTAGAAAAGAAATCACACTTATCTATATTACCATACAATTGTTCTCTAGCTAAAACAGAAAATACTTCTCTAAGATGTGATACATGCTCATCATCATCTCTACTATAAACTAAAATATCATCAAAATAAACAACTACAAAATGACCAATAAAAGGTTTCAGAACCTGGCTCATCAAACGCATGAAGGTAG
Organism: Salicornia ramosissima; assembly: GCA_951394345.1. Classification (NCBI taxonomy): domain Eukaryota; kingdom Viridiplantae; phylum Streptophyta; class Magnoliopsida; order Caryophyllales; family Amaranthaceae; genus Salicornia; species Salicornia ramosissima. The sequence continues at coordinate 24,657,183 of OX596240.1, read as the reverse complement.
AAGGTGCGTTTGTTAAACCAAAAGGCATGACAAGCCATTCAAATAATCCATCCTTAGTTTTGAAAGCTGTTTTCCATTCATCTCCTTCGAAAATTCGAATTTGATGATAACCACTTTTGAGATCAATTTTTGAAAACACTTTAGCACCATGTAAATCATCTAACAAATCATTCAATCTTGGAATTGGAAATCGATATTTGATAGTGATTTTGTTAATTGGCCTACTGTCCACACACATACGCCATTCACCATTCTTCTTTGGGACAAGGAGTGTAGGACATGCACATGGGCTCAAGGACTCTCGAATCAAACCCTTTGACAACAACTCATCAACTTGCCTTCTTATCTCTTCGGTCTCCTTAGGATTAGTCCTATAGGCCGGTTTATTTGGTTATGTAGAACCGGGAATCAAGTCAATTTTATGTTGGATGTCCCTTTTGGGAGGTAGGGTACACGGCATTTCAGAGGGGAAAACATGAGAGAATTCTTGGAAGAGGGAATTAAGTAGAGAGTGGGACGGTTCTTTTGGGGAGGAAAGGTTGTCTCCAAGTCCACTTAAAATGAGCCCTTTATGGGATTTGAACTCATGATATTCAGACTTGATGAGGGTAGTAAGGGTAGTTGGTAAGGGGTTATTGTTCTGTTTTGGGGCGGTTTTGGGTGGTGGTAAGGGAGTTAACACAATTTTCTTGCCATTTTTAACAAAGGAATATGTATTTTTATATCCATCATGAATAACTCTCCTATCAAACAACCAAGGTCGTCCAAGCAACAAGTGACATGCATCCATGGGTATTACATCACAGTACAACTCTTCTTGATAATTGTTACCAATGCTAAAAGAAATCAGAATTTGTTTATCTACTTGTATTCCTTTTCCTTGATTAAGCCATTGGATTACATAAGGATTTTTATGAGGAGTTGTTTTTAGTCCCAATTTGTCCACCATGTTTTGAGATGCCACGTTCGTACAACTACCACCATCAATAATTAGAGTACATACCTTGTTTTTGATGGTACAACGGGAGTGAAAGATTGCCTCTCGTTGTAAGTTCTCTTCTTTACCGACCAAGTTGCTAAGGGCACGCCTTACAACTAAGCATTCACCTTCATCGGGTCCTAGGAACACCTCATCATGCTCCTGATCCGAATCTCCAAGATCATGATCATGATGTTCATCTTCTGATTTTTCTTGCTCACATTCAATTAAAGAGATGACTCTCTTATTTGGACACTCGGTTGCAATATGTCCAAAGCCATGACATCGAAAACACTTTCGAGGTTGGGCTGAATTTTGTGGTTTAGAAGGGTTAGGGGGCTGATTTTGTGGCCTAAGAGGGTTAGAGGAGGTTATTTTGAGTGGGGTTTGGAATGGACAGTTGAATGGGGGAGGGGCTGTTTTGGAAAAGGGACGTGAGGTCTCTTTTCCTTTGGCCTTTTGTTGGGCTTCAACCTTGTGAGCTAGAATGACTAACTCTTCCAAAGTTGAGTAGGGGTGTAGTTCAACAACATTGGCTATTTTGGGGTCTAGCCCTCCAAGAAAACGAACCAAAGTTTGGGGTTCATCTTCTTCTACATCACATTTCATGGTTAGACCTTCAAATTCTCTAGCATACTCTTCCACGGATTTTGTTCCTTGCCTCAACTTGTGGAACTTCTGAAAATTCTCTTGGACGTAGTAAGTAGGTAAGAACTTACTTTTCATCAATTTCTTCATTTTAGGCCAAGTTCTGACCTTTTCTTTGCCTTGCCTTTGCCTTTTTGCATTTACGTTCGACCACCAAGTGGACGCATATTTTCTGAGTTTTAAGGCAATGATTTTCACTTTCTTGTCCTCCGGAGTATTCTTATAATCGAGCACTCTTTCCACTGTGTTCAACCATTCGATGAACTCATCGGCATCAATCTTGCCATCATATTCTGGAATATCAACCTTGATATCATTGTTTGGTCTTGTTCTTGAAGTTTCATCTTCAAGCTCTAGGTCACTGCTTTGTTCACTTCGGGTGGGTGAACCTTCTCTTTGCCTAATGAGTCTCCTCATTAGATCCGCCATTTCAGTTTGCATAGCAGCCATTTGAGCTTTTAAGCTCTCCTTCTCTTCTTCACTTTTCTGAATAAACTCTTGCCAATTGGGAGGAGGATTCGACATTTTTGTGTTTTTTTTTTTTTTTTTTTTTTGACGTGGAGGTAAAGGAAGGAAAGGGGTTGTTTTTGTGGAGGAGAAAGGTGGCTAGACCTGCATGGGCCACCAAATGTTGTAACCTTGTTGTAGCACAAGAAGATTACAAGGGACTAGCCACTAAAGGAAAGGATAGATCAAGCTCAAAGATGGATACAGAATATCACCACCAACTTCGAAAACTTGGGCTATAATTCGTTGAACTTGGATACAGAATTCACCACCAAATTCTACAAATTAGGTTCCTAAGATCACAGCCTAATTGAGCCAATAATTAGACAAGCAAAGGAAGGGGGGGGGGGTGTTTCGGATTTTTCAGAAAAAAAAAAGCCAAAGACAATTCAAGTTTTGATTCAAGATATTCTGATTTTCATTGATATTCAAGCCAATATTTATAAGTACAATTTAGGATAAGCTAAGGTCTAATTCTTATCCTAAGAAATCAGAAATTGTGGTTGCAAATGAAGATAACAAAGCTAATCCACTAAATCAGAATTTTAAGGTGGATTTGTAATCTAAAGGATAAAGATAAACTTATCCTAAAGATAACAAAATCTGATCAAGAGGAGGAGCATGCTTGGTGCCGGTTTTCAAGCCCTTCTTTTAATGACTTCATGAAGGCTTGGTCTCCTCTTAAGTGCTCTCTTAATTGCCTTGATGAACTAGCTTTGTATCCCCTTGGCAGCCGGCTTCTTGAAGCTTCCAATGATGACACTTTGGTTTGTTTATTGCTAGCCTTAATTAACTAACTTGACTGAATTTAAATGACTTAAAAAAAAAAGGGGTTCGATTTATACTAACAAGGATCGAACCCTACTAAACACAAAGTTAAACTGAAAATTTAATAAAAAAAATTAAATAGGACTTGAGTAGGTTGGATAATTAATCCAACCATGTCATGGATGCAAGTTCGAACCATGGTGACTAATTTACCATTCTGAACCAAGGAGTTAGGAGGCCGGATCACAACATATTCAAATCAAATAAGCATTGTTTGAATGCAATTGAGTGGAATCTTAATGATGAAGCTTAAGCATTATTTGAAACAATTACCATTTTTGAAAGAATAGTTGACTTTCATTTGATTAAACAAGCTATGTTTGAATGCAATAGACTTTTATTTGATTCAATAAGCTTTATTCAAATCAAATTATCTTTGTTTGAATGCAATTGAGTGGGATCTAAATGATTAAGCTTAATCTTTGTTTGAACCAATTACCATTTTTGGAAAGAATAGTTGACTTTCATTTGATTTAACAAGCTATGTTTGATTGCAATTGACTTTCTTTTGATTCAATAAGCGTTATTCGAATAAAATTACCTTTGTTTTAATGCAATTGAGTGGAATCTTAATGATTAAGCTTAAGCTTTATTTGAAACAATTACCATTTTTGGAAAGAATAGTCGACTTTCATTTGATTGAACAAGCTATGTTTGAATGCAATAGACTTTTATTTGATTCAATAAGCTTTATACAAATCAAATTATATTTGTTCGAATGCAATTGAGTGGAATATTATTGATTTAGCCTTAGCTTTATTTGAAACAATTATTATTTTTGGAAAGAATGGTTGACTTTCATTCGATTAAACAAGCTATGTTTGAATGAAATCGACTTTCATTTGATTCAATAAGCTTTATTCGAATCAAATTATCTTTGTTTGAATGCAATTGAGTGGGATCTTAATGATTACGCTTAAGCTTTATTTGAACCAATTTCAATTTTTGAAAGAATAGTTGATTTTCATTCGATTTAACAAGCTATGTTTGATTGCAATTGACTTTCAATTGATTCAATAAGCTTTATTCGAATAAAATTAGCTTTGTTTGAATGCAATTGAGTGGAATCTTAATGATTAAGCTTAAGCTTTATTTGAAACAATTACCATTTTTCTTAAGAATAATTGACTTTCATTTGATTAAACAAGCTATGTTTGAATGCAATAGACTTTTATTTGATTCAATAAGTTTATTCAAATCAAACTATCTTTGTTTGAATGCAATTGAGTGGAATATCAATATTCGGTGCACTTCAACAAAGGAGATCTCGTATGGGTTCATTTGAGAAAAGAACGTTTTCCAACTAAGAGGCGTTCTAAAATCAGTCCAAGAAGTGATGGTCCATTTGAAGTCTTGGAGAAAGTGAATGACAATGCCTATAAGGTCGAATTGCCCGGGGACTATGGAGTTTCTTCTACCTTCAATGTGCAAGACTTGTCCCCCTACTTTGATGAATTTGAAGAATTGCCTAGTTTGAGGTCAAACTCTTCAAAAGAAGGGGAAAATGTTGTAATCCGGCCTCCTAGCTCGTTGGTTCAAGATGGCAAGATCATTACCATGGTTCGAAGTGTTGTCCATGATATATTTCGAAGTGTCATCCAACCAACTCAAGCTTTATTTTCCTTTGTTTATTGAGTCTATGTTAGTAGGGTTCGATCCTTGTTAGTATAAATCGAACCCCTTTTAATTTGTTTGAGTTATTTTAAATTCAGTCAAGTAGTTAGTTAATTAAGGCTAGCAATAAAAAAAAGCAATGTGTCATTGGAAGCAATGAGAAACCGGCGGCTTGCAAGGAGATCAAAGAAGCAAAGATGGCAGCCTTGAAGCCCCAAAAACCGGCAGCTTTGAAGCCCAAAGCCGGCAGTGTTGGAAGTCCAAAGATGGCAGCTTCAAGATGGCATCCTCAAGATCTAAAGATGGCAGCTTCAAGATGGCATCCTCAAGATCCAAAGATGGCAGCTTCAAGATGGCATCCTCAAGATCCAAAGATGGCAAGGTGGCAGCCTCAAGTGCAAAACCGGCAGCCCCCTTCGAAGTCTTAGAACCGGCAGCCTCTAGGGGAATACAAGAAGTCTTCAATGCAATCAAAGCTACAAGAAGCTTCAAGAAGCTTCAAGAATTCAGCTGCCAAGCAAGAGGATTAAAAGAGCAATTAAAAGAGAGACAAGCAATTAAGAAGACATTAAAATGGAGCTTAAAATCCGGCTGCCCAAGCTCCTCAATTCAGATTTTGTTATCTTCATTTGCAACCACCATTTCTGATTTCTTAGGATAAGAATTAGACTTTCTAATTACCCTAGCTTATCCTAATTGTACTTATAAATAGTGGCTTGCATATCAATGAAAAATCAGAACTTTGAATCAAAAACAAACACTTAAATTTGTCTTGGTTTTTCCTTAAGAAATCCGAAACAATTATCCTTTGCTTGTCTAATTTTTGGCTCAATTAGGCTGTGATCTTAAGAACCTAATTTGTTGAATTTGGTGGTGAAATCTGTATCCAAGTTCACGAATTAAAGCCCAAGTCTTCGAAGTTGGTGGTGTTATTTCTGTATCCATCTTTGAAACTTGATCTATCCTTTACTTTAGTGGCTAGTCCCTTGTAATCTTCTTGTGCTACAACAAGGTTACAACAGCTTTATTTGAATCAATTATCATTTTTTGAAGGAATAGTTAACTTTCATTTTATTAAACAAGCTAAGTTTGAATGCAATTGACTTTTATTTGACTCAATAAACTTTATTTGAATCAAATTAGCTTTGTTTGAATGCAATTGAGTGGAATCTTACAGATTTAGCTTATACTTTATTTGAATCAATTATCATTTTTGGAAAGAATAATTGATTTTCATTTTATTAAACAAGCTATGTTTGAATGCAACTGACTTTCATTTGATTCAATAAGATTTACTCGAATCAAATTATCTTTATTTGAATGCAATTGAGTGGTATCTTAATGATTTCGGTTAAGCTTTATTTGAAACAATAATCATTTTTTGAAAGAATAGTTGACTTTCACTTGATTAAACAAGCTCTGTTTGAATGCAATTGACTTTCATTTGATTCAATAAGCTTTATTCGAATCAAATTAGATTTGTTTGAACGCAATTGAGTGGAATCTTAAAGATTAAGCTTAAGCTTTATTTGAAACAATTACAATTTTGGAAAAAATAGTTAACTTTCATTTGATTAAACAAGCTATGTTTGAATGCAATTGACATTCATTTGATTCAATAAGCTTTATTCAAATCAAATTATCTTTGTTTGAATGCAATTGAGTGGAATCTTAATGATTTACCTTATGCTTTATTTGAAACAATTATCATTTTTGGAAAGAATGGTTGACTTTCATTTGATTAAACAAGCTATGTTTGAATGAAATCGACTTTCATTTGATTCAGTAAGTTTTATTCAAATCCGATTAGCTTTGTTTGAATGCAATTGAGTGGAATCTTAACGACTAAGCTTAAGTATTATTTGAAACATTTATCATTTCTAGAAAGAATAGTTCACTTGCATTTGATTAAACAAGCTATGTTTGAATGCAATTGACTTTCATTTGAAACAATAAGCTTTATTCGAATCAAATTATCTTTGTTTGAATGCAATTGAGTGGAATCTTAATGATTTAGCTTAAGCTTTATTTGAAACAATTATCATTTTTGGAAAGAATGGTTGACTTTCATTTGATTTAACAAGCTATGTTTGAATGCCATTGACTTTCATTTGATTAAATAAGCTTTATTCGAATCAAATTATCTTTGTTTGAATGCAATTAAGTGGGATCTTAATGATTAAGAGTAAGCTTTATTTGAACCAATTACCATTTTTGGATAGAATAGTTGACTTTCATTTGATTAAACAAGCTTTGTTTGAATGCAATAGACTTTTATTTGATTCAATAAGCTTTATTCAAATCAAATTATCTTTGTTTGAATGCAATTGAGTGGAATATTAATGATTTAGCTTAAGCTTTATTTGAAACAATTATCATTTTTGGAAAGAATGGTTGACTTTCATTTGATTAAACAAGCTATGTTTGAATGAAATCGAATTTCATTTGATTCAATAAGCTTTATTCGAATCAAATTATCTTTGTTTGAATGCAATTGAGTGGGATCTAAATGATTAAGCTTAATCTTTGTTTGAACCAATTACCATTTTTGGAAAGAATAGTTGACTTTCATTTGATTTAACAAGCTATGTTTGATTGCAATTGACTTTCTTTTGATTCAATAAGCGTTATTCGAATAAAATTACCTTTGTTTTAATGCAATTGAGTGGAATCTTAATGATTAAGCTTAAGCTTTATTTGAAACAATTACCATTTTTGGAAAGAATAGTCGACTTTCATTTGATTGAACAAGCTATGTTTGAATGCAATAGACTTTTATTTGATTCAATAAGCTTTATACAAATCAAATTATATTTGTTCGAATGGAATTGAGTGGAATATTATTGATTTAGCCTTAGCTTTATTTGAAACAATTATTATTTTTGGAAAGAATGGTTGACTTTCATTCGATTAAACAAGCTATGTTTGAATGAAATCGACTTTCATTTGATTCAATAAGCTTTATTCGAATCAAATTATCTTTGTTTGAATGCAATTGAGTGGGATCTTAATGATTACGCTTAAGCTTTATTTGAACCAATTTCAATTTTTGAAAGAATAGTTGACTTTCATTCGATTTAACAAGCTATGTTTGATTGCAATTGACTTTCAATTGATTCAATAAGCTTTATTCGAATAAAATTAGCTTTGTTTGAATGCAATTGAGTGGAATCTTAATGATTAAGCTTAAGCTTTATTTGAAACAATTACCATTTTTCTTAAGAATAATTGACTTTCATTTGATTAAACAAGCTATGTTTGAATGCAATAGACTTTTATTTGATTCAATATGTTTATTCAAATCAAACTATCTTTGTTTGAATGCAATTGAGTGGAATATCAATATTTAGCTTAAGCTTTATTTGAATCAATTATCATTTTTGGAAGGAATAGTTAACTTTCATTTTATTAAACAAGCTAAGTTTGAATGCAATTGACTTTTATTTGATTCAATTAACTTTATTTGAATCAAATTAGCTTTGTTTGAATGCAATTGAGTGTAATCTTACAGATTTAGCTTATACTTTATTTGAATCAATTATCATTTTTGGAAAGAATAATTGATTTTCATTTGATTAAACAAGCTATGTTTGAATGCAACTGACTTTCATTTGATTCAATAAGATTTACTCGAATCAAATTATCTTTATTTGAATGCAATTGAGTGGTATCTTAATGATTTCGGTTATGCTTTATTTGAAACAATAATCATTTTTTGAAAGAATAGTTGACTTTCACTTGATTAAACAAGCTCTGTTTGAATGCAATTGACTTTCATTTGATTCAATAAGCTTTATTCGAATCAAATTAGATTTGTTTCAACGCAATTGAGTGGAATCTTAAAGATTAAGCTTAAGCTTTATTTGAAACAATTACCATTTTTAAAAAAAATAGTTAACTTTCATTTGATTAAACAAGCTATGTTTGAATGCAATTGACTTTCATTTGATTTAATAAGCTTTATTCAAATCAAATTATCTTTGTTTGAATGCAATTGAGTGGAATCTTAATGATTTAGCTTATGCTTTATTTGAAACAATTAACATTTTTGGAAAGAATGGTTGACCTTCATTTGATTAAACAAGCTATGTTTGAATGAAATCGACTTTCATTTGATTCAATAAGTTTTATTCAAATCAAATTAGCTTTGTTTGAATGCAATTGAGTGGAATCTTAACGACTAAGCTTAAGTATTATTTGAAACATTTATCATTTCTAGAAAGAATAGTTCACTTGCATTTGATTAAACAAGCTATGTTTGAATGCAATTGACTTTCATTTGAAACAATAAGCTTTATTCGAATCAAATTATCTTTGTTTGAATGCAATTGAGTGGAATCTTAATGATTTAGCTTAAGCTTTATTTGAAACAATTATCATTTTTGGAAAAAATGGTTGACTTTCATTTGATTTAACAAGCTATGTTTGAATGCAATTGACTTTCATTTGATTCAATAAGCTTGATTCAAATCAAATTATCTTTGTTTGAAGGCAATTGAGTGGAATATTAATGATTTATCTTAAGCTTTATTTGAAACAATTATCATTTTTGGAAAGAATGGTTAACTTTCATTTGATTAAACAAGCTATGTTTGAATGAAATCGAATTTCATTTGATTCAATAAGCTTTATTCGAATCAAATTATCTTTGTTTGAATGCAATTGAGTGGGATCTAAATGATTAAGCTTAATCTTTGTTTGACCCAATTACCATTTTTGGAAAGAATAGTTGACTTTCATTTGATTTAACAAGCTATGTTTGATTGCAATTGACTTTCTTTTGATTCAATAAGCGTTATTCGAATAAAATTACCTTTGTTTTAATGCAATTGAGTGGAATCTTAATGATTAAGCTTAAGCTTTATTTGAAACAATTACCATTTTTGGAAAGAATAGTCGACTTTCATTTGATTGAACAAGCTATGTTTGAATGCAATAGACTTTATTTGATTCAATAAGCTTTATACAAATCAAATTATATTTGTTCGAATGCAATTGAGTGGAATATTATTGATTTAGCCTTAGCTTTATTTGAAACAATTATTATTTTTGGAAAGAATGGTTGACTTTTATTCGATTAAACAAGCTATGTTTGAATGAGATCGACTTTCATTTGATTCAATAAGCTTTATTCGAATCAAATTATCTTTGTTTGAATGCAATTGAGTGGGATCTTAATGATTACGCTTAAGCTTTATTTGAACCAATTTCAATTTTTCAAAGAATAGTTGACTTTCATTCGATTTAACAAGCTATGTTTGATTGCAATTGACTTTCAATTGATTCAATAAGCTTTATTCGAATAAAATTAGCTTTGTTTGAATGCAATTGAATGGAATCTTAAGGATTAAGCTTAAGCTTTATTTGAAACAATTACCATTTTTGAAAGAATAGTTGACTTTCATTTGATTAAACAAGCTATGTTTGAATGCAATAGACTTTTATTTGATTCAATAAGCTTTATTCAAATCAAATTATCTTTGTTTGAATGTAATTGAGTGGAGTATTAATATTTAGCTTAACCTTTATTTGAATCAATTATCATTGTTGGAAGGAATAGTTAACTTTTATTTTATTAAACAAGCTAAGCTTGAATGCAATTGACTTTTATTTGATTCAATAAACTTTATTTGAATCAAATTAGCTTTGTTTGAATGCAATTGAATGGAATGTTGAAGATTTAGCTTAAGCTTTATTTGAATCAATTACTATTTTTGGAAAGAATAATTGATTTTCATTTGATTAAACAAGCTATGTTTGAATGCAACTGACTTTCATTTGATTCAATAAGCTTTACTCGAATCAAATTATCTTTGATTGAATGCAATTGAGTGGTATCTTAATGATTTCGGTTAAACTTTATTTGAAACAATTACCATTTGATGTGAATGTGAAACTCTTCCCTAAGAATGGTTAGAAGTTTAACACTCAAAGAAAATGGAACAAAAATCGCACATAAAAACAGAAACAATTTGAACAGAAAATTAAAAGATAGATAAACCAAACCACAAGAACATACTCAATGATTTGGGGTCTTAGGCTGAGATAAGACACACTCAATCTCTCCTAATCTTGTCACTCAAGAACACACTCAAAGTAACAAGGAAAACACAAACTACTTTGGACAAACTCAAAGAAGTAATATGCTCAAAACTCACGGTTTTTGTATATTTCAATTCTGAATGCTTTGATTAATCATAAGCTCTCCTTATATAGTGGAATGGAGCAGCAAAAGAACACAAAAAGACTTCAAAATAACCTAGAAAAACTGGCCAAACATAGGGGATCCAAGGCCAACAGTTTTCCTTGAATCAAGCACTCTACTTAATGACTATTTTAATGCCATAAATCAGCTAGAACAACCTAGAATAAACTAGAACAAACTAATTAAAATCAGCAACATCACAAGCCTTAAAATCAGTAACACCACACGCCACATCACACCCAAAATATGGGCCTTCAATCTTTGGGCCTTCAATCAACCCATGAAATGCAACACTTGAATTCGGTCCTAGGAGATGATGGATAAAACCCACGAGCTTCTAAGGCTAAATTAGTGGCTTCTTGAGACAATGGTGTTGACTTTGGATCATTCCCCCCGTCTTCAGAAGAGTTTGCCCTCAAACTAGCATCGTCTAGGTAAGGCGACAAATCCCCCACATTGAAGGTAGCGCTGACACCCATCAACCCCTCGGGAAGTTCAATTTTGTAGGCACTGTCATTTACCCGCTCGAGTATTCTAAATGGACCATCAGAACGTGGCATGAGTTTGTTTTTGCGGAGTTGAGGAAACCTTTCCTTTCTCAAGTGTAGCCAGACTAAGTCCCCTGGTTGAAAAACAGGTTGCTTGCGGTTCTTATTTGCTCTCTCTCGGTATTTTTTATTCATCTCCTCAATTTTGTTCTTCACTTGCTCACAATTTTTTTGAAATGTTTCTATTCGCTTCCTTGCATCTTTTTCCACTTTTTCCCCTTTAGCCAAAGGAATAAGATCAATTGGGAGAAATGGATTCACCCCATAAACGACTTCAAAAGGAGAACGCGAAGTAGTCAATGAATGCGCCCTATTGTAAGCAAACTCCGCATGGGCTAGTTTCATGTCCCAATCCTTCTGCGTTTTGCTCACAAGACCACGCAACAAAGTACCCAAAGTTCTATTAGTAACCTCAGTTTGCCCATCTGTTTGGGGATGATGAGACGTACTAAATAGTAACTTGGTACCCACAAGTTTCCATAGTGTCCTCCAAAAGTGACTGAGGAACTTGGAATCTCTGTCAGACACTATACTTCGAGGAATGCCATGAAGTTTGACGATTTCCTTGAAGTACAGTTCAGACACCTTCACTGCATCATCAGTTTTATTACATGCTACAAAGTGTGCCATTTTAGAAAATCTATCTACAACTACCATAATACTATCTCTACCCCTTTGTGTCCGTGGCAACCCCACAATGAAATCCATACTAACACTTTCCCATGGAGTATCGGGAACCGGCAATGGAGTGTAGAGCCCTTTTGTGAAGTGACTCTTGGCCCTTTGACACGTAGCACATCTTTCCACAACATGAGTTACATCCTTGATCATTCTAGGCCAATAGAAATGTTCGCCAAGAATATCAAGAGTCTTCTGAATTCCAAAATGACCAGCTAGACCACCACTATGCACCTCACGAACCAGCAATTCTCGAACTCCACTCTTTGGAACACAAAGCTTGTTACCCTTGAATAAGTAACCTTCCTGCCACACTAACTCCTTGCTTGGTTTGTCAACCCCAAAAGAAAAATCAGGATCTTCTTTATAGTACTCCTTGAGTTGTTCAAAACCTAATATCTTCGTATCCACCATAGTAAGCAAGTAAGTTCGCCGTGACAAAGCATCCGCAACTACATTACTCTTCCCATCTTTGTATTTGGAGCTAAATGTGAATGATTGAAGAAACTCAACCCATTTAGCATGTCTTTTGTTGAGTTTTTGTTGGCCATGTATGAATTTGAGTGCCTCATGATCAGAATGTAGAACAAATGGCTTTGGCCTAGGTAGTGAGACCAATGGTCAAGTGCTCTAACTATGGCATAAAACTCTCGATCATAGGTGGAATAATTCAGCTTCGCTCCACTCAACTTTTCACTAAAGTAACTCACAGGCTTCTTCTCTTGAATTAAAACGGCACCTATCCCAATCCCACTCGCATCACACTCCACCTCAAACACTTTGTTGAAATCAGGAAGCACAAGAATAGGAGCATTGCAAAGCATATCTTTGACCTTCTCAAAGGCCCTTTGAGCGTTCTCTCCCCATTCGAATTCTCCCTTCTTGGTTAATTCAGTGATTGGAGCCATGATAGTAGAGAAGTTTCTAATGAACCTCCTATAGAAGGAAGCTAGCCCATGAAAACTTCGAACCTCGTGCACATTGGTTGGAGTCGACCAAGTCTGGACCGCCTTCACCTTCTCTGGATCTACATGTACCCCCTCTCTAGTTACAATGTATCCTAAGAATACAACACTATGAGTCATGAATACACATTTCTCAAGCTTACCATACAACTTCACCTCCCTCAATTTTTCAAACAACCTCCTCAAATGAATTATATGATCTTCATTGTTTTTACTATACACAAGAATATCATCTAAGTAAACGACAATAAAATCATTAAGAAAAGGACGGAGGACTTCATTCATCAATCTCATGAAGGAGCTTGGGGCGTTGCAAAGCCCAAACGGCATTACCAACCACTCATATAACCCTTGCTTTGTTTTGAAAGCCGTTTTCCATTCATCCCCCTCCCGAATTCTCATTTGATGGTATCCACTCCTTAGGTCAATTTTGGAAAAGACCAACGAACCACTCAACTCATCTAACATATCTTGTAAGCGAGGCATGGGGAAACGATATTTGATCGTTATATTGTTTATGGAACGACTATCAACACACATTCTCCAAGTACCATCTTTCTTTGGTACTAAGAGTGCGGGAACGGCGCAAGGACTAAGGCTCTCTCTCACATAGCCTCTCTCAATTAATTCATTCACTTGCCTTTCAAGTTCCTTACTCTCCTCCGGATTACACCTATAGGCTGCCTTATTGGGCAAAGGTGCTCCAGGAATCAAGTCAATGGCGTGCTCAATGCCCCTCATAGGTGGGAGGCCATTGGGCAAGTCATCGGGAAACACATCTTTGTACTCTTCTAATAACTCATTGAGTGGGGATGAGTCATTACAAGTAGTACTAAGATCATCTTTGGTTCTTACAACCAAAGCATACCCTCCCCCATTTTCTTCCACTATTTTCTCAAATTCAGTACAAGTTACAAGATAGTTGCTTTTTTCTTTCTTCTTAGCAACTTGTGGGGGTAAGGGAAGTAATTTAACTTTTCTACCTTCTCTAGTAGTTACAAGATATACATTCATTTTCCCTCTATGTTCAGAATCATGATCAAATTGCCAAGGTCTTCCAAGTAGCAAATGACAAGCATCCATAGGAATAATGTCGCACCACCTCTCATCTTCAAACCCTCCAATGGAATAGGACACCAAGGCTTGCTTCTTCACTCGAACACCCGTACCATCGTTCAACCAATTCAACTTGTAAGGTTCATCATGATCTCTAGTTGAAAGCTTCAACTTACTCACTGCTTCAGAAGAGATGACATCGGTTTGGGCTCCACCATCGATAATAACATTGCATGTTTTCTCACCAATTTTGCATCTAGTGTGGAACAAATTATTTCTCTGTCTCTCATCAACTTGAGGTTCGCTAAAAAGTTTTCGAACCACCATCATATTAAACTCACTTTCTGGAGGAATTTCTTCATCGTATTCGTCTTCCTCATGACCCTCTTCTTCTTGAACAACAAAGTTATACATTTGTTCTTCCTCATCCATAATGGCGCATTGTTGGGCTGTCAAGATATTCTTACTAGGGCATTGGCTAGCAATATGACCTCTACCATGACATTTAAAACACTTTCTCCTAGTATCAAGTTCACTAGGTGAAACCACAGCCTTCTCCTTCCCCTTATCATTCTTTGAATTAGATGGAAAAGCCTTATTTTGAAAGTTACCCCCCTTTTGTTGAAAAGGAGTAAATTTCGAAGTCCCCTTAAAAGGTATGTTTTTAGGTTTCTCCTTTTCACTTTCTTCTTTAAGTTGAGACTCAAACTTCAAAGCTAGCTTGCATACATCACTGAAAGTGGCATAATGAGTGACTTCCACCTTCCTATTAATTTCTTTGGACAATCCCTTAACAAATCTAGCAATTTTGTAAGCCTCCTTTTCTTGTAAATCACAGGTCAAGCCTAACCTCTCAAATTCTTTTATGTAACCCTCCACACTCATGTTTTCTTGTGATAAGTGAGTCAATTTTAAGTATTGCTCCTGCTCATACTCTTTGCTAACCCATTTATCCCTCATTTTCTTTTTCAATTTCTCCCATGAGTCAATTTTATCTTTTCCTTCTCTCCTTCTACTTGCCTTGAGGTTTTCATACCACAAAGCAGCAAGTTTTGTGAGTTTTAGGACAGCCAATTTAAACCGTTTTCTATCATCAAAGCCCTTGTACTCAAAAACAGTTTCAATTTGTCGAAGCCAATCTAAAAACGCCTCACTATCATGTCCCCCATCGAATTCAGGCATGTCAATCCTTAGGCCCCTATCTTCATCAAATTGCCTAAGATTGTTACTACTATTTGCATCCTCATCCTCTAATTCATTTATTTTTCTAGTGGCTTGTAGGAGCATTTCAGACATGGCATCCATTCTATTATTTTGTTGTGCCCTCGAGACTTCACTTTCTTCTGTTTTTTTCTCCAAATTCTCTAGTTTTTGGGTGATCAATCTAAGCATATCATTGAGTTCCCCAATTCCAGCCATTACTTCACTATTTTGCTAGACTATTACAAGTACAATGTATAATCTGACAGTAAGTTTAAAGCTCTGAACGAGAATAAAAACTTCCTTGAGACTCTCAAGGGTTTACAAATTATTAAAATTCAGAAAATTTTAAGCAACTTAAAAAAAAGAAACACTTCAAAAGCTATCCGGATGAAGGAGATAACCTCTGCTAAAATCTGATGCGCTGGATTGGCTCTAATCTGCGCAACTTTCGAAAAACCTGCCCAGTTTAATAGCAAATGATCTTCAAAAATTACGAAATTTTACAAGTGAAATCTACACAGAAAAACACCCAGATTCAAAAAAAGAATCGCTTCACTTGGACTCCTGAAGAGTGAGATATCGATCTTCAAAGTTGACTGAAAAATGGGATGAATTTCAGCGTTTCCTTTCCACCACCAAAGTGCGACTTTCTGCAATAATCTCGAACCAAGGCTCTGATACCAGATGATGTGAATGTGAAACTCTTCCCTAAGAATGGTTAGAAGTTTAACACTCAAAGAAAATGGAACAAAAATCGCACATAAAAACAGAAACAATTTGAACAGAAAATTAAAAGATAGATAAACCAAACCACAAGAACATACTCAATGATTTGGGGTCTTAGGCTGAGATAAGACACACTCAATCTCTCCTAATCTTGTCACTCAAGAACACACTCAAAGTAACAAGGAAAACACAAACTACTTTGGACAAACTCAAAGAAGTAATATGCTCAAAACTCACGGTTTTTGTATATTTCAATTCTGAATGCTTTGATTAATCATAAGCTCTCCTTATATAGTGGAATGGAGCAGCAAAAGAACACAAAAAGACTTCAAAATAACCTAGAAAAACTGGCCAAACATAGGGGATCCAAGGCCAACAGTTTTCCTTGAATCAAGCACTCTACTTAATGACTATTTTAATGCCATAAATCAGCTAGAACAACCTAGAATAAACTAGAACAAACTAATTAAAATCAGCAACATCACAAGCCTTAAAATCAGTAACACCACACGCCACATCACACCCAAAATATGGGCCTTCAATCTTTGGGCCTTCAATCAACCCATGAAATGCAACACTTGAATTCGGTCCTAGGAGATGATGGACAAAACCCACGAGCTTCTAAGGCTAAATTAGTGGCTTCTTGAGACAATGGTGTTGACTTTGGATCACCATTTTTGGAAAAAATAGTTAACTTTCATTTGATTAAACAAGCTATGTTTGAATGCAATTGACTTTCATTTTATTCAATAAGCTTTATTCGAATCAAATTATCTTTGTTTGAATGCAATTGTGTGGAATCTTAATGATTTAGCTTATGCTTTATTTGAAACAATTATCATTTTTGGAAAGAATGGTTGACTTTCATTTGATTAAACAAGCTATGTTTGAATGAAATCGACTTTCATTTGATTCAATAAGCTTTATTCAAATCAAATTAGCTTTGTTTGAATGCAATTGAGTGGAATCTTAACGACTAAGCTTAAGCATTATTTGAAATATTTATCATTTTTAGAAAGAATAGTTCACTTGCATTTGATTAAACAAGCTATGTTTGAATGCAATGACTTTCATTTGAAACAATAAGCTTTATTCGAATAAAATTATCTTTGTTTGAATGCAACTGAGTGGAATCTTAATGATTTAGCTTAAGCTTTATTTGAAACAATTATCATTTTTGGAAAGAATGGTTGACTTTCATTTGATTTAACAAGCTATGTTTGAATGACATTGACTTTCAGTTGATTCAATAAGCTTTATTCGAATCAAATTATCTTTGTTTGAATGCAATTAAGTGGGATCTTAATGATTAAGCGTAAGCTTTATTTGAACCAATTACCATTTTTGGATAGAATAGTTGACTTTCATTTGATTAAACAAGCTTTGTTTGAATGCAATAGACTTTTATTTGATTCAATAAGCTTTATACAAATCAAATTATATTTGTTCGAATGCAATTGAGTGGAATATTATTGATTTAGCCTTAGCTTTATTTGAAACAATTATTATTTTTGGAAAGAATGGTTGACTTTCATTCGATTAAACAAGCTATGTTTGAATGAAATCGACTTTCATTTGATTCAATAAGCTTTATTCGAATCAAATTATCTTTGTTTGAATGCAATTGAGTGGGATCTTAATGATTACGCTTAAGCTTTATTTGAACCAATTTCAATTTTTGAAAGAATAGTTGACTTTCATTCGATTTAACAAGCTATGTTTGATTGCAATTGACTTTCAATTGATTCAATAAGCTTTATTCGAATAAAATTAGCTTTGTTTGAATGCAATTGAATGGAATCTTAATGATTAAGCTTAAGCTTTATTTGAAACAATTACCATTTTTGAAAGAATAGTTGACTTTCATTTGATTAAACAAGCTATGTTTGAATGCAATAGACTTTTATTTGATTCAATAAGCTTTATTCAAATCAAATTATCTTTGTTTGAATGTAATTGGGTGGAATATTAATATTTAGCTTAACCTTTATTTGAATCAATTATCATTGTTGGAAGGAATAGTTAACTTTTATTTTATTAAACAAGCTAAGCTTGAATGCAATTGACTTTTATTTGATTCAATAAACTTTATTTGAATCAAATTAGCTTTGTTTGAATGCAATTGAGTGGAATGTTGAAGATTTAGCATAAGCTTTATTTGAATCAATTACCATTTTTGGAAAGAATAATTGATTTTCATTTGATTAAACAAGCTATGTTTGAATGCAACTGACTTTCATTTGATTCAATAAGCTTTACTCGAATCAAATTATCTTTGATTGAATGCAATTGAGTGGTATCTTAATGATTTCGGTTAAGCTTTATTTGAAACAATTATCATTTTTCGAAAGAATAGTTGACTTTCACTTGATTAAACAAGCTTTGTTTGAATGCAATTGACTTTCATTTGATTCAATGAGCTTTATTCGAATCAAATTAGATTTGTTTGAATGCAATTGAGTGGAATCTAAAAAATTAAGCTTAAGCTTTATTTGAAACAATTACCATTTTTGGAAAAAATAGTTAACTTTCATTTGATTAAACAAGCTATGTTTGAATGCAATTGACTTTCATTTGATTCAATAAGCTTTATTCGAATCAAATTATCTTTGTTTGAATGCAATTGTGTGGAATCTTAATGATTTAGCTTATGCTTTATTTGAAACAATTATCATTTTTGGAAAGAATGGTTGACTTTCATTAGATTAAACAAGCTCTGTTTGAATGAAATCGACTTTCATTTGATTCAATAAGCTTTATTCAAATCAAATTAGCTTTGTTTGAATGCAATTGAGTGGAATCTTAACGACTAAGCTTAAGCATTATTTGAAATATTTATCATTTTTAGAAAGAATAGTTCACTTGCATTTGATTAAACAAGCTATGTTTGAATGCAATGACTTTCATTTGAAACAATAAGCTTTATTCGAATAAAATTATCTTTGTTTGAATGCAATTGAGTGGAATCTTAATGATTTAGCTTAAGCTTTATTTGAAACAATTATCATTTTTGGAAAGAATGGTTGACTTTCATTTGATTTAACAAGCTATGTTTGAATGACATTGACTTTCAGTTGATTCAATAAGCTTTATTCGAATCAAATTATCTTTGTTTGAATACAATTAAGTGGGATCTTAATGATTAAGCGTAAGCTTTATTTGAACCAATTACCATTTTTGGATAGAATAGTTGACTTTCATTTGATTAAACAAGCTTTGTTTGAATGCAATAGACTTTTATTTGATTCAATAAGCTTTATTCAAATCAAATTATCTTTGTTTGAATGTAATTGAGTGGAATATTAATGATTTAGCTTAAGCTTTATTTGAAACAATTATCATTTTTGGAAAGAATGGTTGACTTTCATTTGAATAAACAAGCTATGTTTGAATGAAATCGAATTTCATTTGATTCAATAAGCTTTATTCGAATCAAACTATCTTTGTTTGAATGCAATTGAGTGGGATCTTAATGATAAAGCTTAAGCTTTATTTGAACCAATTACCATTTTTGTAATGAATAGTTGACTTTCATTTGATTTAGCAAGCTATGTTTGATTGCAATTGACTTTCTTTTGATTCAATAAGCGTTATTCGAATAAAATTAGCTTTGTTTTAATGCAATTGAGTGGAATCTTAATGATTAAGCTTAAGTTTTATTTGAAACTATTACCATTTTTGGAAAGAATAGTTAACTTTCAGTTGATTAAACAAGCTATGTTTAAATGCAATTGACTTTCATTTGATTCAATAAGCTTTATTCGAATCAAATTAACTTTTTTTGAATGCAATTGAGAGGAATCTTAAAGATTACGCTTAAGCTTTATTTGAAACAATTACCTTTTTTGGAAAACAGAGTTAACTTTCATTTGATTAAACAAGCTATAATTGAATGCGATTGACTTTCATTTGATTCAGTAACCTTGGTTCGAATAGAATTAGCGTTGTTTGAATGCAATTGGGTGGAATCTTAATGATTAAGCTTAAGCTTTATTTGAAACAATTACCATTTTTGGAAAGAATAGTTGACATTCAGTTGATTAAACAAGCTATGTTTGAATGCAATTGACTTTGATTTGATTCAATAAGCTTTATTCGAATCAAATTATCTTTGTTTGAATGCAATTGAGTGGAATCTTAATGATTTAGCTTATGCTTTATTTGAAACAATTATCATTTTTGGAAAGAATGGTTGACTTTCATTTGATTAAACAAGCTATGTTTGAATGAAATCGACTTTCATTTGATTCAATAAGTTTTATTCAAATCAAATTAGCTTTGTTTGAATGCAATTGAGTGGAATCTTAACGACTCAGCTTAAGCATTATTTGAAACATTTATCATTTTTAGAAAGAATAGTTCACTTGCATTTGATTAAACAAGCTATGTTTGAATGCAATTGACTTTCATTTGAAACAATAAGCTTTATTCGAATCAAATTATCTTTGTTTGAATGCAATTGAGTGGAATCTTAATGATTTAGCAAAAGCTTTATTTGAAACAATTATCATTTTTGGAAAGAATGGTTGACTTTCATTTGATTTAACAAGCTATGTTTGAATGCCATTGACTTTCATTTGATTCATTAAGCTTTATTCGAATCAAATTATCTTTGTTTGAATGCAATTGAGTGGGATCTTAATGATTAAGCTTAAGCTTAATTTGAACCAATTACCATTTTTGGATAGAATAGTGGACTTTCATTTGATTAAACAAGCTATGTTTGAATGCAATTGACTTTCATTTTATTCAATAAGCTTTATTCGAATCAAATTATCTTTGTTTGAATGCAATTGTGTGGAATCTTAATGATTTAGCTTATGCTTTATTTGAAACAATTATCATTTTTGGAAAGAATGGTTGACTTTCATTTGATTAAACAAGCTATGTTTGAATGAAATCGACTTTCATTTGATTCAATAAGCTTTATTCAAATCAAATTAGCTTTGTTTGAATGCAATTGAGTGGAATCTTAACGACTAAGCTTAAGCATTATTTGAAATATTTATCATTTTTAGAAAGAATAGTTCACTTGCATTTGATTAAACAAGCTATGTTTGAATGCAATGACTTTCATTTGAAACAATAAGCTTTATTCGAATAAAATTATCTTTGTTTGAATGCAACTGAGTGGAATCTTAATGATTTAGCTTAAACTTTATTTGAAACAATTATCATTTTTGGAAAGAATGGTTGACTTTCATTTGATTTAACAAGCTATGTTTGAATGACATTGACTTTCAGTTGATTCAATAAGCTTTATTCGAATCAAATTATCTTTGTTTGAATGCAATTAAGTGGGATCTTAATGATTAAGCGTAAGCTTTATTTGAACCAATTACCATTTTTGGATAGAATAGTTGACTTTCATTTGATTAAACAAGCTTTGTTTGAATGCAATAGACTTTTATTTGATTCAATAAGCTTTATACAAATCAAATTATATTTGTTCGAATGCAATTGAGTGGAATATCAATATTTAGCTTAAGCTTTATTTGAATCAATTATCATTTTTGGAAGGAATAGTTAACTTTCATTTTATTAAACAAGCTAAGTTTGAATGCAATTGACTTTTATTTGATTCAATAAACTATATTTGAATCAAATTAGCTTTGTTCGAATGCAATTGAGTGGAATCTTACAGATTTAGCTTATACTTTATCTGAATCAATTATCATTTTTGGAAAGAATAATTGATTTTCATTTGATTAAACAAGCTATGTTTGAATGCAACTGCCTTTCATTTGATTCAATAAGATTTACTCGACTCAAATTATCTTTGTTTGAATGCAATTGAGTGGTATCTTAATGATTTCGGTTAAGCTTTATTTGAAACAATAATCATTTTTTGAAAGAATAGTTGACTTTCACTTGATTAAACAAGCTCTGTTTGAATGCAATTGACTTTCATTTGATTCAATAAGCTTTATTCGAATCAAATTAGATTTGTTTGAACGCAATTGAGTGGAATCTTAAAGATTAAGCTTAAGCTTTATTTGAAACAATTACCATTTTTGGAAAAAATAGTTAACTTTCATTTGATTAAACAAGCTATGTTTGAATGCAATTGACTTTCATTTGATTCAATAAGCTTTATTCAAATCAAATTATCTTTTTTTGAATGCAATTGAGTGGGATCTTAATGATTAAGCTTAAGCTTTATTTGAACAAATTACCATTTTTGGATAGAATAGTGGACTTTCATTTGATTAAACAAGCTTTGTTTGAATGCAATAGACTTTTATTTGATTCAATAAGCTTTATTCAAATCAAATTATCTTTGTTTGAATGCAATTGAGTGGAATATTAATGATTTAGCTTAAGCTTTATTTGATACGATTATCATTTTTGGAAAGAATGGTTGACTTTCATTTGATTAAACAAGCTATGTTTGAATAAAATCGACTTTCTTTTGATTCAATAATTTTTATTCGTATCAAATTATCTTTGTTTGAATGCAATTGAGTGGGATCTTAATGATTAAGCTTAAGCTTTATTTGAACCACTTATAATTTTTGGAAAGAATAGTTGACTTTCATTTGATTTAACAAGCTATGTTTGATTGTAGTTGACTTTCATTTGTTTCAATAAGCTTTATTCGAATAAAATTAGCTTTGTTTGAATGCAATTGAGTGGAATCTTAATTATTAAGCTTAATCTTTATTTCAAACAATTACCATTTTTCGAAAGAATAATTGACTTTCATTTGATTAAACAAGCTATGTTTGAATGCAATAGACTTTATTTGATTCAATAAGTTTATTCAAATCAAATTATCTTTGTTTGAATGCAATTGAGTGGAATATCAATATTTAACTTAAGCTTTATTTGAATCAATTATCATTTTTGGAAGGAATAGTTAACTTTCATTTGATTAAATAAGCTTTGTTTGAATGAAATCGACTTTCATTCGATTCAATAAGCTTTATTCGAACCAAATTTTCTTTGTTTGAATGCAATTGAGTGGGATCTTAATGATTAAGCTTAAGCTTTATTTGAACCAATTACCATTTTTGGAAAGAATAGTTGACTTTCATTTGATTTAACAAGCTATGTTTGATTGCAATTGACTTTCTTTTGATTCAATAAGCGTTATTCATATAAAATTAGCTTTGTTTTAATGCAGTAGAGTGGAACCTTAATGATTAAGCTTAAGCTTTATTTGAAAGAATTACCATTTTTGGAAAGAATAGTTGACTTTCATTTGATTAAACAAGCTATGTTTGAATGCAATAGACTTTAATTTGATTCAATAAGCTTTATTCGAATCAAATTAGCTTTGTTTGAATGCAATTGAGTGGAATCTTAATGATTAAGCTTAAGCTTTATTTGAAACAATTATTATTTTCGGAAAGAATAGTTGTCTTTCATTTGATTAAACAAGCTATGTTTGACTGCAATTGAATTTCATTTGATTCAATAAGCTATATTCGAATCAAATTAGCTTTGTTTGAATGCAATTGAGTGGAATCTTAATGCTTAAGCTTATGCTTTATTCGAACTAATTAACATTTTTGGAATGAATAGTTGACTTTCATTTGATTAAAAACCTTATGTTTGAATGCAATTGACTTTCATTTTATTCAATAAGCTTTATTCAAATCAAATAAGATTAGTTTGAATGTAATTGTGTGGAATCTTAGTGATTAAGCTTAAGCATTATTTGAAACAATTACCATTTTTGGAAAGAACAGTTGACTTTCATTTAATTAAACAAGCTATGTTTGAATGCAAATGACTTTCATTTGATTCAATAAACTTTATTAGAACCAAATTAGCTTTCTTTGAATGCAATTGAGTGGAATTTTAATGATTAAACTTAAGCTTTACTTGAAATAATTACCATGTTTGGAAAGAATAATTGAATTTCTTTTGATTAAACAAGTTATGTTTGAATGCAATTGACTTTCATTTGATTCAATAAGCTTTATTCGAATCAAATTAACTTTGTTTGAATGCAATTGACTGCAATTAAAATTTTATGAAAGAATAGTTGACTTTTATTTGATTAAACAAGCTATGTTTGAATGCAATTGACTTTCATTTGATTCAATAAGCTTTATTCGAAACAAATTAGCTTTATTTGAATGTAGTTAATGGGAATCTTGACGATTAAGCTTAAGCTTGTTTTGAAACAATTACCATTTTTGTTAAGAATAGTTAACTTTCATTTGATTAAACAAGCTATTTTTGAATGCAATTGACTTTCATTTGATTCAATAAGCTTTATTCGAATCAAATTAGCTTTGTTTGAATGCAATTGAGTGGAATGTTAATGATTAAGCTTAATCTTTATTTGAAACAATTATCATTTTCGGAAAGAATAGTTGTCTTTCATTTGATTAAACAAGCTATATTTGAATGCAATTGGCTTTCATTTGATTCAATAAGCATTATTCTAATCAAATTATCATTTTTTGAATCCAATTGAGTGGAATCTTCATGATTAAACTTAAGTTTTATTTGAAACAATTACCATTTTTGGAAAAATAATTTGACTTTCATTTAATTAAACAAGTTATGTTTGACTGCAATTGAATTTCATTTAATTCAATAAGCTTTCTTCGAATCAAATTAGCTTTGTTTGAATGCAATTGAGTGGAATCTTAATGCATAACCTTATGCTTTATTTGAACCAATAACCATTTTTGGAAAGAATAGTTGACTTTCATTTGATTAAACAAGCTATGTTTGAATGCAATTGACTTTCATTTGACTCAATAAGCTTTATTCGAATCAAATTATCTTTGTTTGAATGCAATTAAGTGGGATCTTAATGATTAAGCGTAAGCTTTATTTGAACCAATTACCATTTTTGGATAGAATAGTTGACTTTCATTTGATTAAACAAGCTTTGTTTGAATGCAATAGACTTTTATTTGATTCAATAAGCTTTATACAAATCAAATTATATTTGTTCGAATGCAATTGAGTGGAATATCAATATTTAGCTTAAGCTTTATTTGAATCAATTATCATTTTTGGAAGGAATAGTTAACTTTCATTTTATTAAACAAGCTAAGTTTGAATGCAATTGACTTTTATTTGATTCAATAAACTATATTTGAATCAAATTAGCTTTGTTCGAATGCAATTGAGTGGAATCTTACAGATTTAGCTTATACTTTATCTGAATCAATTATCATTTTTGGAAAGAATAATTGATTTTCATTTGATTAAACAAGCTATGTTTGAATGCAACTGCCTTTCATTTGATTCAATAAGATTTACTCGACTCAAATTATCTTTGTTTGAATGCAATTGAGTGGTATCTTAATGATTTCGGTTAAGCTTTATTTGAAACAATAATCATTTTTTGAAAGAATAGTTGACTTTCACTTGATTAAACAAGCTCTGTTTGAATGCAATTGACTTTCATTTGATTCAATAAGCTTTATTCGAATCAAATTAGATTTGTTTGAACGCAATTGAGTGGAATCTTAAAGATTAAGCTTAAGCTTTATTTGAAACAATTACCATTTTTGGAAAAAATAGTTAACTTTCATTTGATTAAACAAGCTATGTTTGAATGCAATTGACTTTCATTTGATTCAATAAGCTTTATTCAAATCAAATTATCTTTTTTTGAATGCAATTGAGTGGGATCTTAATGATTAAGCTTAAGCTTTATTTGAACAAATTACCATTTTTGGATAGAATAGTGGACTTTCATTTGATTAAACAAGCTTTGTTTGAATGCAATAGACTTTTATTTGATTCAATAAGCTTTATTCAAATCAAATTATCTTTGTTTGAATGCAATTGAGTGGAATATTAATGATTTAGCTTAAGCTTTATTTGATACGATTATCATTTTTGGAAAGAATGGTTGACTTTCATTTGATTAAACAAGCTATGTTTGAATAAAATCGACTTTCTTTTGATTCAATAATTTTTATTCGTATCAAATTATCTTTGTTTGAATGCAATTGAGTGGGATCTTAATGATTAAGCTTAAGCTTTATTTGAACCACTTATAATTTTTGGAAAGAATAGTTGACTTTCATTTGATTTAACAAGCTATGTTTGATTGTAGTTGACTTTCATTTGTTTCAATAAGCTTTATTCGAATAAAATTAGCTTTGTTTGAATGCAATTGAGTGGAATCTTAATTATTAAGCTTAATCTTTATTTCAAACAATTACCATTTTTCGAAAGAATAATTGACTTTCATTTGATTAAACAAGCTATGTTTGAATGCAATAGACTTTATTTGATTCAATAAGTTTATTCAAATCAAATTATCTTTGTTTGAATGCAATTGAGTGGAATATCAATATTTAACTTAAGCTTTATTTGAATCAATTATCATTTTTGGAAGGAATAGTTAACTTTCATTTGATTAAATAAGCTTTGTTTGAATGAAATCGACTTTCATTCGATTCAATAAGCTTTATTCGAACCAAATTTTCTTTGTTTGAATGCAATTGAGTGGGATCTTAATGATTAAGCTTAAGCTTTATTTGAACCAATTACCATTTTTGGAAAGAATAGTTGACTTTCATTTGATTTAACAAGCTATGTTTGATTGCAATTGACTTTCTTTTGATTCAATAAGCGTTATTCATATAAAATTAGCTTTGTTTTAATGCAGTAGAGTGGAACCTTAATGATTAAGCTTAAGCTTTATTTGAAAGAATTACCATTTTTGGAAAGAATAGTTGACTTTCATTTGATTAAACAAGCTATGTTTGAATGCAATAGACTTTAATTTGATTCAATAAGCTTTATTCGAATCAAATTAGCTTTGTTTGAATGCAATTGAGTGGAATCTTAATGATTAAGCTTAAGCTTTATTTGAAACAATTATTATTTTCGGAAAGAATAGTTGTCTTTCATTTGATTAAACAAGCTATGTTTGACTGCAATTGAATTTCATTTGATTCAATAAGCTATATTCGAATCAAATTAGCTTTGTTTGAATGCAATTGAGTGGAATCTTAATGCTTAAGCTTATGCTTTATTCGAACTAATTAACATTTTTGGAATGAATAGTTGACTTTCATTTGATTAAAAACCTTATGTTTGAATGCAATTGACTTTCATTTTATTCAATAAGCTTTATTCAAATCAAATAAGATTAGTTTGAATGTAATTGTGTGGAATCTTAGTGATTAAGCTTAAGCATTATTTGAAACAATTACCATTTTTGGAAAGAACAGTTGACTTTCATTTAATTAAACAAGCTATGTTTGAATGCAAATGACTTTCATTTGATTCAATAAACTTTATTAGAACCAAATTAGCTTTCTTTGAATGCAATTGAGTGGAATTTTAATGATTAAACTTAAGCTTTACTTGAAATAATTACCATGTTTGGAAAGAATAATTGAATTTCTTTTGATTAAACAAGTTATGTTTGAATGCAATTGACTTTCATTTGATTCAATAAGCTTTATTCGAATCAAATTAACTTTGTTTGAATGCAATTGACTGCAATTAAAATTTTATGAAAGAATAGTTGACTTTTATTTGATTAAACAAGCTATGTTTGAATGCAATTGACTTTCATTTGATTCAATAAGCTTTATTCGAAACAAATTAGCTTTATTTGAATGTAGTTAATGGGAATCTTGACGATTAAGCTTAAGCTTGTTTTGAAACAATTACCATTTTTGTTAAGAATAGTTAACTTTCATTTGATTAAACAAGCTATTTTTGAATGCAATTGACTTTCATTTGATTCAATAAGCTTTATTCGAATCAAATTAGCTTTGTTTGAATGCAATTGAGTGGAATGTTAATGATTAAGCTTAATCTTTATTTGAAACAATTATCATTTTCGGAAAGAATAGTTGTCTTTCATTTGATTAAACAAGCTATATTTGAATGCAATTGGCTTTCATTTGATTCAATAAGCATTATTCTAATCAAATTATCATTTTTTGAATCCAATTGAGTGGAATCTTCATGATTAAACTTAAGTTTTATTTGAAACAATTACCATTTTTGGAAAAATAATTTGACTTTCATTTAATTAAACAAGTTATGTTTGACTGCAATTGAATTTCATTTAATTCAATAAGCTTTCTTCGAATCAAATTAGCTTTGTTTGAATGCAATTGAGTGGAATCTTAATGCATAACCTTATGCTTTATTTGAACCAATAACCATTTTTGGAAAGAATAGTTGACTTTCATTTGATTAAACAAGCTATGTTTGAATGCAATTGACTTTCATTTGACTCAATAAGCTTTATTCGAATCAAATTATCTTTGTTTGAATGCAATTAAGTGGGATCTTAATGATTAAGCGTAAGCTTTATTTGAACCAATTACCATTTTTGGATAGAATAGTTGACTTTCATTTGATTAAACAAGCTTTGTTTGAATGCAATAGACTTTTATTTGATTCAATAAGCTTTATACAAATCAAATTATATTTGTTCGAATGCAATTGAGTGGAATATCAATATTTAGCTTAAGCTTTATTTGAATCAATTATCATTTTTGGAAGGAATAGTTAACTTTCATTTTATTAAACAAGCTAAGTTTGAATGCAATTGACTTTTATTTGATTCAATAAACTATATTTGAATCAAATTAGCTTTGTTCGAATGCAATTGAGTGGAATCTTACAGATTTAGCTTATACTTTATCTGAATCAATTATCATTTTTGGAAAGAATAATTGATTTTCATTTGATTAAACAAGCTATGTTTGAATGCAACTGCCTTTCATTTGATTCAATAAGATTTACTCGACTCAAATTATCTTTGTTTGAATGCAATTGAGTGGTATCTTAATGATTTCGGTTAAGCTTTATTTGAAACAATAATCATTTTTTGAAAGAATAGTTGACTTTCACTTGATTAAACAAGCTCTGTTTGAATGCAATTGACTTTCATTTGATTCAATAAGCTTTATTCGAATCAAATTAGATTTGTTTGAACGCAATTGAGTGGAATCTTAAAGATTAAGCTTAAGCTTTATTTGAAACAATTACCATTTTTGGAAAAAATAGTTAACTTTCATTTGATTAAACAAGCTATGTTTGAATGCAATTGACTTTCATTTGATTCAATAAGCTTTATTCAAATCAAATTATCTTTTTTTGAATGCAATTGAGTGGGATCTTAATGATTAAGCTTAAGCTTTATTTGAACAAATTACCATTTTTGGATAGAATAGTGGACTTTCATTTGATTAAACAAGCTTTGTTTGAATGCAATAGACTTTTATTTGATTCAATAAGCTTTATTCAAATCAAATTATCTTTGTTTGAATGCAATTGAGTGGAATATTAATGATTTAGCTTAAGCTTTATTTGATACGATTATCATTTTTGGAAAGAATGGTTGACTTTCATTTGATTAAACAAGCTATGTTTGAATAAAATCGACTTTCTTTTGATTCAATAATTTTTATTCGTATCAAATTATCTTTGTTTGAATGCAATTGAGTGGGATCTTAATGATTAAGCTTAAGCTTTATTTGAACCACTTATAATTTTTGGAAAGAATAGTTGACTTTCATTTGATTTAACAAGCTATGTTTGATTGTAGTTGACTTTCATTTGTTTCAATAAGCTTTATTCGAATAAAATTAGCTTTGTTTGAATGCAATTGAGTGGAATCTTAATTATTAAGCTTAATCTTTATTTCAAACAATTACCATTTTTCGAAAGAATAATTGACTTTCATTTGATTAAACAAGCTATGTTTGAATGCAATAGACTTTATTTGATTCAATAAGTTTATTCAAATCAAATTATCTTTGTTTGAATGCAATTGAGTGGAATATCAATATTTAACTTAAGCTTTATTTGAATCAATTATCATTTTTGGAAGGAATAGTTAACTTTCATTTGATTAAATAAGCTTTGTTTGAATGAAATCGACTTTCATTCGATTCAATAAGCTTTATTCGAACCAAATTTTCTTTGTTTGAATGCAATTGAGTGGGATCTTAATGATTAAGCTTAAGCTTTATTTGAACCAATTACCATTTTTGGAAAGAATAGTTGACTTTCATTTGATTTAACAAGCTATGTTTGATTGCAATTGACTTTCTTTTGATTCAATAAGCGTTATTCATATAAAATTAGCTTTGTTTTAATGCAGTAGAGTGGAACCTTAATGATTAAGCTTAAGCTTTATTTGAAAGAATTACCATTTTTGGAAAGAATAGTTGACTTTCATTTGATTAAACAAGCTAT
Organism: Salicornia ramosissima; assembly: GCA_951394345.1. Classification (NCBI taxonomy): domain Eukaryota; kingdom Viridiplantae; phylum Streptophyta; class Magnoliopsida; order Caryophyllales; family Amaranthaceae; genus Salicornia; species Salicornia ramosissima. The sequence goes on along the minus strand of OX596240.1, from coordinate 24,627,069 downwards.
GTTTGAATGCAATAGACTTTAATTTGATTCAATAAGCTTTATTCGAATCAAATTAGCTTTGTTTGAATGCAATTGAGTGGAATCTTAATGATTAAGCTTAAGCTTTATTTGAAACAATTATTATTTTCGGAAAGAATAGTTGTCTTTCATTTGATTAAACAAGCTATGTTTGACTGCAATTGAATTTCATTTGATTCAATAAGCTATATTCGAATCAAATTAGCTTTGTTTGAATGCAATTGAGTGGAATCTTAATGCTTAAGCTTATGCTTTATTCGAACTAATTAACATTTTTGGAATGAATAGTTGACTTTCATTTGATTAAAAACCTTATGTTTGAATGCAATTGACTTTCATTTTATTCAATAAGCTTTATTCAAATCAAATAAGATTAGTTTGAATGTAATTGTGTGGAATCTTAGTGATTAAGCTTAAGCATTATTTGAAACAATTACCATTTTTGGAAAGAACAGTTGACTTTCATTTAATTAAACAAGCTATGTTTGAATGCAAATGACTTTCATTTGATTCAATAAACTTTATTAGAACCAAATTAGCTTTCTTTGAATGCAATTGAGTGGAATTTTAATGATTAAACTTAAGCTTTACTTGAAATAATTACCATGTTTGGAAAGAATAATTGAATTTCTTTTGATTAAACAAGTTATGTTTGAATGCAATTGACTTTCATTTGATTCAATAAGCTTTATTCGAATCAAATTAACTTTGTTTGAATGCAATTGACTGCAATTAAAATTTTATGAAAGAATAGTTGACTTTTATTTGATTAAACAAGCTATGTTTGAATGCAATTGACTTTCATTTGATTCAATAAGCTTTATTCGAAACAAATTAGCTTTATTTGAATGTAGGTAATGGGAATCTTGACGATTAAGCTTAAGCTTGTTTTGAAACAATTACCATTTTTGTTAAGAATAGTTAACTTTCATTTGATTAAACAAGCTATTTTTGAATGCAATTGACTTTCATTTGATTCAATAAGCTTTATTCGAATCAAATTAGCTTTGTTTGAATGCAATTGAGTGGAATGTTAATGATTAAGCTTAATCTTTATTTGAAACAATTATCATTTTCGGAAAGAATAGTTGTCTTTCATTTGATTAAACAAGCTATATTTGAATGCAATTGGCTTTCATTTGATTCAATAAGCATTATTCTAATCAAATTATCATTTTTTGAATCCAATTGAGTGGAATCTTCATGATTAAACTTAAGTTTTATTTGAAACAATTACCATTTTTGGAAAAATAATTTGACTTTCATTTAATTAAACAAGTTATGTTTGACTGCAATTGAATTTCATTTAATTCAATAAGCTTTCTTCGAATCAAATTAGCTTTGTTTGAATGCAATTGAGTGGAATCTTAATGCATAACCTTATGCTTTATTTGAACCAATAACCATTTTTGGAAAGAATAGTTGACTTTCATTTGATTAAACAAGCTATGTTTGAACGCAATTGACTTTCATTAGATTCAATAAGCATTATTCAAATCAAATTAACTTTGTTTGAAAGCAATTGAGTGGAATCTTAATGATTAAGCTTATGCTTTATTTGAAACAATTACCATTTTTGGAAAGAATAATTAACTTTGATTTGATTAAACAAGCTATGTTTGAAAGCAGTTGACTTTCATATTATTCAATCAGGTTTATTCGATTCAAATTAGCTTTGTTTGAATGAAATTGAGTGAAATCTTAATGCTTAAGCTTATGCTTTATTTGAACCAATAACCATTTTTGGAAAGAATAGTTGAGTTTCATTTGATTAAACAAGCTATATTTGAGTGCAATTGACTTTCATTTGATTCAATAAGCTTTATCCGAATGAAATTAGCTTTGTTTGAATGCAATTGAGTGGAATCTTAATGATTAAGCTTATGCTTTTTTTGAAACAATTACCTTTTTTGGAAAGAATAGTTGACTTTTAATTGATTAAACAAGCTACGTTTGACTGCAATTGAATTTCATTTGATTGAATAAGCTATATTCGTATCAAATTAGCTTTGTTTGAATGCAATTGAGTGGAATCTTAATGCTTAAGCTTATGCTTTATTTGAACTAATTAACATTTTTGGAAAGAATAGTTGACTTTCATTTGATTAAACAAGCTATGTTTGAATGCAATTGACTTTCATTTTATTCAATAAGCTTTATTCAAATCAAATAATATTTGTTTGAATGTAATTGTGTGGAATCTTAGTGATTAAGCTTAAGCATTATTTGAAACAATTACCACTTTTGGAAAGCACAGTTGAATTTCATTTGATTAAACAAGCTATGTTTGAATGCAATTGACTTTCATTTGATTGAATAAGCTTTATTCGAATCAAATTAGCTTTGTTTGAATGCAATTGAGTGGAATCTTAATGAAAAGAATTATTGACTTTCATTTGATTAAACAAGCTATGTTTCAACGCAATTGACTTTCATTTGATTCAATAAGCTTTATCCGAATGAAATTAGCTTTGTTTGAATGCAATTGAATGGAATCTTAATGATTAAGCTTATGCTTTATTTGAAACAATTACCATTTTTGGAAATAATAGTTGACTTTCAATTGATTAAAGAAGCTACGTTTGACTGCAATTGAATTTCATTAGATTCAATAAGCTATATTCGAATCAAATTAGCTTTGTTTGAATGCAATTGAGTGGAATCTTAATGCTTAAGCTTATGCTTTATTCGAACTAATTAACATTTTTGGAATGAATAGTTGACTTTCATTTGATTAAACAAGCTATGTTTGAATGCAATTGACTTCCATTTTATTCAATAAGCTTCATTCAAATCAAATAAGATTAGTTTGAATGTAATTGTGTGGAATCTTAGTGATTAAGCTTAAGCATTATTTGAAACAATTACCATTTTTGGAAAGAACAGTTGACTTTCATTTAATTAAACAAGCTATGTTTGAATGCAAATGACTTTCATTTGATTCAATAAACTTTATTAGAACCAAATTTGCTTTGTTTGAATGCAATTGAGTGGAATTTTAATGATTAAGCTTAAGCTTTACTTGAAATAATTACCATTTTTGGAAAGAATAATCGAATTTCTTTTGATTAAACAAGTTATGTTTGAATGCAATAGACTTTCATTTGATTCAATAAGCTTTATTCGAATCAAATTAGCTTTGTTTGAATGCAATTGACTGCAATCTTAATGATTAAGCTTAAGCTTTAGTTGAACCAATTAAAATTTTTGGAAAGAATAGTTGACTTTTATTTGATTAAACAAGCAATGTTTGAATGCAATTGACTTTCATTTGATTCCATAATCTTTATTCGAAACAAATTAGTTATATTTGAATGTAGTTAATGGGAATCTTTATGATTAAGCTTAAGCTTGTTTTGAAACAATTACCATTTTTGTTAAGAATAGTTAACTTTCATTTGATTAAACAAGCTATGTTTGAATGCAATTGACTTTCGTTTGATTCAATAAGCTTTATTCGAATCAAATTAGCTTTATTTGAATGCAATTGAGTGGAATCTTAATGATTAAGCTGAAGCTTTATTTGAAACAATTATCATTTTCGGAAAGAATAGTTGTCTTTCATTTGATTAAACATGCTATGTTTGAATGCAATTGGCTTTCATTTGATTCAATAAGCATTATTCTAATCAAATTATCTTTTTTTGAATCCAATTGAGTGGAATCTTAATGCATAACCTTATGCTTTATTTGAACCAATAACCATTTTTGGAAAGAATAGTTGACTTTCATTTGATTAAACAAGTTATGTTTGAACTCAATTGACTTTCATTTGATTCAATACGCTTCATTCAAATCAAATTAGCTTTGTTTCAATGCAATTGAGTGGAATCTTAATGATTAAGCTTCAGCTTTATTTGAAACAATTACCATTTTTGGAAAAAAAAAAAAGTTAACTTTCATATGATTAAACAAGCTATGTTTTAATGCAATTGGGTGGAATCTTAATGATTAAGGTTAAGCTGTATTTGAACCAATTTCCATTTTTGAAAAGAGGTTGACTTTCATTTGATTAAACAAGCTATGTTTGAATGCAATTGACTTTCATTTGATTCAATAAGCTTTACTCAAATAAAATTAGCTTTGTTTGAATGTAATTGATTGGAATCTTAGTGATTAAACTTAAGCATTATTTGAAACAATTAACATTTTTGGGAAGAATAGTTAACTTTCATTGGATTAAACAACCTATGCTTGAATGCAATTGACTTTCATTTGGCTCAATAAGCATTATTTGAATCAAATTAGCATTGTTTGAATGTAATTGCGGGGAATCTTAATGCTTAACCTTATGTTTTATTTGAACCAATTACCATTTTTGGAAAGAATAGTTGACTTTCATTTGATTAAACAAGCTATGTTTGAACGCAATTGACTTTCATTAGATTCAGTAAGCTTTATACAAATCAAATTAGCTTTATTTGAAAGCAATTGAGTGGAATCTTAATGATTAAGCTTATGCTTTATTTGAAACAATTACTATATTTGGAAAGAAGAATGAACTTTGATTTGATTAAACAAGCTATGTTTGAAAGCAGTTGACTTTCATATTATTCAATCAGGTTTATTCGATTCAAATTAGCTTTGTTTGAATGAAATTGAGTGAAAAATTAATGCTTAAGCTTATGCTTTATATGAACCAATAACTATTTTTGGAAAGAATAGTTGAGTTTCATTTGATTAAACAAGCTATATTTGAGTGCAATTGACTTTCATTTGATTCAATAAGCTTTATCCGAATGAAATTAGCTTTGTTTGAATGCAATTGAGTGGAATCTTAATGATTAAGCTTATGCTTTATTTGAAACAATTACCGTTTTTGGAAAGAATAGTTGACTTTCAATTGATTAAACAAGCTACGTTTGACTGCAATTGAATTTCATTTTATTCAATAAGCTATATTCGAATCAAATTAGCTTTGTTTCAATGCAATTGAGTGGAATCTTAATGCTTAAGCTTATGCTTTATTTGAACTAATTAACATTTTTGGAAAGAATAGTTGACTTTCATTTGATTAAACAAGCTATGTTTGAACGCAATTGACTTTCATTTGATTCGATAAACTTTATTAGAATCAAATTAGCTTTGTTTGAATGCAATTGCGTGGAATTTTAATGATTAAGCTTAAGCTGTACTTGAAATAATTACCATTTTTGGAAAGAATAATTGAATTTCTTTTGATTAAACAAGTTATGTTTGAATGCAAATGACTTTCATTTGATTCAATAAGCTTTATTCGAATCAAATTAGCTTTGTTTGAATGCAATTGACTGCAATCTTAATGATTAAGCTTAAGCTTTAGTTGAACCAATTAAAATTTTTGGAAAGAATAGTTGTCTTTTATTTGATTAAACAAGCTATGTTTGAATGTAATTGATTTCATTTGATTCAATAAGCTTTATTCGAAACAAATTAGCTTTATTTGAATGTAGTTAATGGGAATCTTAATGATTAAGCTTAAGCTTGTTTTGAAACAATTAACATTTTTGTAAAGAATAGTTAACTTTCATTTGCTTAAACAAGTTATGTTTGAATTGAATTGACTTTCATTTGATTTAATAAGCTTTATTCGAATCAAATTAGCTTTGTTTGAATGCAATTGAGTGGAATGTTAATGATTAAGCTTAAGCTTTATTTGAAACAATTATTATTTTCGGAAAGAATAGTTGTCTTTCATTTGATTAAACAAGCTATGTTTGACTACAATTGAATTTCATTTGATTCAATAAGCTTTATTTGAATCAAATTAACTTTGTTGAATGCAATTGAGTGGAATCTTAATTCTTCACCTTATGCTTTATTTGAACCAAATACCATTTTTGGAAAGAATAATTTATTTTCATTTGATTAAACAAGCTATGTTTGAACGCAATTGACTTTCATTTCATTCAATAACTTTATTCGAATCAAATTAGCTTTGTTTGAATGCGATTGAGTGAAATCATAATGTATAAGGTTAAGGTTTATTTGAACCAATTTCTATTTTCGGAAAGAAGTTTACTTTCATTTGATTAAACAAGCTATGTTTGAATGCAATAGAATTTCATTTGATTCAATAAGCGTTATTCAAATCAAATAAACTTTGTTTGAATGTAATTGAGTGGAATCTTAGTGATTAAGCGTAAACATTATTTGAAACAATTATTTGCAAAAAGTACCATTTTTGGAAAGAATAGTTGACTTTCATTTGATTAAACAAGCTATGTTTGAATGCAATTGACTTTCATTTGACTCAATAAGCTTGATTCGAATCAAATTAGCTTTGTTTGAATATAATTGAGTGGAATCTTAATGATTAAGCTTAAGCTTTAGTTGAAATAATTACCATTTTTAAAACAATAGTTGACTTTCATTTGATTAAACAAGCTATTTTTGAATGCAATTCACTTTAATTTGATTCAATAAGCTTTATTAAAATCAAATTAGCTTTGTTTGAATGCAATTGAGTGGAATCTTAATGATTAAGCTTAAGGTTTATTTGAAAAAATTAGTATTTTTGGAAAAAATAGTAGACTTTCATTTGATTAAACAAGCTATGTTTGAAAGTAATTGACTTTCATATTATTCAATAATCTTATTCGAATCAAATTTGCTTTGTTTGAATGCAATTGAGTGGAATCTTAATGCTTAAGCTTATGCTTTATTTGAACAATTTACCATATTTGGAAAGAATAGTTGACTTTCATTTGATTAAAAAAAGCTATTTTTGAATGCAATTACTTTCATTTGATTGAATAAGCTTAATTCGAATCAAATTAGCTTTGTTTGAATGCAATTGAGTGGATTCTTAATGATTAAGCTTAAGCTTTATTTGAAACAATTACCATTTTTAGAAAAGAATAGTTGACTTTCATTTGATTAAACAAGCTATGATTGAAGGCAATTGACTTTAATTTCATTCATTTAGATTTATTCGAATCAAATTAGCTTTGTTTGAATGCAATAGAGTGGAATCTTAATGATTAAGCTTAAGCTTTATTTGAAACATTTACCATTTTTATAAAGAATTGTTGACTTTCATTTGATTAAACAAGCTGTGTTTGACTGCAATTGAATTTCATTTGATTCAATAAGCTTTATTCGAATCAAACAAGCTTTGTTTGAATGCAATTGAGTGGAATCTTAATGATTAAGCTTAAGCTTTATTTGAAACAATTACCATTTTTGGAAAGAATAGTTGACTTTCATTTGATTAAACAAGCTATGTTTGAATGCAATTGACTTTCATTTGATACAATAATCTTTATTCGAATCAAATTACCTTGTTTGAATGCAACTGAGTGGAATCTTAATGATTAAGATTAAGCTTTATTTGAAACAATTACCATTTTTGGAAAGAATAGTTGACTTTCATTTGATTAAACTAGCTATGTTTGAATGCAATTTACTTTCATTTGATTCAATAAGCTTTATTCAAATCAAATTAGCTTTGTTTGAATGCAATTGAGTGGAATCTTAGTGATTAAACTTAAGCATTATTTGAAATAATTACCATTTTTGGAAAGCATAGTTGACTTTCATTTGATTAAACAAGCTATGTTTGAATGCAATTGACTTTCATTTGATTGAATAAGCTTTATTCGAATCAAATTAACTTTGTTTGAATGCAATTGAGTGGAATCTTAATGATTAAGCTTAAACTTTATTTGAAACAATTACCATTTTTGGAAAGAATTGTTGAATTTCATTTGATTAAACAAGCTATGTTTCAACGCAATTGACTTTCATTTGATTCAATAAGCTTTATCCGAATGAAATTAGCTTTGTTTGAATGCAATTGAATGGAATCTTAATGATTAAGCTTATGCTTTATTTGAAACAATTACCATTTTTGGAAATAATAGTTGACTTTCAATTGATTAAAGAAGCTACGTTTGACTGCAATTGAATTTCATTAGATTCAATAAGCTATATTCGAATCGAATTGGCTTTGTTTGAATGCAATTGAGTGGAATCTTAATGCTTAAGCTTATGCTTTATTCGAACTAATTAACATTTTTGGAATGAATAGTTGACTTTCATTTGATTAAACAAGCTATGTTTGAACGCAATTGACTTTCATTTTATTCAATAAGCTTTATTCAAATCAAATAAGATTTGTTTGAATGTAATTGTGTGGAATCTTAGTGATTAAGCTTAAGCATTATTTGAAACAATTACCACTTTTGGAAAGCACAGTTGACTTTCATATGATTAAACAAGCTATGTTTGAATGCAATTGACTTTCATTTGATTGAATAAGCTTTATTCGAATCAAATTAGCTTTGTTTGAATGCAATTGAGTGGAATCTTAATGATTAAGCTTAAACTTTATTTGAAACAATTACCATATTTGGAAAGAATTGTTGACTTTCATTTGATTAAACAAGCTATGTTTCAACGCAATTGACTTTCATTTGATTCAATAAGCTTTATCCGAATGAAATTAGCTTTGTTTGAATGCAATTGAATGGAATCTTAATGATTAAGCTTATGCTTTATTTGAAACAATTACCATTTTTGGAAATAATAGTTGACTTTCAATTGATTAAAGAAGCTACGTTTGACTGCAATTGAATTTCATTAGATTCAATAAGCTATATTCGAATCAAATTAGCTTTGTTTGAATGCAATTGAGTGGAATCTTAATGCTTAAGCTTATCCTTTATTCGAACTAATTAACATTTTTGGAATGAATAGTTGACTTTCATTTGATTAAACAAGCTATGTTTGAATGCAATTCACTTTCATTTTATTCAATAAGCTTTATTCAAATCAAATAAGATTAGTTTGAATGTAATTGTGTGGAATCTTAGTGATTAAGCTTAAGCATTATTTGAAACAATTACCATTTTTGGAAAGAACAGTTGACTTTCATTTAATTAAACAAGCTATGTTTGAATGCAACTGACTTTCATTTGATTCAATAAACTTTATTAGAACCAAATTAGCTTTGTTAGAATGCAATTGAGTGGAATTTTAATGATTAAGCTTAAGCTTTACTTGAAATAATTACCATTTTTGGAAAGAATAATCGAATTTCTTTTGATTAAACAAGTTATGTTTGAATGCAATTGACTTTCATTTGATTAAATAAGCTTTATTCGAATCAAATTAGCTTTGTTTGAATGCAATTGACTGCAATATTAATCATTAAGCTTAAGCTTTAGTTGAACCAATTAAAATTTTTGGAAAGAATAGTTGACTTTTATTTGATTAAACAAGCTATGTTTGAATGCAATTGACTTTCATTTGATTCAATAAGCTTTATTCGAAACAAATTAGCTTTATTTGAATGTAGTTAATGGGAATCTTGATGATTAAGCTTAAGCTTGTTTTGAAACAATTACCATTTTTGTTAAGAATAGTTAACTTTCATTTGATTAAACAAGCTATGTTTGAATGCAATTGACTTTCATTTGATTCAATAAGCTTTATTCGAATCAAATTAGCTTTGTTTGAATGCAATTGAGTGGAATGTTAATGATTAAGCTTAAGCTTTATTTGAAACAATTATCATTTTCGGAAAGAATAGTTGTCTTTCATTTGATTAAACATGCTATGTTTGAATGCAATTCGCTTTCATTTGATTCAATAAGCATTATTCTAATCAAATTATCTTTTTTTGAATCCAATTGAGTGGAATCTTAATGCATAACCTTATGCTTTATTTGAACCAATAACCATTTTTGGAAAGAATAGTTGACTTTCATTTGATTAAACAAGCTATGTTTGAACGCAATTGACTTTCATTTGATTCAATACGCTTTATTCAAATCAAATTAGCTTTGTTTGAATGCAATTGAGTGGAATCTTAATGATTAAGCTTCAGCTTTATTTGAAACAATTACCATTTTTGGAAAAAAAAAAAATTTAACTTTCATTTGATTAAACAAGCTATGTTTTAATGCAATTGAGTGGAATCTTAATGATTAAGGTTAAGCTGTATTTGAACTAATTTCCATTTTTGAAAAGAGGTTGACTTTCATTTGATTAAACAAGCTATGTTTGAATGTAATTGACTTTCATTTGATTCAATAAGCTTTATTCAAATCAAATTAGCTTTGTTTGAATGTAATTTATTGGAATCTTAGTGATTAAACTTAAGCATTATTTGAAACAACTACCATTTTTGAAAAGAATAGTTGACTTTCATTTGATTAAACAAGTTATGTTTGACTACAATTGAATTTCATTTGATTCAATAAGCTTTATTCGAATCAAATTAGCTTTGTTTGAAAGCAAGAGTGGAATGTTAATGATTAAGCTTAAGCTTAATTTGAAACAATTATTATTTTTAGAAAGAATAATTGACTTTCATTTGATTAAACAAGCTATGTTTAAATGCAATTGGCTTTCAGTTGATTCAATAAGCTTTATTCAAATTAAATTACCTTTGTTTGAATGTAATTGAGTGGAATCTTAGTGAAAAAGCTTAAGCTTTATTTAATACAATTAATATTTTTGGGAAGAATAGTTAACTTTCATTGGATTAAACAACCTATGCTTGAATGCAATTGACTTTCATTTGGCTCAATAAGCATTATTCGAATCAAATTAGCATTGTTTGAATGTAATTGCGGGGAATCTTAATGCTTAACCTTATGTTTTATTTGAACCAATTACCATTTTTGGAAAGAATAGTTGACTTTCATTTGATTAAACAAGCTATGTTTGAACGCAATTAACTTTCATTAGATTCAATAAGCTTTATTCAAATCAAATAAGATTTGTTTGAATGTAATTGTGTGGAATCGTAGTGATTAATCTTAAGCATTATTTGAAACAATTACCATTTTTGGAAAGAATAATTAACTTTGATTTGATTAAACAAGCTATGTTTGAAAGCAGTTGACTTTCATATTATTCAATCAGGTTTATTCGATTCAAATTAGCTTTGTTTGAATGAAATTGAGTGAAATCTTAATGCTTAAGCTTATGCTTTATTTGGACCAATAACCATTTTTGGAAAGAATAGTTGAATTTCATTTGATTAAACAAGCTATATTTGAGTGCAATTGACTTTCATTTGATTCAATAAGCTTTATCCGAATGAAATTAGCTTTGTTTGAATGCAATTGAGTGGAATGTTAATGATTAAGCTTATGCTTTATTTGAAACAATTACCGTTTTTGGAAAAAATAGTTTGACTTTCATTTAATTAAACAAGTTATGTTTGACTGCAATTGAATTTCATTTAATTCAATAAGCTTTCTTCGAATCAAATTAGCTTTGTTTGAATGCAATTGAGTGGAATCTTAATGCATAACCTTATCCTTTATTTGAACCAATAACCATTTTTGGAAAGAATAGTTGACTTTCATTTGATTAAACAAGCTAAGTTTGAACGCAATTGACTTTCATTTGATTCAATACGCTTTATTCAAATCAAATTAGCTTTGTTTGAATGCAATTGAGTGGAATCTTAATGATTAAGCTTCAGCGTTATTTGAAACAATTACCATTTTTGGAAAAAAAAAGTTAACTTTCATATGATTAAACAAGCTATGTTTTAATGTAATTGGGTGGAATCTTAATGATTAAGGTAAAGCTGTATTTGAACCAATTTCCATTTTTGAAAAGAGGTTGACTTTCATTTGATTAAACAAGCTATGTTTGAATGCAATTGACTTTCATTTGATTCAATAAGCTTTACTCAAATAAAATTAGCTTTGTTTGAATGTAATTGATTGGAATCTTAGTGATTAAACTTAAGCATTATTTGAAACAATTAACATTTTTGGGAAGAATAGTTAACTTTCATCTATGCTTGAATGCAATTGACTTTCATTTGGCTCAATAAGCATTATTTGAATCAAATTAGCATTGTTTGAATGTAATTGCGGGGAATCTTAATGCTTAACCTTATGTTTTATTTGAACCAATTACCATTTTTGGAAAGAATAGTTGACTTTCATTTGATTAAACAAGCTATGTTTGAACGCAATTGACTTTCATTAGATTCAATAAGCTTTATACAAATCAAATTAGCTTTGTTTGAAAGCAATTGAGTGGAATCTTAATGATTAAGCTTATGCTTTATTTGAAACAATTACCATTTTTGGAAAGAAGAATTAACTTTGATTTGATTAAACAAGCTATGTTTGAAAGCAGTTGACTTTCATATTATTCAATCAGGTTTATTCGATTCAAATTAGCTTTGTTTGAATGAAATTGAGTGAAAACTTAATGCTTAAGCTTATGCTTTATTTGAACCAATAACTATTTTTGGAAAGAATAGTTGAGTTTCATTTGATTAAACAAGCTATATGTTGTAACCTTGTTGTAGCACAAGAAGATTACAAGGGACTAGCCACTAAAATAAGGGATAGGTCAAGGTTAAAGTTGGATACAGATTAACACCACCAACTTCTACACTTGGGCTATAATTCGAGGAATTTGGATACAGATTTCACCACCAAATTCTACAAATTAGGTTCCTAAGATCACAGCCTAATTGAGCCAATAATTAGACAAGCAAAGGATAATTGTTTCAGATTTCTTAAGGAAAAACCAAGACAAATTTAAGTGTTTGTTTTTGATTCAAAAGTTCTGATTTTCATTGATATGCAAGCCACTATTTATAAGTACAATTAGGATAAGCTAGGGTAATTAGAAAGTCTAATTCTTATGCTAAGAAATCAGAAATGGTGGTTGCAAATGAAGATAACAAAATCTGAATTTGAGAAGCTTGGGCAGCCGGCTTTTAAGCTCCATTTTAATGTCTTCTTAATTGCTTTGTCTCTCTTTTAATTGCTCTTTTAATCCTCTTGCTTGGCAGCTGAATTCTGGAAGCTTCTTGAAGCTTCTTGTAGCTTTGATTGCATTGATGACTTCTTGTATTCCCCTAGAGGCTGCCGGTTTTAAAAACTTCGAAGGGGGCTGCCGGTTTTGCACTTGAGGCTGCCACCTTGCCATCTTTGGATCTTGAGGATGCCATCTTGAAGCTGCCATCTTTGGATCTTGAGGATGCCATCTTGAAGCTGCCATCTTTGGACTTCCAATACTGCCGGCTTTGGGGCTTCAAAGCTGCCGGTTTGTGAGGCTTCAAGGCTGCCGTCTTTGCTTCTTGATCTCCTTGCAAGCCGCCGGTTTCTCATTGTTTCCAATGACACATTGCTTTGTTTATTGCTAGCCTTAATTAACTAACTACTTGACTGAATTTAAAATAACTCAAACAAATTAAAAGGGGTTCGATTTATACTAACAAGGATCGAACCCTACTAAACACAAAGTTAAACTGAAAATTTAATAAACAAAATTAAATAGGACTTGAGTAGGTTGAATAACTAATCCAACCATGTCATGGATGCCAGTTCGAACCATGGTGACTAATTTACCATTCTGAACCAAGGAGTTAGGAGGCTGGATCACAACACTATATTTGAGTGCAATTGACTTTCATTTGATTCAATAAGCTTTATCCGAATGAAATTAGCTTTGTTTGAATGCAATTGAGTGGAATCTTAATGATTAAGCTTATGCTTTATTTGAAACAATTACCGTTTTTGGAAAGAATAGTTGACTTTCAATTGATTAAACAAGCTACGTTTGACTGCAATTGAATTTCATTTGATTCAATAAGCTATATTCGAATCAAATTAGCTTTGTTTCAGTGCAATTGAGTGGAATCTTAATGCTTAAGCTTATGCTTTATTTGAACTAATTAACATTTTTGGAAAGAATAGTTGACTTTCATTTGATTAAACAAGCTATGTTTGAACGCAATTGACTTTCATTTGATTCGATAAACTTTATTAGAATCAAATTAGCTTTGTTTGAATGCAATTGAGTGGAATTTTAATGATTAAGCTTAAGCTTTACTTGAAATAATTACCATTTTTGGAAAGAATAATTGAATTTCTTTTGATTAAACAAGTTATGTTTGAATGCAAATGACTTTCATTTGATTCAATAAGCTTTATTCGAATCAAATTAGCTTTGTTTGAATGCAATTGACTGCAATCTTAATGATTAAGCTTAAGCTTTAGTTGAACCAATTAAAATTTTTGGAAAGAATAGTTGACTTTTATTTGATTAAACAAGCTATGTTTGAATGTAATTGATTTCATTTGATTCAATAAGCTTTATTCGAAACAAATTAGCTTTATTTGAATGTAGTTAATGGGAATCTTAATGATTAAGCTTAAGCTTGTTTTGAAACAATTAACATTTTTGTAAAGAATAGTTAACTTTCATTTGCTTAAACAAGTTATGTTTGAATTGAATTGTGAACCAGGATCAAGCATGATTATTATGACAAAGAGATACTTAAGAAGCTTGATTAGATTCCATTTTGTAATCACTTAGTTAATGCTTTATTTATGTTTTATACTAGCTTGATTAGTATTTATTTATGTACTTTTAGCTAGTAATTAGTCAAATGCTTTAATTATTGCTTTGTAATAGGTCTAATATTTAGATTACTTAAGTTGGGCTATCTTTCTTAATTAGTCTTTTATTAGGTTGAATTGCTACATACTTTTAGTGCCCAAAATCTGACTTTTTGTACTTCAAGCAAGTAGCACAAGTTTGCTATTTTGAGAGGTGCTTGCTTGAGAAATGGGTGATCCATGGACCCAATGGGTCTGAAAGTTTACATGGGTGTTGATCTACTTAGTCTTGATCTTTTTACAAGTTGAGCAAGTTGATCAAGTTGAGCAAGTTGAGCAAGTTGAGCAAGTTGATCAAGTTGAGCAAATGGGCAGCCAAGGGGGAAGCTTTTCTAGTACACTTTGCTAGATATTTTGCATTACTTTGCTTTGTTTATTCTAGTAGTAGTAGTAGTAGCCTTATCTTTAGTTTTCCTATAAATAGCTTGTACTAGTTCAATGTAAAAATCAGAATTGAATTTATGAAAAAGAAGCTTGAACTTTGTTCATCTTTGTGAGCTAACGTAACTTAGCTTATTTTGATCTGAATTCTTGGGAGTTTCGACTACAAGTTTTCTAAACCGATTAATAAACTTTAAGAGTGATTCTTCTAGTGAGTTAATCAACCTAGATTGAGATTAAGAGTGATTCTTCTTCTTAGTTTAGCAGGAAATTTCTCTTAAGAGTGATTCTTTTGAGCTATTTCATTATCTTCTCAACTCTACTTATTTGCTTGATTGATTTCAAGAGTAATTATGGTGCAAGTGGTATCAGAGCTAAGGCATCTAAGTCTTCTTAGCACTTAGACGTTCTTGGAGTAAGAAAAAAAAAAAAAAAACAGATTCGAAGGTCAGATTGTTTTGCTCGTTTCTCCTTCATTACAGAAGCTTTTGAGGTGATTCTTCTTTCAAAATTGGTTATTTTTCTGTCTAGTTTTCACATATAAAATTTTGTACGATTGGGTGAAGGTTTTCTACTGTTTTGAAAACGTTTTTTAAAAATTGCCAAAAACCGAGCAAATCTGGACAGTTTGAAAGAAAAGAAAAACTGCGAGTAATTGGCTTGGAATTCTTTTGTGAAATTTTTGTCACATATTAAGGACATATAGAACTATCATCTCCTAAATTTTTGTTGATTTTAGAGTTGATTTACATATGTTTTGAAGCCTAAACTTTCAGTAGAAATTCCAGAGCCCAGTTCAACATGGGTTGTGATGCACTCATTGAAGCTTTGTTGAAGTTAGAATGTGCTTCATCAAAGGTTAATTCCTTGATGAATGAGCTTTCTTTACTTAAAACAAGTAACAATGATTTAGTAGTTGAACAAAAAATAAAAGGGGAAAATGAAGTAAATGATGAACCAGAATCTTATGAAGAAAAAATTGATGCTCAAATTGAAGACATGGAAATTAATTCCTTTCATGTAATCCCACAAATTGAACATCATAGTGGAGTGGATAATTTTGAGGCTTACCAAAATTTAATAACCAATGTTAAATCAGTGGGTAAGAATTTTTTTAAACCACACTCTATTAGCTTGTCATCTTTTTCTTTTGATATCTTTTACATACAAATTCTGTTACAAAAGAGCATGATGAATTTAGCAATAGCAAGCAAGATACGCTGGATTTGGCGCATTTCATGGAATCTGTGCTTCGACGTGGTTGTAACTCATGGAAATCTGTCCTAAAACATAGAAGATGATGAACTACTAAAATTGAGGACAATTTCTTTTTGAAGATGAAGGGAATGAACCAGGATCAAGCATGATTATTATGACAAAGAGATACTTAAGAAGCTTGATTAGATTCCATTTTGTAATCACTTAGTTAATGCTTTATTTATGTTTTATACTAGCTTGATTAGTATTTATTTATGTACTTTTAGCTAGTAATTAGTCAAATGCTTTAATTATTGCTTTGTAATAGGTCTAATATTTAGATTACTTAAGTTGGGCTATCTTTCTTAATTAGTCTTTTATTAGGTTGAATTGCTACATACTTTTAGTGCCCAAAATCTGACTTTTTGTACTTCAAGCAAGTAGCACAAGTTTGCTATTTTGAGAGGTGCTTGCTTGAGAAATGGGTGATCCATGGACCCAATGGGTCTGAAAGTTTACATGGGTGTTGATCTACTTAGTCTTGATCTTTTTACAAGTTGAGCAAGTTGATCAAGTTGAGCAAGTTGAGCAAGTTGAGCAAGTTGATCAAGTTGAGCAAATGGGCAGCCAAGGGGGAAGCTTTTCTAGTACACTTTGCTAGATATTTTGCATTACTTTGCTTTGTTTATTCTAGTAGTAGTAGTAGTAGCCTTATCTTTAGTTTTCCTATAAATAGCTTGTACTAGTTCAATGTAAAAATCAGAATTGAATTTATGAAAAAGAAGCTTGAACTTTGTTCATCTTTGTGAGCTAACGTAACTTAGCTTATTTTGATCTGAATTCTTGGGAGTTTCGACTACAAGTTTTCTAAACCGATTAATAAACTTTAAGAGTGATTCTTCTAGTGAGTTAATCAACCTAGATTGAGATTAAGAGTGATTCTTCTTCTTAGTTTAGCAGGAAATTTCTCTTAAGAGTGATTCTTTTGAGCTATTTCATTATCTTCTCAACTCTACTTATTTGCTTGATTGATTTCAAGAGTAATTATGGTGCAAATTGACTTTCATTTGATTCAATAAGCTTTATTCGAATCAAATTAGCTTTGTTTGAATGCAATTGAGTGGAATGTTAATGATTAAGCCTAAGCTTTATTTGAAACAATTATTATTTTCGGAAAGAATAGTTGTCTTTCATTTGATTAAACAAGCTATGTTTGACTACAATTGAATTTCATTTGATTCAATAAGCTTTATTTGAATCAAATTAACTTTGTTTGAATGCAATTGAGTGGAATCTTAATGCTTCACCTTATGCTTTATTTGAACCAAATACCATTTTTGGAAAGAATAGTTTATTTTCATTTGATTAAACAAGCTATGTTTGAACGCAATTGACTTTCATTTCATTCAATAACTTTATTCGAATCAAATTAGCTTTGTTTGAATGCAATTGAGTGAAATCATAATGTATAAGGTTAAGGTTTATTTGAACCAATTTCTATTTTTGGAAAGAAGTTTACTTTCATTTGATTAAACAAGCTATGTTTGAATGCAATAGAATTTCATTTGATTCAATAAGCTTTATTCAAATCAAATAAACTTTGTTTGAATGTAATTGAGTGGAATCTTAGTGATTAAGCGTAAACATTATTTGAAACAATTATTTGCAAAAAGTACCATTTTTGGAAAGAATAGTTGACTTTCATTTGATTAAACAAGCTATGTTTGAATGCAATTGACTTTCATTTGACTCAATAAGCTTGATTCGAATCAAATTAGCTTTGTTTGAATGTAATTGAGTGGAATCTTAATGATTAAGCTTAAGCTTTAGTTGAAATAATTACCATTTTGAATGCAATTCACTTTAATTTGATTCAATAAGCTTTATTAAAATAATATTAGCTTTGTTTGAATGCAATTGAGTGGAATCTTAATGATTAAGCTTAAGGTTTATTTGAAAAAATTAGTATTTTTGGAAAAAATAGTAGACTTTCATTTGATTAAACAAGCTATGTTTGAAAGTAATTGACTTTCATATTATTCAATAATCTTATTCGAATCAAATTTGCTTTGTTTGAATGCAATTGAGTGGAATTTTAATGCTTAAGCTTATGCTTTATTTGAACCAATTACCATATTTGGAAAGAATAGTATACTTTCCTTTGATTAAAAAAACTATTTTTGAATGCAATTACTTTCATTTGATTGAATAAGCTTAATTCGAATCAAATTAGCTTTGTTTGAATGCAATTGAGTGGAATCTTAATGATTAAGCTTAAGCTTTATTTGAAACATTTACCATTTTTATAAA
This sequence comes from Salicornia ramosissima, assembly GCA_951394345.1. Classification (NCBI taxonomy): domain Eukaryota; kingdom Viridiplantae; phylum Streptophyta; class Magnoliopsida; order Caryophyllales; family Amaranthaceae; genus Salicornia; species Salicornia ramosissima. The sequence continues at coordinate 24,608,791 of OX596240.1, read as the reverse complement.
GAATTGTTGACTTTCATTTGATTAAACAAGCTGTGTTTGATTGCAATTGAATTTCATTTGATTCAATAAGCTTTATTCGAATCAAACAAGCTTTGTTTGAATGCAATTGAGTGGAATCTTAATGATTAAGGTTAAGCTTTATTTGAACCAATTTCCATTTTTGAAAAGAGATTGACTTTCATTTGATTAAACAAGCTATGTTTGAATGCAATAGAATTTCATTTGATTCAATAAGCTTTATTCAAATCAAATAAACTTTGTTTGAATGTAATTGAGTGGAATCTTAGTGATTAAGCGTAAACATTATTTGAAACAATTATTTGCAAAAATTACCATTTTTGGAAAGAATAGTTGACTTTCATTTGATTAAACAAGCTATGTTTGAATGCAATTGACTTTCATTTGATTCAATAAGCTTTATTCGAATAAAATTCGCTTTGTTTGAATGCAATTGGGTGGAATCTTAATGATTAAGCTTAAGCTTTATTTGAAACAATTACCATTTTTGGAAAGAATAATTGACTTTCATTTGATTAAACAAGCTATGTTTGAATGCAATTGACTTTCATTTGATAAAAAAATCTTTATTCGAATCAAATTACCTTGTTTGAATACAACTGAGTGGAATCTTAATGATTAAGATTAAGCTTTATTTGAAACAATTACTATTTTTGGAAAGAATAGTTGACTTTCATTTGATTAAACTAGCTATGTTTGAATGCAATTTACTTTCATTTGATTCAATAAGCTTTATTCGAATCAAATTGGTTTTCTTTGAATGCAATTGAGTGGAATCTTAATGCTTAAGCTTATGCTTTATTTGAACTAAGTACCATTTTTGGAAAGAATAGTTGAATTTCTTTTAATTAAGCAAGTTATGTTTGAATGCAATTGACTTTCATTTGATTCAATAAGCTTTATTCGAATCAAATAAGCTTTGTTTGAATGTAGTTAATGGGAATCTTAATGATTAAGCTTAAGCTTGTTTTGAAACAATTACCATTTTTGTAAAGAATAGTTAACTTTCATTTGATTAAACAAGCTATGTTTGAATGCAATTGACTTTCATTTGATTCAATAAGCTTTATTCGAATCAAATTAGCTTTGTTTGAATGCAATTGAGTGGAACGTTAATGATTAAGCTTAAGCTTTATTTGAAACAATTATCATTTTCGGAAAGAATAGTTGTCTTTCATTTGATTAAACAAGCTATCTTTGACTGCAATTGACTTTCATTTGATTCAATAAGCATTATTCGAATCAAATTTTCTTCGTTTGAATCCAATTGAGTGGAATCTTCATGATTAAACTTAAGCTTTATTTGAAACAATTACCATTTTTGGAAAAAATAGTTTGACTTTCATTTAATTAAACAAGCTATGTTTGAACGCAATTGAATTTCATTTGATTAAACAAGCTATGCTTGAATACAATTGACTTTCATTTGATTCAATAAGCATTATTCAAATCAAATTAGCATTGTTTGAATGTAATTGAGTGGAATCTTAATGATTAAGCTTAAGTTTTATTTGAAACTATTACAATTTTTCGAAAGAATAGTTGACTTTCATTTGATTAAAAAAGCTATGTTTGACTACAATTGAATTTCATTTGATTCAATAAGCTTTATCCGAATGAAATTAGCTTTGTTTGAATGCAATTGAGTGGAATCTTAATGCTTAACCTTATGCTTTATTTGAACCAATTACCATTTTTGGAAAGAATAGTTGATTTTGATTTGATTAAACAAGCTACGTTTGAACGCAATTGACTTTCATTTGATTCAATAAGCTTTATTCGAATCGAATTAGCTTTGTTTGAATGCAATTAAGTGGAATCTTAATGATTAAGGTTATGCTTTATTTGAACCAATTTCCATTTTTGAAAAGAGATTGACTTTCATTTGATGAAACAAGCTATGTTTGAATGCAATTAACTTTCATTTGATTCAATAAACTTTATTCAAATCAAATTATCTTTGTTTGAATGTAATTGAGTGGAATAGTAATGATTAAGCTTAAACATTATTTGAAACAATTACCATTTTTAGAAAGAATAGTTGACTTTTATTTGAATAAACAAGCTATGTTTGAATGCAGTTGACTTTCATTTGATTCAATAAGCTTTATTTGAATGAAATTAGCTTTGTTTGAATGCAATTGGGTGGAATCTTAATGCTTAAACTTATGCTTTAGATGAAACTATAACCATTTTTTGAAAGAATGGTTGACTTTCATTTGATTAAACAAACTATTTTTGAATGCAATTGACTTAAATTTAATTTAATAAGCTTTATTAAAAGCAAATTAGCTTTGTTTCAATGAAATTGAGTGGAATCTTAATGATTAAGCTTAAGGTTTATTTGCAATAATTAGCATTTTTGGAAAGAATAGTTGACTTTCATTTGATTAAACAAGCTATGTTTGAAAGCAATTAACTTTCATATTATTCAATAAGCTTTATTTGAATCAAATTAGCTTTGTTTTAATTTAATTGAGTGGAAACTTAGTGCTTAAGCTTATGCTTTATTTTGAACCAATTACCATTTTTGGAAAGAATAGTTGACTTTCAATTGATTAAACAAGCTATGATTGAATGCAATTGTCTTTCATTTGACTCAATTTGCATTATTCGAATCAAATTAGCTTTGTTTCTATGCAATTGAGTGGAATCTTAATGATTAAGCTTAAGCTTTATTTGAAACAATTACAATTTTTGAAAGGAATAATTGACTTTGATTTGATTAAACAAGTTATGGTTGACTTTAATTGAATTTCAATTTATTCAATAAGCTTTATTCGAATCCACTTAGCTTTGTTTGAATGCAATTGAGTGGAATCTTAATGCTTAAGCTTATGCTTTATTTGAACCAATTACCATTTTTCGAAAGAATTGTTGATTTGCATTTGATTAAACAAGTTATGTTTGAATGCAATTGACGTTCATTTGATTCAATAAGCTTTATTCGAATCAAATTATCTTTGTTTGAATGCAATTGAGTGGAATCTTAATGATTGAGCTTAAGCTTTATTTCAAAAAAAAGCCATTTTTAAAGAATAGTTGACTTTCATTTGATTAAACAAGCTATGTTTGAATGCAATTGAGTGGAATCTTAGTGATTATGCTTAAGCTTTATTTGAAACAATTACCAATTTTGGAATGAAAAGTTGACTTTCGTTTGATTAAACAAGCTATGTTTGAATGCTATTGACTTTCATTTCATTCAATAAGCTTTATTCGAATAAAATTAACTTTGTTTGAATGCAATTGAGTTGAATATTAATGATTAAGCTTAAGTTTCATTTGAAACATTTGCCATTTTTAGAAAGAATAGTTGACTTTCATTTCATTAAACAAGCTATGGTTGAATACAATTGACTTTCATTTGATTCATTAAGCTTTATTCGATTCAAATTAGCTTTGTTTGAATGCAACTGAGTGGAATCTTAATGCTTAAGCTTATGCTTTAGATAAAACAATAACCATTTTTTAGAAGAATGGTTGACTTTCACTTGATTAAACAAACTATTTTTGAATGCAATTGAGTTTAATTTAAATTAATAAGCTTTCTTAAAAGCAAATTAGCTTTGTTTCAATGCAATTGAGTGGAATCTTAATGATTAAGCTTAAGGTTTATTTGAAATAATTAGCATTTTTGGAAAGAATAGTTGACTTTCATTTGATTAAACAAGCTATGTTTGAAAGCAATTTACTTTAATATTATCCAATAAGCTTTATTCGAATCAAATTAGCTTTGTTTGAATGTAATTGAGTGGAATCTTAATGATTGAGCTTAAGCTTTATTTCAAAAAAAAACCATTTTTGTAAAGAATGGTTGACTTTCATTTGATTAAACAAGCTATGTTTGAATGCAATTGACTTTTATTTGATTCAATAAGCTTTATTTGAATTAGCTTTGTTTGAATGCAATTGAGTGGAATCTTAATGATTATGCTTAAGCTTTATTTGAAACAATTACCAATATTGGAATGAATAGTTGAGTTTCATTTGATTAAACAAGCTATGTTTGAATGCTATTGACTTTCATTTCATTCAATAAGCTTTATTCGAAAAAAATTAGCTTTGTTTGAATGCAATTGAGTGGAATATTAATGATTAAGCTTAAGCTTTATTTGAAACAATTACCATTTTTAGAAAGAATTGTTGACTTTCATTTCATTAAACAAGCTATGATTGAATGCAATTGACTTTCATTTGTATCATTAAGCTTTATTCGAATCAAATTAGCTTTGTTTGAATGCAATTGAGTGGAATCTTAATGATTAAGCTTAAGCTTTATTTCAAACATTTACCATTTTTGGAAAGAATAGTTGACTTTCATTTGATTAAACAAGCTGTGTTTGACTGCAATTGAATTTCATTTGATTCAATAAGCTTTATTCGAATCAAATTAGCTTTGTTTGAATGCAATTGAATCTTAATGCTGAAGCTTATGCTTTAGATAAAACAATAACCATTTTTTGAAAGAATGGTTGACTTTCACTTGATTAAACAAACTATTTTTGAATGCAATTGAGTTTAATTTAATTTAATAGGCTTTCTTAAAAGCAAATTAGCTTTGTTTCAATGCAACTGAGTGGAATCTTAATGATTAAGGTTAAGGTTTATTTGAAATAATTAGCATTTTTGGAAAGAATAGTTGAGTTTCATTTGATTAAACAAGCTATGTTTGAAAGCAATTTGCTTTCATATTATCCAATAAGCTTTATTCGAATCAAATTAGCTTTGTTTTAATGAAATTGAGTGGAAACTTAATGCTTAAGCTTATGCTTTATTTGAACCAATTACCATTTTTGGAAAGAATAGTTGACTTTCATTTGTTTAAACAAGCTATGATTGAATGCAATTGACTTTCATTTGACTCAATTAGCTTTATTCGAATCAACTTAGCTTTGTTTGAATGCAATTGAGTGGAATCTTAATGATTAAGCTTAAGCTTTATTTGAAACAATTATCATTTTTGGGGAAAAACAGTCGACTTTCATTTGATTAAACAAGCTATGATTGAATGGAATTGACTTTCATTTGATTCAATAAGCTTTACTCGAATCATATTAGATTTGTTTGAAGGCAATTGAGAAGAATCTTCATGATTAAGCTTAAGCTTTATTTGATACAATTACAATTTTTGAAAGGAATAATTGACCTTCATTTAACAAGCTATGGTTGACTGCAATTGAATTTAATTTTATTCAATAAGCTTTATTCGAATAAAATTAGCTTTGTTTGAATGCAATTGAGTGGAATCTTAATGCTTAAGCTTATGCTTTATTTCAACCAATTACCATTTTTGGAAATAATTGTTGATTTGCATTTGATTAAACAAGTTATGTTTGAATGCAATTGACGTTCATTTGATTCAAAAAGCTTTATTCGAATCAAATTAGCTTTGTTTGAATGCAATTGAGTGGAATCTTAATAATTGAGCTTAAGCTTTATTTCAAAAAAAACCATTTTTGTAAAGAATAATTGACTTTGATTTGATTAAACAAGCTATGTTTGAATGCAATTGACTTTTATTTGATTCAATAAGCTTTATTTGAATATAATTATCTTTGTTTGAATGTAATTGAGTGGAATCTTAATGATTATGATAAAGCTTTATTTGAAACAATTACCAATTTTGGAATGAATAGTTGACTTTCATTTGATTAAACAAGCTATGTTTGAATGCTATTGACTTTCATTTCATTCAATAAGCTTTATTCGAATCAAATTAGCTTTGTTTGAATGCAATTGAGTGGAATATTAATGATTAAGCTTAAGCTTTATTTGAAAGAATTACCATTTTTAGAAAGAATTGTTGACTTTCATTTCATTGAACAAGCTATGATTGAATGCAATTGACTTTCATTTGATTCATTAAGCTTTATTCGAATCAAATTAGCTTTGTTTGAATGCAATTGAGTGGAATCTTAATGATTAAGCTTAAGCTTTATTTCAAACATTTACCATTTTTGGAAAGAATAGTTGACTTTCATTTGATTAAACAAGCTGTGTTTGACTGCAATTGAATTTCATTTGATTCCATAAGCTTTATTCGAATCAAATTAGCTTTGTTTGAATGCAATTGAATCTTAATGCTTAAGCTTATGCTTTAGATAAAACAATAACCATTTTTTGAAAGAATGGTTGACTTTCACTTGATTAAACAAACTATTTTTTAATGCAATTGAGTTTAATTTAATTTAATAGGCTTTCTTAAAAGCAAATTAGCTTTGTTTCAATGCAATTGAGTGGAATCTTAATGATTAAGCTTAAGGTTTATTTGAAATAATTAGCATTTTTGGAAAGAATAGTTGAGTTTCATTTGATTAAACAAGCTATGTTTGAAAGCAATTTACTTTCATATTATCCAATAAGCTTTATTCGAATCAAATTAGCTTTGTTTGAATGAAATTGAGTGGAAACTTAATGCTTAAGCTTATGCTTTATTTGAGCCAATTACCATTTTTGGAAAGAATAGTTGACTTTCATTTGTTTAAACAAGCTATGATTGAATGCAATTGACTTTCATTTGACTCAATTAGCTTTATTCGAATCAACTTAGCGTTGTTTGAATGCAATTGAGTGGAATCTTAATGATTAAGCTTAAGCTTTATTTGAAACAATTATCATTTTTGGGGAAAAACAGTTGACTTTCATTTGATTAAACAAGCTATGATTGAATGCAATTGACTTTCATTTGATTCAATAAGCTTTACTCGAATCATATTAGATTTGTTTGAAGGCAATTGAGAAGAATCTTAATGATTAAGCTTAAGCTTTATTTGATACAACTACAATTTTTGAAAGGAATAATTGACCTTCATTTAATTAAACAAGCTATGGTTGACTGCAATTGAATTTAATTTTATTCAATAAGCTTTATTCGAATCAAATTAGCTTTGTTTGAATGCAATTGAGTGGAATCTTAATGCTTAAGCTTATGCTTTATTTCAACCAATTACCATTTTTGGAAATAATTGTTGATTTGCATTTGATTAAACAAGTTATGTTTTAATGCACTTGACGTTCATTTGATTCAAAAAGCTTTATTCGAATCAAATTAGCTTTGTTTGAATGCAATTGAGTGGAATCTTAATAATTGAGCTTAAGCTTTATTTCAAAAAAAAAACCATTTTTGTAAAGAATAATTGACTTTGATTTGATTAAACAAGCTATGCTTGAAAGCAATTGACTTTTATTTGGTTCAATAAGCTTTTTTTGAATATAATTAGCTTTGTTTGAATCCAATTGAGTGGAATCTTAATGATTATGATGATAAAGCTTTATTTGAAACAATTACCAATATTGGAATGAATAGTTGAGTTTCATTTGATTAAACAAGCTATGTTTGAATGCTATTGACTTTCATTTCATTCAATAAGCTTTATTCGAAAAAAATTAGCTTTGTTTGAATGCAATTGAGTGGAATATTAATGATTAAGCTTAAGCTTTATTTGAAACAATTACCATTTTTAGAAAGAATTGTTGACTTTCATTTCATTAAACAAGCTATGATTGAATGCAATTGACTTTCATTCGATTCATTAAGCTTTATTCGAATCAAATTAGCTTTGTTTGAATGCAATTGAGTGGAATCTTAATGATTAAGCTTAAGCTTTATTTCAAACATTTACCATTTTTGGAAAGAATAGTTCACTTTCATTTGATTAAACAAGCTGTGTTTGACTGCAATTGAATTTCATTTGATTCAATAAGCTTTATTCGAATCAAATTAGCTTTGTTTGAATGCAATTGAATCTTAATGCTTAAGCTTATGCTTTAGATAAAACAATAACCATTTTTTGAAAGAATGGTTGACTTTCACTTGATTAAACAAACTATTTTTGAATGCAATTGAGTTTAATTTAATTTAATAAGCTTTCTTAAAAGCAAATTAGCTTTGTTTCAATGCAATTGAGTGGAATCTTAATGATTAAGCTTAAGGTTTATTTGAAATAATTAGCATTTTTGGAAAGAATAGTTGAGTTTCATTTGATTAAACAAGCTATGTTTGAAAGCAATTTACTTTCATATTATCCAATAAGCTTTATTCGAATCAAATTAGCTTTGTTTGAATGAAATTGAGTGGAAACTTAATGCTTAAGCTTATGCTTTATTTGAGCCAATTACCATTTTTGGAAAGAATAGTTGACTTTCATTTGTTTAAACAAGCTATGATTGAATGCAATTGACTTTCATTTGACTCAATTAGCTTTATTCGAATCAACTTAGCGTTGTTTGAATGCAATTGAGTGGAATCTTAATGATTAAGCTTAAGCTTTATTTGAAACAATTATCATTTTTGGGGAAAAACAGTTGACTTTCATTTGATTAAACAAGCTATGATTGAATGCAATTGACTTTCATTTGATTCAATAAGCTTTACTCGAATCATATTAGATTTGTTTGAAGGCAATTCAGAAGAATCTTCATGATTAAGCTTAAGCTTTATTTGATACAATTACAATTTTTGAAAGGAATAATTGACTTTCATTTAATTACACAAGCTATGGTTGACTGCAATTGAATTTAATTTCATTCAATAAGCTTTATTCGAATCAAATTAGCTTTGTTTGAATGCAATTGAGTGGAATATTAATGCTTAAGCTTATGCTTTATTTCGACCAATTACCATTTTTGGAAATAATTGTTGATTTGCATTTGATTAAACAAGTTATGTTTGAATGCAATTGACGTTCATTTGATTCAAAAAGCTTTATTCGAATCAAATTAGCTTTGTTTGAATGCAATTGAGTGGAATCTTAATAATTGAGCTTAAGCTTTATTTAAAAAAAAAACCATTTTTGTAAAGAATAATTGACTTTGATTTGATTAAACAAGCTATGTTTGAAAGCAATTGACTTTTATTTGATTCAATAAGCTTTATTTGAATATAATTAGCTTTGTTTGAATGCAATTGAGTGGAATCTTAATGATTATGATAATGCTTTATTTGAAACAATTACCAATTTTGGAATGAATAGTTGACTTTCATTTGATTAAACAAGCTATGTTTGAATGCTATTGACTTTCATTTCATTCAATAAGCTTTATTCGAATCAAATTAGCTTTGTTTGAATGCAATTGAGTGGAATATTAATGATTAAGCTTAAGCTTTATTTGAAACAATTACCATTTTTAGAAAGAATTGTTGACTTTCATTTCATTAAACAAGCTATGATTGAATGCAATTGACTTTCATTTGATTCATTAAGCTTTATTCGAATCAAATTAGCTTTGTTTGAATGCAATTGAGTGGAATCTTAATGATTAAGCTTAAGCTTTATTTCAAACATTTACCATTTTTGGAAAGAATAGTTGACTTTCATTTGATTAAACAAGCTGTGTTTGACTGCAATTGAATTTCATTTGATTCAATAAGCTTTATTCGAATCAAATTAGCTTTGTTTGAATGCAATTGAATCTTAATGCTTAAGCTTATGCTTTAGATAAAACAATAACCATTTTTTGAAAGAATGGCTGACTTTCACTTGATTAAACAAACTATTTTTGAATGCAATTGAGTTTAATTTAATTTAATAAGCTTTCTTAAAAGCAAATTAGCTTTGTTTCAATGCAATTTAGTGGAATCTTAATGATTAAGCTTAAGGTTTATTTGAAATAATTAGCATTTTTGGAAAGAATAGTTGAGTTTCATTTGATTAAACAAGCTATGTTTGAAAGCAATTTACTTTCATATTATCCAATAAGCTTTATTCGAATCAAATTAGCTTTGTTTGATTGAAATTGAGTGGAAACTTCATGCTTAAGCTTATGCTTTATTTGAACCAATTACCATTTTTGGAAAGAATAGTTGACTTTCATTTGTTTAAACAAGCTATGATTGAATGCAATTGACTTTCATTTGACTCAATTAGCTTTATTCGAATCAACTTAGCTTTGTTTGAATGCAATTGAGTGGAATCTTAATGATTAAGCTTAAGCTTTATTTGAAACAATTATCATATTTGGGGAAAAACAGTTGACTTTCATTTGATTAAACAAGCTATGATTGAATGGAATTGACTTTCATTTGATTCAATAAGCTTTACTCGAATCATATTAGATTTGTTTGAAGGCAATTGAGAAGAATCTTAATGATTAAGCTTAAGCTTTATTTGATACAATTAGAATTTTTGAAAGGAATAATTGACCTTCATTTAATTAAACAAGCTATGGTTGACTGCAATTGAATTTAATTTTATTCAATAAGCTTTATTCGAATCAAATTAGCTTTGTTTGAATGCAATTGAGTGGAATCTTAATGCTTAAGCTTATGCTTTATTTCAACCAATTACCATTTTTGGAAATAATTGTTGATTTGCATTTGATTAAACAAGTTATGTTTTAATGCACTTGACGTTCATTTGATTCAAAAAGCTTTATTCGAATCAAATTAGCTTTGTTTGAATGCAATTGAGTGGAATCTTAATAATTGAGCTTAAGCTTTATTTCAAAAAAAAAACCATTTTTGTAAAGAATAATTGACTTTGATTTGATTAAACAAGCTATGCTTGAAAGCAATTGACTTTTATTTGGTTCAATAAGCTTTTTTTGAATATAATTAGCTTTGTTTGAATCCAATTGAGTGGAATCTTAATGATTATGATGATAAAGCTTTATTTGAAACAATTACCAATATTGGAATGAATAGTTGAGTTTCATTTGATTAAACAAGCTATGTTTGAATGCTATTGACTTTCATTTCATTCAATAAGCTTTATTCGAAAAAAATTAGCTTTGTTTGAATGCAATTGAGTGGAATATTAATGATTAAGCTTAAGCTTTATTTGAAACAATTACCATTTTTAGAAAGAATTGTTGACTTTCATTTCATTAAACAAGCTATGATTGAATGCAATTGACTTTCATTCGATTCATTAAGCTTTATTCGAATCAAATTAGCTTTGTTTGAATGTAATTGAGTGGAATCTTAATGATTAAGCTTAAGCTTTATTTCAAACATTTACCATTTTTGGAAAGAATAGTTCACTTTCATTTGATTAAACAAGCTGTGTTTGACTGCAATTGAATTTCATTTGATTCCATAAGCTTTATTCGAATCAAATTAGCTTTGTTTGAATGCAATTGAATCTTAATGCTTAAGCTTATGCTTTAGATAAAACAATAACCATTTTTTGAAAGAATGGTTGACTTTCACTTGATTAAACAAACTATTTTTTAATGCAATTGAGTTTAATTTAATTTAATAGGCTTTCTTAAAAGCAAATTAGCTTTGTTTCAATGCAATTGAGTGGAATCTTAATGATTAAGCTTAAGGTTTATTTGAAATAATTAGCATTTTTGGAAAGAATAGTTGAGTTTCATTTGAACAAGCTATGTTTGAAAGCAATTTACTTTCATATTATCCAATAAGCTTTATTCGAATCAAATTAGCTTTGTTTGAATGAAATTGAGTGGAAACTTAATGCTTAAGCTTATGCTTTATTTGAACCAATTACCATTTTTGGAAAGAATAGTTGACTTTCATTTGTTTAAACAAGCTATGATTGAATGCAATTGACTTTCATTTGACTCAATTAGCTTTATTCGAATCAACTTAGCTTTGTTTGAATGCAATTGAGTGGAATCTTAATGATTAAGCTTAAATTTTATTTGAAACAATTATCATTTTTGGGGAAAAACAGTTGACTTTCATTTGATTAAACAAGCTATGATTGAATGGAATTGACTTTCATTTGATTCAATAAGCTTTACTCGAAGCATATTAGATTTGTTTGAAGGCAATTGAGAAGAATCTTAATGATTAAGCTTAAGCTTTATTTGATACAATTACAATTTTTGAAAGGAATAATTGACTTTCATTTAATTAAACCAGCTATGGTTGACTGCAATTGAATTTAATTTTATTCAATAAGCTTTATTCGAATCAAATTAGCTTTGTTTGAATGCAATTGAGTGGAATCTTAATGCTTAAGCTTATGCTTTATTTCAACCAATTACCATTTTTGGAAATAATTGTTGATTTGCATTTGATTAAACAAGTGATGTTTGAATGCAATTGACGTTCATTTGATTCAAAAAGCTTTATTGGAATCAAATTAGCTTTGTTTGAATGCAATTGAGTGGAATCTTAATAATTGAGCTTATGCTTTATTTAAAAAAAAAACCATTTTTGTAAAGAATAATTGACTTTGATTTGATTAAACAAGCTATGTTTGATTGCAATTGACTTTTATTTGATTCAATAAGCTTTATTTGAATATAATTAGCTTTGTTTGAATGCAATTGAGTGGAATCTTAATGATTATGATAAAGCTTTATTTGAAACAATTACCAATTTTGGAATGAATAGTTGACTTTCATTTGATTAAAGATGCTATGTTTGAATGCTATTGACTTTCATTTCATTCAATAAGCTTTATTCGAATCAAATTAGCTTTGTTTGAATGCAATTGAGTGGAATATTAATGATTAAGCTTAAGCTTTATTTGAAACAATTACCATTTTTAGAAAGAATTGTTGAATTTCATTTCATTAAACAAGCTATGATTGAATGCAATTGACTTTCATTTGATTCATTAAGCTTTATTCGAATCAAATTAGCTTTTTTTGAATGCAATTCAGTGGAATCTTAATGATTAAGCTTAAGCTTTATTTCTAACATTTATCATTTTTGGAAAGAATAGTTGTCTTTCATTTGATTAAACAAGCTGTGTTTGACTGTAATTGAATTTTATTTGATTCAATAAGCTTTATTCGAATCAAATTAGCTTTGTTTGAATGCTTAATGCTTAATGCTTATGCTTTAGATGAAACAATAACCATTTTTTGAAAGAATGGTTGACTTTCACTTGATTAAACAAACTATTTTTGAATGCAATTGACTTTAATTTAATTTAATAAGCTTTCTTAAAAGCAAATTAGCTTTGTTTCAATGCAATTGAGTGGAATCTTAATGATTAAGCTTAAGGTTTATTTTAAATAATTAGCTTTTTTGGAAAGTGAACCAGATTAAGTGAGCCAAAGAATGGTGATTAGTAGTATTAGATTTTTGTAATAGATTTGTAGTAGCTTAGTTTCAATTATGCCTATTTTGTATTAGCTACTACTTAGTTTAATGCTTTCGTTTTTGTATTGTATTATCTTAGTTAGATGATTTTAGCTTAAACTACACAAGTACATGAACCAAGAAGGATTGATAGAAGAAACGTGTGCAAGTACAACAACAACTCGCGAGGTTCGAGCAAAGGTCGCGAGTCGCGAGGTGCAAGGTCGCGAGGCGCGAGCATAAGTCGCGAGGCGTGAGCAGCTACTGTCCTGCTCCTACGTAAATCTGTAAATTGGTGTTGGTTCTTGGGCTATTGGGTATTGCTTGCAAGTGGTGTAGCTAGCTTTGCTTAAGTAGCATTACTTAGTGTCATACTAGCTTTTCTTACTCACCTAGTAGCTTAGGGGAGTCATGGAGGCAAGTTGGTGCAAGTTGGTGCAAGTGGGTGCAAGTGGAGCAAGTTGCTCAAAATGGCTGCCAAAGGGGGGACGTTTGGGGCATTGTAGGCTTGATATTTTGGCTTTCTTTGCTTTGTTTATTCATGTAATAGTAGTAGTAGCCTTAGTTTAGTTTTCCTATAAATAGCTTGTACTAGTTATGTAAAAAGCAGATTTTGATGAATGAAAAATGGTTTGAAAACTTTGTGTTTTCTTTCTTTAGTTTTTAAGTTGTGTGCTTAGAAGCTAGCATGGTTTGAAGTTCTTGGGAGTTGTCTAGCTACAAGACTTCGTGCTAGATGAATGATTAAGAGGCCGAACCTCTTAATTAGTTATCTAGGCTATTAGATTAAGAGGTCGACCCTCTTAGTCGAAGCTAGCCAAACTGATTAATGACTTCGAGAGTGATTCTCTTAGGAGTTAGTCAGATTTGATTGTTGAGTTTTGAGAGCGATTCTCTTAACTCAGTAGTTTATTTAGCGGTAGATTCAAGAGCGATTCTTCCATCTATTAGCTAAAATATCCCATTTGGAGATTAGTGATCCTAATCTCTAAAATATCCCATTTATTGTTTTTCGGTTTAGTTTTATTTTAGTGTAGCCTAATTACCGGCTACTGATTTTGTTACCCCTAAATTAAGAGCTAAGAGTGTTTCTTTTAAGTCTTAATTTAGAGATATAAGATTGTTCTGAATGGAGTTTTGGAGCTTTCTTGTATTCATAGTAGTTTTAGCCTAAATTGAGTGTTAAGAGTGATTCTTTTCATTTGGTTTAGACTATACGAGTTTGTCCACAAAGTGAGCTACAAAATTGCGTGTTTTTTAGCTTGTTTGTAGATGAATTCATAAACATAATCGATCCTGGAACTTGTTCCTCGATTCGATATGTTCCAGAAAGAATAGTTGACTTTCATTTGATTAAACAAGCTATGTTTGAAAGCAATTTACTTTCATATTATTCAATAAGCTTTATTCGAATCAAATTAGCTTTGTTTGAATGAAATTGAGTGGAAACTTAATGCTTAAGCTTATGCTTTATTTGAACCAATTACCATTTTTGAAAAGAATAGTTGACTTTCATTTGTTTAAACAAGCTATGATTGAATGCAATTGACTTTCATTTGACTCAATTAGCTTTATTCGAATCAAATTAGCTTTGTTTGAATGCAATTGAGTGGAATCTTAATGATTAAGCTTAAGCTTTATTTGAAACAATTATCATTTTTGGGGAAAAACAGTTGACTTTCATTTGATTAAACAAGCTATGATTGAATGCAATTGACTTTCATTTGATTCAATAAGCTTTACTCGAATCATATTAGATTTGTTTGAAGGCAATTCAGAAGAATCTTTATGATTAAGCTTAAGCTTTATTTGATACAATTACAATTTTTGAAAGGAATAATTGACTTTCATTTAATTACACAAGCTATGGTTGACTGCAATTGAATTTAATTTCATTCAATAAGCTTTATTCGAATCAAATTAGCTTTGTTTGAATGCAATTGAGTGGAATATTAATGCTTAAGCTTATGCTTTATTTCAACCAATTACCATTTTTGGAAATAATTGTTGACTTGCATTTGATTAAACAAGTTATGTTTGAATGCAATTGACGTTCATTTGATTCAAAAAGCTTTATTCGAATCAAATTAGCTTTGTTTGAATGCAATTGAGTGGAATCTTAATGATTATGCTTAAGCTTTATTTGAAACAATTACCATTTTTGAAATGAATAGTTGACTTTCATTTGATTAAACAAGCTATGTTTGAATGCTATTGACTTTCATTTCATTCAATGAGCTTTATTCGAATCAAATTAACTTTGTTTGAATGCAATTGAGTGAAATCTTAATGAATAAGGTTAAGGTTTATTTGAACCAATTTCTATGTCTGGAAAGAAGTTGACTTTCATTTGAATAAACAACATATGTTTGAATGCAATAGAATTTCATTTGATTCAATAAGCTTTATTCAAATCAAATAAGCTTTGTTTGAATGTAATTGAGTGGAATCTTAGTGATTAAGCGTAAACATTATTTGAAACAATTACCATTTTTGGAAAGAATAGTTGACTTTTATTTGATTAAACAAGCTATGTTTGAATGCAATTGACTTTCATTTGATTCAATAAGCTTTATTCGAATCAAATTAGCTTTGTTTGAATGCAATTGAGTGGAATCTTAATGATTAAGCTTAACATTTATTTGCAAAAAGTACCATTTTTGGAAAGAATAGTTGACTTTCATTTGATTAAACAAGCTATGTTTGAATGCAATTGACTCAATAAGCTTTATTCGAATCAAATTAGCTTTGTTTGAATGTAATTGAGTGGAATCTTAATGATTAAGCTTAAGCTTTAGTTGAAATAATTACCATTTTTTAAAACAATAGTTGACTTTCATTTGATTAAACAAGCTATTTTTGAATGCAATTGACTTTAATTTGATTCAATAAGCTTTATTAAAATTAAATTAGCATTGTTTGAATGCAATTGAGTGGAATCTTAATGATTAACCTTAAGGTTTGATTGAAACAATTAGCATTTTTTGAAAGAATAGTTGACTTTCATTTGATTAAACAAGCTATGTTTGAAAGTAATTGACTTTCATATTATTCAATAATCTTATTCGAATCAAATTTCTTTCGTTTGAATGCAATTGAGTGGAATCTTAATGCTCAAGCTTATGCTTTATTTGAACCAATTACCATATTTGGAAAGAATAGTTGACTTTTATTTGATTAAACAAGCTATGTTTGAATGCAATTTACTTTCATTTGATTGAATAAGCTTTGTTCGAATCAAATTAGCTTTGTTTGAATGCAATTGAGTGGAATTTTAATGATTAAGCTTAAGCTTTATTTGAAACAATTACCATTTTTAGAAAGAATAGTTGACTTTCATTTGATTAAACAAGCTATGATTGAATGCAATTGACTTTCATTTGATTCATTAAGCTTTATTCGAATCAAATTAGCTTTGTTTGAATGCAATTGAGTGGAATCTTAATGATTAAGCTTAAGCTTTATTTGAAACATTTACCATTTTTGGAAAGAATAGTTGACTTTCATTTGATTAAACAAGTTGTGTTTGACTGCAATTGAATTTCATTTGATTCAATAAGCTTTATTCAGATCAAATTAGCTTTGTTTGAATACAATTGAGTGGAATCTTAATACTTAAGCTTATGCTTTATTTGAACCAATTACCATTTTTGGAAAGAATAGTTGACTTTCATTTGATTAAAAAAGCTATGTTTGATTGCAATTGACTTTCATTTGATACAATAAGCTTTATTGGAATCAAATTAGCTTTGTTTGAATGCAATTGAGTGGAATTTTAATGGTTAAGATTATGCTTTATTTGAAACAATTACCATTTTTGGAAAGAATAGTTAACTTTCATTTGATTAAGCTAGCTATGCTTGAATGCAATTTACTTTCATTTGATTCAATAAGCTTTATTTGAATCAAATTGGCTTTGTTTGAATGCAATTAAGTGGAATCTTAATGCTTAAGCTTATGCTTTATTTGAACCAGTTACCATTTTTGGAAAGAATAGTTGACTTTCATTTGATTAAACAAGCTATTTTTGAATGCAATTGACTTTAATTTGAATCAATAAGCTTTATTACAATGAAATTAGCTTTGTTTGAATGCAATTAAGTGGAATCTTAATGATTAAGCTTAAGTATTATTTGAAACAATTAGCATTTTTTGAAAGAATAGTTGACTTTCATTTGATTAAACAAGCTATGTTTGAATGCAATTGACTTTCATTTGATTCAATAAGCTTTATTCGAATTAAATTAGTGTTGTTTGAATGCAATTGAGTGGAATCTTCATGATTAAGCTTAAGCTTTCTTTGAAACAGTTACCATTTTTGGAAAGAATAGTTGACTTTGATTTGATTAAACTAGCTATGTTTGAATGCAATTTACTTTCATTTGATTCAATAAGCATTATTCGAATTAAATTAGCGTTGTTTGAATGTAATTGAGTGGAATCTTAATGATGAAGGTTAAGCTTTATTTGAACCAATTTCTATTTTTGGAAAGAAGTTGACTTTCATTTGATTAAACAAGCTATGTTTGAATGCAATAGAATTTCATTTGATTCAATAAGCTTTATTCAAATCAAATAAGCTTTGTTTAAATGTAATTGAGTTGAATCTTAGAGATTAAGCTTATGCATTATTTGAAACAATTACCATTTTCGGAAAAAATATTTGACTTTCATTTGATTAGACAAGCTATGTTTGAATGCAATTGACTTTCATTTGATTCAATAAGCTTTATTCGAATCAAATTAGCTTTGTTTGAATGCAATTGAGTGGAATCTTAATGATTAAGTTTAAGCTTTTTTTGAACCAATTTCCATTTTTGGAAAGAATAGTTAATTTTCATTTGATTAAACAAGCTATGATTGAATGCAATTGACTTTCATTGATTCATTAAGCTTTATTCGAATCAAATTAGCTTTGTTTGAATGCAATTGAGTGGAATCTTAATGATTAAGCTTAAGCTTTATTTGAAACATTTACCATTTTTGGAAAGAATAGTTGACTTTCATTTGATTAAACAAGCTGTGTTTGACTGCAATTGAATTTCATTTGATTCAATAAGCTTTATTCAAATCAAATTAGCTTTGTTTGAATACAATTGAGTGGAATCTTAATACTTAAGCTTATGCTTTATTTGAACCAATTACCATTTTTTGAAAGAATAGTTGACTTTCATTTGATTAAAAAAGCTATGTTTGATTGCAATTGACTTTCATTTGATACAATAAGCTTTATTGGAATCAAATTAGCTTTGTTTGAATGCAATTGAGTGGAATTTTAATGGTTAAGATTATGCTTTATTTGAAACAATTACCATTTTTGGAAAGAATAATTAACTTTCATTTGATTAAACTAGCTATGCTTGAATGCAATTTACTTTCATTTTATTCAATAAGCTTTATTTGAATCAAATTGGCTTTGTTTGAATGCAATTAAGTGGAATCTTAATGCTTAAGCTTATGCTTTATTTGAACCAATTACCATTTTTGGAAAGAATAGTTGACTTTCATTTGATTAAACAAGTTATTTTTGAATGCAATTGACTTTAATTTGAATAAATAAGCTTTATTAAAATGAAATTAGCTTTGTTTGAATGCAATTAAGTGGAATCTTAATGATTAAGCTTAAGTATTATTTGAAACAATTAGCATTTTTTGAAAGAATAGTTGACTTTCATTTGATTAAACAAGCTATGTTTGAATGCAATTGACTTTCATTTGATTCAATAAGCTTTATTCGAATTAAATTAGTGTTGTTTGAATGCAATTGAGTGGAATCTTCATGATTAAGCTTAAGCTTTATTTGAAACAGTTACCATTTTTGGAAAGAATAGTTGACTTTCATTTGATTAAACTAGCTATGTTTGAATGCAATTTACTTTCATTTGATTCAATAAGCTTTATTCGAATTAAATTAGCGTTGTTTGAATGTAATTGAGTGGAATCTTAATGATTAAGGTTAAGCTTTATTTGAACCAATTTCTATTTTTGGAAAGAAGTTGACTTTCATTTGATTAAACAAGCTATGTTTGAATGCAATTGAATTTCATTTGATTCAATAAGCTTTATTCAAATCAAATAAGCTTTGTTTAAATGTAATTGAGTTGAATCTTAGAGATTAAGCTTATGCATTATTTGAAACAATTACCATTTTCGGAAAAAAATATTTGACTTTCATTTGATTAGACAAGCTATGTTTGAATGCAATTGACTTTCATTTGATTCAATAAGCTTTATTCGAATCAAATTAGCTTTGTTTGAATGCAATTGAGTGGAATCTTAATGATTAAGTTTAAGCTTTTTTTGAACCAATTTCCATTTTTGGAATGAATAGTTAATTTTGATTTGATTAAACAAGCTATGATTGAATGCAATTGACTTTCATTTGATTCATTAAGTTTTATTCGAATCAAATTAGCTTTGTTTGAATACAATTGAGTGGAATCTTAATGATTAAGCTTAAGCTTTATTTGAAACATTTACCATTTTTGGAAAGAATAGTTGACTTTCATTTGATTAAACAAGCTGTGTTTGACTGTTGTTGATGATATGAATAACAAAGGTACTAACAACTTATGCATCCATCCTAATGAATTCAAAGGAGGAACACGGCAAGAGTGGGTGTCTTTAGTACTTAGCCATTTTGAGTAGCTTAATTTTGTAATTCTTTTTATTTTCAATAAAACTGATTAGGCGTGTTTTGTAGTAGTTTGTATAGTTTTAGGCCTATACTTAATATAGTCAATGGGTCTAGGAGTTTAGTTGTGATTTTAGTTTGGGCTGTTGGGCTTGTTTTGGGTCGTAGGGAACCGACTTTAAGGTTGGCCTTCTGCATGCTCCACACTCTATAAATAGAGGTGGATGCTTGCTTGTAAACTCAGATTTTATGATTCAATAATTCAAAGTAAAAGTTTACTTGAGTTTTCTTTCTTTGCACATGTGTAAGAGTGATTCTTTCTTGTGTTGAGAGTTTACTAACTAAGTGAGGTTGAGTGATTCATTCACCTAGTTAGATTGGTGACAATCTCAGTCTAGTGATTAGGCAGATTGTTCATCTTTGTGTGATTGAGGAGACAATCATCTTCAGTTCGTGATTGCCCCCTTAACCACGCATCAAATAGTGGTATCAGAGCACGGTTTTCGAGTGGAGGAAGCAGCCATGGCGTCGAGTGTAAACCCCATGGAGAAGATGATGAAGATATTGGAGGACATGACCATACGACAACAACAATTTGAGACAAGGTTCGAGATTTTTCAGCAACAAACCAATCGAAAACTCGATCCAACCTCCGTGCATTTCATCAACAACATTCAAGAAAGTGAAGATTGTTTCGGGTGTTTTTAGTTTTAAGGAGAGCTAACTAATTTTATGCTACAAACTCGACCCAAGACCACAATAGTGAAAGCAATTAAAATGAGATAAATGCAAAGTAAATAATTAAATGGCAAAAGATAATAATCACTTAATTAGCTGCTAATCTGGATTGATTAGGGTTAATCGACAATTACAAATATGTGTTGTCAAATCAGCCAATTCTTGGAATCTGTGTTTAATCATTACATAAATCCTTATATATAGGAATCTTTCCATTTTCCTAGTAAACTATCAATGTGGGATAACTTTACATATATACATAGTTCAATAAATGAAGTTTTGCCTATGCTCATGTCTGAGATCCAATCTGCCACGTGGACCAATGAGGTGCTGCCACGTGGACCATTGGTATTCTGCCACGTATTCCCTGTAAATGAGGCCTTTGGTGACTCTTCTTTTGGGCCGAAGTTCTGGCTCCTTGTTGGGCTGAAGTTTTGGGCTCGTGTTCCTTGGACTTGGGCCAATAATATTGGCAGTAACATTTGCCCCTCAAAAGGAGAAGAATTAGTCTAATTCTTTCCCCTTTTGAACAGTTTCTTTTAAATTAAGATCTCTAACCAGGTTTTTGGGGGGAAAATAAGGAAAGTTTGGATTTTGAAATGATTAGGGGTCTATAAATACCCCCTAATCATTTTCATAACCATTTTCCAAAACTTCAGATTTCTAGAGAGAAGGTAGAGCGAATACTTCGAAGCTTTGAATTTTTCAGCGAATTTTGGATTGAACAGCAGGATTGTGGCAAGAACTTGTTGGATTTTCTGAAGAACTTTGATTTGATCGAACTTTGATTTGATCCGAAGTTTTCGTTTGCAGGTGTCTCTTCTTGCCCCTTCAAGCCGAGTCATCAATCTATTAATCAGGTATTCATCTCTTCCCTTCCTTTGTGCTTTGTCCTTTAAATTCGGCCCTCTAGTCCTGATAGTATGGCCGAATGCTCGAGTAGTAAGGAATCTAGGGTATCCGGACCCGTCTTCTCTTGGTCGAGCTATGAGACTCATTCTCTGAACATTCCTCCCTTTGTACCTTTGCAGGGTACTATGGCGAGGTTAAAGCAGAGAATGCGATACAGCCCTCCTTTAGAAGATTCGGTTGGGACGCCCAACCTGGAAGAACAGGAGGAAGAGACGACCGGCCCAGAACCGTTAGGTTCTGAGCGGCCAGAGGTCGACATAGCCGAGCCCAAAGTGGGCGTGGAAGAGGGGACAGACGTTCCTGGATCTTCCAAAAAGAGGGCAGACAAGTTTTATGACCCAAGCATGTGTGGGATGCTTAAGGTCTGCCACGATTTATATGAGTCTGATTTGCTTCGGACTCGTTGTTGTGATCCGGCCTCCCAACTCCTTAGTTCAGAGTGGTAAAATAGTCACCATGGTTCGAACTTGCATCCATGACATGGTTGGATTAGTTATCCAACCTATTCAAATCCTATTTAGTTTGGTTTATTAAATTTTGTGTTTAGTAGGGTTCGATCCTTGTTAGTATAAATCGAACCCCTTTTAATTTGTTTGAGTTATTTTTAAATTCAGTCAAGTAGTTATTTAATTAAGGCTAGCAATAAACCGGCGGCTTGCAAGGAGATCTAAGAAGCAAAACTGGCAGCCTTGAAACCCCAAAAAAAACCGGCAGCTTTGAAGCCCAAAGCCGGCAGTATTGGAAGTCCAAAGATGGCAGCTCCAAGATGGCATCCTTAAAATCCAAAGATGGCAGCTTCAAGATGGCATCCAAAGATGGTAAGGTGGCAGCCTCAAGTGCAAAACCGGCAGCCCCCTTCGAAGTTTTGAAACCGGCAGTCCCTAAGGGGAATACAAGAGGTCATCAATACAATCAAGCTACAAGAAGCTTCCAGAATTCAGCTGCCAAGCAAGAGGATTAAAAGAGCAATTAAAAGGAGAAACAAAGCAATTAAGAAGGCATTAAAATGGTGCTTAAAGGCCGGCTGCCCAAGCTTCTCAAATTCAGATTTATTATCTTCATTTGCAACCACCATTTCTGATTTCTTAGGATAAGGATTAGACTTTCTAATTACCCTAGCTTATCCTAATTGTACTTATAAATAGTGGCTTGCATATCAATGAAAAATCAGAACTTTTGAATCAAAAAACAAACACTTAAATTTGTCTTGGTTTTTCCTCAAGAAATCCGAAACAATTATCCTTTGCTTGTCTAATTTGTGGCTCAATTAGGCTGTGATCTTAGGAACCTAATTTGTTGAATTTGGTGGTGAAATCTGTATCCAAGTTCACGAATTAAAGCCCAAGTCCTCGAAGTTGGTGGTGTTATTTCTGTATCCATCTTTGAAACTTGATCTATCCTTTACTTTAGTGGCTAGTCCCTTGTAATCTTCTTGTGCTACAACAAGGTTACAACAGTTAAGGTTAGGAATAAAATCATCATGGAGCCGGCAGTGTTGAAGCCCAAGGCCGACAGTTTTGAAACCCAAGGCCGGCAGTGTTGGAAGTCCAAAGATGGCAGCTTCAAGATGGCATCCTCAAGGTCCAAAGATGGCAACTTCAAGGTGGCAGCCTCAAGTGCAAAACCGGCAGCCCACTTCGAAGTCTTAAAACCGGCAGCCTCTAGGGGAATACAAGAAGTCATCAATGCAATCAAAGCTACAAGAAGCTTCAAGAAGCTTCAAGAATTCAGCTGCCAAGCAAGAGGATTAAAAGAGAGACAAAGCAATTAAGAAGACATTAAAATGGAGCTTAAAATCCGGCTGCCCAAGCTCCTCAATTCAGATTTTGTTATCTTCATTTGCAACCACCATTTCTGATTTCTTAGGATAAGAATTAGACTTTCTAATTACCCTAGCTTATCCTAATTGTACTTATAAATAGTGGCTTGCATATCAATGAAAAATCAGAACTTTGAATCAAAAACAAACACTTAAATTTGTCTTGGTTTTTCCTTAAGAAATCCGAAACAATTATCCTTTGCTTGTCTAATTATTGGCTCAATTAGGCTGTGATCTTAGGAACCTAATTTGTAGAATTTGGTGGTGAAATCTGTATCCAAGTTCAACGAATTATAGCCCAAGTTTTTTCGAAGTTGGTGGTGATATTCTGTATCCATCTTTGAGCTTGTCCTATCCTTTCCTTTAGTGGCTAGTCCCTTGTAATCTTCTTGTGCTACAACAAGGTTACAACAATTCCACTCAATTACATTCAAAAAAAGCTAATTTGATTCGGATAAAGCTTGTTGAATCAAATGAAAGCTAATTGCATTGTAACATAGCTTGTTTAATCAAATGAAAGTCAACTATTCTTTCAAAAAATGGTAATTGTTTCAAATAAAGCTTAAGCTTACTCATTAAGATTCCACTCAATTGCATTAAAACGAAGCTAATTTGATTCGAATAAAGCTTATTCATTCAAATAAATGTCAATTGCATTCAAATGTAGCTTGTCTAATCAAATGAAAGTCATCTATTCTTTCCAAAAATGGTAATTGGTTCAAAAAAAGCATAAGCTTAAGCATTAAAACTTCACTCAATTAAATTCAAACAAAGCTAATTTGATTCGAATAAAGCTGATTGAATAATATGAAAGTCAATTGTTTTCAAACATAGCTTGTTTAATCAAATGAAAGTTAACTATTCTTTCCAAAAATGGTAATTGTTTCAAATAAAGCTTAAGCCTAATCATTAAGATTCCACTCAATTGCATTCAAACAAAGCTAATTTGATTTGAATAAAACTTATTGTCAAATGAAAGTAAATTGCGTTCAAAAATAGCTTGTTTAATCAAATGAAAGTCAACTATTCTTTCCAAAAAAGGTAATTGGTTCAAATAAAGCATAAGGTTAAGAATTAAGATTCTACTCAATTGCACTAGAACAAAGCTAATATGATTCGAATAAAGCTTATTGAATCAAATGAAATTCAATTGCAGTCAAACATAGCTTGTTTAATCAAATGAAAGTAAACTATTCTTTCCAAAAGTGGTAATTGTTTCAAATAAAGCTTAAGCTTAATCATTAAGATTCCAGTCAATTGCATTCAAACAAATCTAATTTTATTTGAATAAAGCTTATTGAATCAATTGAAAGTCAATTGCATTCAAACATAGCTTGTTTAATCAAATGAAAGTCAACTATTCTTTCCAAAAATGGTAATTGTTTCAAATGAAGCTTAAGCTTAATCATTAAGATTCCACTCAATTGCATTCAAACAAAGCTAATTTGATTTGAATAAAGCTTATTGAATCAAACGAAAGTCAATTGCGTTCAAACATAGCTTGTTTAATCAAATGAAAGTCAACTATTCTTTCCAAAAATGGTAATTGGTTCAAATAAAGCATAAGGTTAAGCATTAAGATTCCACTCAATTGCATTCAAACAAAGATAATTAGATTCGAATAAAGCTTATTGAATCAAATGAAATTCAATTGTAGTCAAATATAGCTTTTTTAATCAAATGAAAGTCAACTATTCTTTCCAAAAATGGTAATTGTTTCAAATAAAGCTTAAGCCTAATCATTAAGATTCCACTCAATTGCATTCAAACAAAGTTAATTTGATTTGAATAAAGCTTATTGAATCAATTGAAAGTCAATTGCATTCAAACATAGCTTGTTTAATCAAATGAAAGTCAACTATTCTTTACAAAAATAGTAATTGGTTCAAATAAAGCATAAGTTTAAGCATTAAGATTCCACTCAATTGCATTCAAACAAAGCTAATTTGATTCGAATAAAGCTTATTGAATCAAGTGAAATTCAATTGAATTCAAACGTAGCTTGTATAATCAAATCACAGTCAACTATTCTTTCCAAAAATGGTAATTATTTCAAATGAAGCTTAAGCTTAATCATTAAGATTCCACTCAATTACATTCAAACAAAGCTAATTTGATTCGGATAAAGCTTGTTGAATCAAATGAAAGCTAGTTGCATTGTAACATAGCTTGTTTAATCAGATGAACGTCAACTATTCTTTTCAAAAATGGTAATTGTTTCAAATAAAGCTTAAGCTTACTCATTAAGATTCCACTCAATTGCATTAAAACGAAGCTAATTTGATTCGAATAAAGCTTATTCATTCAAATAAATGTCAATTGCATTCAAACATAGCTTGTCTAATAAAATGAAAGTCATCTATTCTTTCCAAAAATGGTAATTGGTTAAAAAAAAGCATAAGCTTAAGCATTAAAACTTCACTCAATTAAATTCAAACAAAGCTAATTTGATTCGAATAAAGCTGATTGAATAATATGAAAGTCAATTGTTTTCAAACATAGCTTGTTTAATCAAATGAAAGTTAACTATTCTTTCCAAAAATGGTAATTGTTTCAAATAAACCTTAAGCTTAATCATTAAGATTCCACTCAATTGCATTCAAACAAAGCTAATTTGATTTGAATAAAACTTATTGAATCAAATGAAAGTAAATTGCGTTCAAAAATAGCTTGTTTAATCAAATGAAAGTCAACTATTCTTTCCAAAAATGGTAATTGGTTCAAATAAAGCATAAGGTTAAGAATTAAGATTCTACTCAATTGCACTAGAACAAAGCTAATATGATTCGTTCGAATAAAGCTTATTGAATCAAATGAAATTCAATTGCAGTCAAACATAGCTTGTTTAATCAAATGAAAGTAAACTATTCTTTCCAAAAGTGGTAATTGTTTCAAATAAAGCTTAAGCTTAATCATTAAGATTCCAGTCAATTGCATTCAAACAAATCTAATTTTATTTGAATAAAGCTTATTGAATCAATTGAAAGTCAATTGCATTCAAACATAGCTTGTTTAATCAAATGAAAGTCAACTATTCTTTCCAAAAATGGTAATTGTTTCAAATGAAGCTTAAGCTTAATCATTAAGATTCCACTCAATTGCATTCAAACAAAGCTAATTTGATTTGAATAAAGCTTATTGAATCAAACGAAAGTCAATTGCGTTCAAACATAGTTGTTTAATCAAATGAAAGTCAACTATTCTTTCCAAAAATGGTAATTGGTTCAAATAAAGCATCAGGTTAAGCATTAAGATTCCACTCAATTGCATTCAAACAAAGATAATTAGATTCGAATAAAGCTTATTGAATCAAATGAAATTCAATTGTAGTCAAATATAGCTTTTTTAATCAAATGAAAGTCAACTATTCTTTCCAAAAATGGTAATTGTTTCAAATAAAGCTTAAGCTTAATCATTAAGATTCCACTCAATTGCATTCAAACAAAGTTAATTTGATTTGAATAAAGCTTATTGAATCAATTGAAGGTCAATTGCATTCAAACATAGCTTGTTTAATCAAATGAAAGTCAACTATTCTTTACAAAAATAGTAATTGGTTCAAATAAAGCATAAGTTTAAGCAATAAGATTCCACTCAATTGCATTCAAACAAAGCTAATTTGATTCGAATAAAGCTTATTGAATCAAGTGAAATTCAATTGAATTCAAACGTAGCTTGTTTAATCAAATCACAGTCAACTATTCTTTCCAAAAATGGTAATTATTTCAAATGAAGCTTAAGCTTAATCATTAAGATTCCACTCAATTACATTCAAACAAAGCTAATTTGATTTGGATAAAGCTTGTTGAATCAAATGAAAGCTATTTGCATTGTAACATAGCTTGTTTAATCAAATGAAAGTCAACTATTCTTTCCAAAAATGGTAATTGTTTCAAATAAAGCTTAAGCTTACTGATTAAGATTCCACTCAATTGCATTAAAACGAAGCTAATTTGATTCGAATAAAGCTTATTCATTCAAATAAATGTCAATTGCATTCAAACATAGCTTGTCTAATCAAATGAAAGTCATTTATTCTTTCCAAAAATGGTAATTGGTTCAAAAAAAGCATAAGCTTAAGCATTAAAACTTCACTCAATTAAATTCAAACAAAGCTAATTTGATTCGAATAAAGCTGATTGAATAACATGAAAGTCAATTGTTTTGAAACATAGCTTTTTTAATCAAATGAAAGTTAACTATTCTTTCCAAAAATGGTAATTGTTTCAAATAAAGCTTAAGCTTAATCATTAAGATTCCACTCAATTGCATTCAAACAAAGCTAATTTGATTTGAATAGAGCTTATTGAATCAAACGAAAGTCAATTGCGTTCAAACATAGCTTGTTTAATCAAATGAAAGTCAACTATTCTTTCCAAAAATGGTAATTGGTTCAAATAAAGCATAAGGTTAAGCATTAAGATTCCACTCAATTGCATTCAAACAAAGATAATTAGATTCGAATAAAGCTTATTGAATCAAATGAAATTCAATTGTAGTCAAATATTACTTTTTTAATCAAATGAAAGTCAATTATTCTTTCCAAAAATGGTAATTGTTTCACATAAAGCTTAAGCTTAATCATTAAGATTCCACTCAATTGCATTCAAACAAATCTAATTTGATTTGAATAAAGCTTATTGAATCAATTGAAAGTCAATTGCATTCAAACATAGCTTGTTTAATCAATTGAAAGTCAACTATTCAATACAAAAATAGTAATTGGTTCAAATAAAGCATAAGTTTAAGCATTAAGATTCCACTCAATTGCATTCAAACAAAGCTAATTTTATTCGAATAAAGCTTATTGAATCAAGTGAAATTCAATTGAACTAAAACGTAGCTTGTTTAATCAAATCACAGTCAACTATTCTTACCAAAAATGTTAATTATTTCAAATGAAGCTTAAGCTTAATCATTAAGATTCCACTCAATTACATTCAAACAAAGCTAATTTGTTTCGGATAAAGCTTGTTGAATCAAATGAAAGCTAATTGCATTGTAACATAGCTTGTTTAATCAAATGAAAGTCAACTATTTTTTCCAAAAATGGTAATTGTTTCAAATAAAGCTTAAGCTTACTCATTAAGATTCCACATAATTGAATTAAAACGAAGCTAATTTGATTCGAATAAAGCTTATTCTTTCAAATAAATGTCAATTGCATTCAAACATAGCTTGTCTAATCAAATGAAAGTCAACTATTCTTTCCAAAAATGGTAATTGGTTCAAAAAAAGCATAAGCTTAAGCATTAAAACTTCACTCAATTACATTCAAACAAAGCTAATTTGATTCGAATACAGCTGATTGAATAATATGAAAGTCAATTGTTTTCAAACATAGCTTGTTTAATCAAATGAAAGATAACTATTCTTTCGAAAAATGGTAATTGTTTCAAATAAAGCTTAAGCTTAATCATTAAGATTCCACTCAATTGCATTCAAACAAAGGTAATTTGATTTGAATAAAACTTATTGAATCAAATGAAAGTAAATTGCGTTCAAAAATAGCTTGTTTAATCAAATGAAAGTCAACTATTCTTTCCAAAAATTGTAATTGGTTCAAATAAAGCATAAGGTTAAGCATTAAGATTCTACTCAATTGCACTAGAACAAAGCTAATATGATTCGAATAAAGCTTATTGAATCAAATGAAATTCAATTGCAGTCAAACATAGCTTGTTTAATCAAATGAAAGTAAACTATTCTTTCCAAAAGTGGTAATTGTTTCAAATAAAGCTTAAGCTTCATCATTAAGATTCCAGTCAATTGCATTCAAACAAATCTAATTTTATTTGAATAAAGCTTATTGAATCAATTGAAAGTCAATTGCATTCAAACATAGCTTGTTTAATCAAATGAAAGTCAACTATTCTTTCCAAAAATAGTAATTGTTTCAAATGAACCTTAAGCTTAATCATTAAGATTCCACTCAATTGCATTCAAACAAAGCTAATTTGATTTGAATAAAGCTTATTGAATCAAACGAAAGTCAATTGCGTTCAAACATAGCTTGTTTAATCAAATGAAAGTAAACTATTCTTTCCAAAAATGGTAATTGGTTCAAAAAAAGCATAAGCTTAAGCATTAAAACTTCACTCAATTAAATTCAAACAAAGCTAATTTGATTCGAATAAAGCTGATTGAATAACATGAAAGTCAATTGTTTTGAAACATAGCTTTTTTAATCAAATGAAAGTTAACTATTCTTTCCAAAAATGGTAATTGTTTCAAATAAAGCTTAAGCTTAATCATTAAGATTCCACTCAATTGCATTCAAACAAAGCTAATTTGATTTGAATAGAGCTTATTGAATCAAACGAAAGTCAATTGCGTTCAAACATAGCTTGTTTAATCAAATGAAAGTCAACTATTCTTTCCAAAAATGGTAATTGGTTCAAATAAAGCATAAGGTTAAGCATTAAGATTCCACTCAATTGCATTCAAACAAAGATAATTAGATTCGAATAAAGCTTATTGAATCAAATGAAATTCAATTGTAGTCAAATATTACTTTTTTAATCAAATGAAAGTCAATTATTCTTTCCAAAAATGGTAATTGTTTCACATAAAGCTTAAGCTTAATCATTAAGATTCCACTCAATTGCATTCAAACAAATCTAATTTGATTTGAATAAAGCTTATTGAATCAATTGAAAGTCAATTGCATTCAAACATAGCTTGTTTAATCAATTGAAAGTCAACTATTCAATACAAAAATAGTAATTGGTTCAAATAAAGCATAAGTTTAAGCATTAAGATTCCACTCAATTGCATTCAAACAAAGCTAATTTTATTCGAATAAAGCTTATTGAATCAAGTGAAATTCAATTGAACTAAAACGTAGCTTGTTTAATCAAATCACAGTCAACTATTCTTACCAAAAATGTTAATTATTTCAAATGAAGCTTAAGCTTAATCATTAAGATTCCACTCAATTACATTCAAACAAAGCTAATTTGTTTCGGATAAAGCTTGTTGAATCAAATGAAAGCTAATTGCATTGTAACATAGCTTGTTTAATCAAATGAAAGTCAACTATTTTTTCCAAAAATGGTAATTGTTTCAAATAAAGCTTAAGCTTACTCATTAAGATTCCACATAATTGAATTAAAACGAAGCTAATTTGATTCGAATAAAGCTTATTCTTTCAAATAAATGTCAATTGCATTCAAACATAGCTTGTCTAATCAAATGAAAGTCAACTATTCTTTCCAAAAATGGTAATTGGTTCAAAAAAAGCATAAGCTTAAGCATTAAAACTTCACTCAATTACATTCAAACAAAGCTAATTTGATTCGAATACAGCTGATTGAATAATATGAAAGTCAATTGTTTTCAAACATAGCTTGTTTAATCAAATGAAAGATAACTATTCTTTCGAAAAATGGTAATTGTTTCAAATAAAGCTTAAGCTTAATCATTATGATTCCACTCAATTGCATTCAAACAAAGGTAATTTGATTTGAATAAAACTTATTGAATCAAATGAAAGTAAATTGCGTTCAAAAATAGCTTGTTTAATCAAATGAAAGTCAACTATTCTTTCCAAAAATTGTAATTGGTTCAAATAAAGCATAAGGTTAAGCATTAAGATTCTACTCAATTGCACTAGAACAAAGCTAATATGATTCGAATAAAGCTTATTGAATCAAATGAAATTCAATTGCAGTCAAACATAGCTTGTTTAATCAAATGAAAGTAAACTATTCTTTCCAAAAGTGGTAATTGTTTCAAATAAAGCTTAAGCTTCATCATTAAGATTCCAGTCAATTGCATTCAAACAAATCTAATTTTATTTGAATAAAGCTTATTGAATCAATTGAAAGTCAATTGTATTCAAACATAGCTTGTTTAATCAAATGAAAGTCAACTATTCTTTCCAAAAATGGTAATTGTTTCAAATGAAGCTTAAGCTTAATCATTAAGATTCCACTCAATTGCATTCAAACAAAGCTAATTTGATTTGAATAAAGCTTATTGAATCAAACGAAAGTCAATTGCGTTCAAACATAGCTTGTTTAATCAAATGAAAGTCAACTATTCTTTCCAAAAATGGTAATTGGTTCAAATAAAGCATCAGGTTAAGCATTAAGATTCCACTCAATTGCATTCAAACAAAGATAATTAGATTCGAATAAAGCTTATTGAATCAAATGAAATTCAATTGTAGTCAAATATAGCTTTTTTAATCAAATGAAAGTCAACTATTCTTTCCAAAAATGGTAATTGTTTCAAATAAAGCTTAAGCTTAATCATTAAGATTCCACTCAATTGCATTCAAACAAAGTTAATTTGATTTGAATAAAGCTTATTGAATCAATTGAAGGTCAATTGCATTCAAACATAGCTTGTTTAATCAAATGAAAGTCAACTATTCTTTACAAAAATAGTAATTGGTTCAAATAAAGCATAAGTTTAAGCATTAAGATTCCACTCAATTGCATTCAAACAAAGCTAATTTGATTCGAATAAAGCTTATTGAATCAAATGAAATTCAATTGTAGTCAAATATAGCTTTTTTAATCAAATGAAAGTCAACTATTCTTTCCAAAAATGGTAATTGTTTCAAATAAAGCTTAAGCCTAATCATTAAGATTCCACTCAATTGCATTCAAACAAAGTTAATTTGATTTGAATAAAGCTTATTGAATCAATTGAAAGTCAATTGCATTCAAACATAGCTTGTTTAATCAAATGAAAGTCAACTATTCTTTACAAAAATAGTAATTGGTTCAAATAAAGCATAAGTTTAAGCATTAAGATTCCACTCAATTGCATTCAAACAAAGCTAATTTGATTCGAATAAAGCTTATTGAATCAAGTGAAATTCAATTGAATTCAAACGTAGCTTGTATAATCAAATCACAGTCAACTATTCTTTCCAAAAATGGTAATTATTTCAAATGAAGCTTAAGCTTAATCATTAAGATTCCACTCAATTACATTCAAACAAAGTTAATTTGTTTCGGATAAAGCTTGTTGAATCAAATGAAAGCTAATTGCATTGTAACATAGCTTGTTTAATCAAATGAAAGTCAACTATTTTTTCCAAAAATGGTAATTGTTTCAAATAAAGCTTAAGCTTACTCATTAAGATTCCACATAATTGAATTAAAACGAAGCTAATTTGATTCGAATAAAGCTTATTCATTCAAATTAATGTCAATTGCATTCAAACATAGCTTGTCTAATCAAATGAAAGTCATCTATTCTTTCCAAAAATGGTAATTGGTTAAAAAAAAGCATAAGCTTAAGCATTAAAACTTCACTCAATTAAATTCAAACAAAGCTAATTTGATTCGAATAAAGCTGATTGAATAATATGAAAGTCAATTGTTTTCAAACATAGCTTGTTTAATCAAATGAAAGTTAACTATTCTTTCCAAAAATGGTAATTGTTTCAAATAAACCTTAAGCTTAATCATTAAGATTCCACTCAATTGCATTCAAACAAAGCTAATTTGATTTGAATAAAACTTATTGAATCAAATGAAAGTAAATTGCGTTCAAAAATAGCTTGTTTAATCAAATGAAAGTCAACTATTCTTTCCAAAAATGGTAATTGGTTCAAATAAAGCATAAGGTTAAGAATTAAGATTCTACTCAATTGCACTAGAACAAAGCTAATATGATTCGTTCGAATAAAGCTTATTGAATCAAATGAAATTCAATTGCAGTCAAACATAGCTTGTTTAATCAAATGAAAGTAAACTATTCTTTCCAAAAGTGGTAATTGTTTCAAATAAAGCTTAAGCTTAATCATTAAGATTCCAGTCAATTGCATTCAAAAAAATCTAATTTTATTTGAATAAAGCTTATTGAATCAATTGAAAGTCAATTGCATTCAAACATAGCTTGTTTAATCAAATGAAAGTCAACTATTCTTTCCAAAAATGGTAATTGTTTCAAATGAAGCTTAAGCTTAATCATTAAGATTCCACTCAATTGCATTCAAACAAAGCTAATTTGATTTGAATAAAGCTTATTGAATCAAACGAAAGTCAATTGCGTTCAAACATAGCTTGTTTAATCAAATGAAAGTCAACTATTCTTTCCAAAAATGGTAATTGGTTCAAATAAAGCATCAGGTTAAGCATTAAGATTCCACTCAATTGCATTCAAACAAAGATAATTAGATTCGAATAAAGCTTATTGAATCAAATGAAATTCAATTGTAGTCAAATATAGCTTTTTTAATCAAATGAAAGTCAACTATTCTTTCCAAAAATGGTAATTGTTTCAAATAAAGCTTAAGCTTAATCATTAAGATTCCACTCAATTGCATTCAAACAAAGTTAATTTGATTTGAATAAAGCTTATTGAATCAATTGAAGGTCAATTGCATTCAAACATAGCTTGTTTAATCAAATGAAAGTCAACTATTCTTTACAAAAATAGTAATTGGTTCAAATAAAGCATAAGGTTAAGCATTAAGATTCCACTCAATTGCATTCAAACAAAGATAATTAGATTCGAATAAAGCTTATTGAATCAAATGAAATTCAATTGTAGTCAAATATAGCTTTTTTAATCAAATGAAAGTCAACTATTCTTTCCAAAAATGGTAATTGTTTCAAATAAAGCTTAAGCTTAATCATTAAGATTCCACTCAATTACATTCAAACAAAGCCAATTTGATTCGGATAAAACTTGTTGAATCAAATGATAGTCAATTGCATTGAAACATAGCTTGTTTAATCAAATGAAAGTCAACTATTCTTTCCAAAAATGGTAATTGTTTCAAATAAAGCTTAAGCTTAATCATTAAGATTCCACTCAATTGCATTCAAACAAAGCTAATTTGATTCGAATAAAGCTGATTGAATAATATGAAAGTCAATTGCTTTCAAACATAGCTTGTTTAATCAAATGAAAGTTAACTATTCTTTCCAAAAATGGTAATTGTTTCAAAAGAAGCTTAAGCTTAATCATTAAGATTCCACTCAATTGCATTCAAACAAAGCTAATTTGATTTGAATAAAGTTTATTGAATCAAACGAAAGTCAATTGCGTTCAATCATAGCTTGTTTAATCAAATGAAAGTCAACTATTCTTTCCAAAAATGGTAATTGGTTCAAATAAAGCATAAGGTTAAGCATTAAGATTCCACTCAATTGCATTCAAACAAAGATAATTAGATTCGAATAAAGCTTATTGAATCAAATGAAATTCAATTGTAGTCAAATATAGCTTTTTTAATCAAATGAAAGTCAACTATTCTTTCCAAAAATGGTAATTGTTTCAAATAAAGCTTAAGCCTAATCATTAAGATTCCACTCAATTGCATTCAAACAAAGTTAATTTGATTTGAATAAAACTTATTGAATCAATTGAAAGTCAATTGCATTCAAACATAGCTTGTTTAATCAAATGAAAGTCAACTATTCTTTACAAAAATAGTAATTGGTTCAAATAAAGCATAAGTTTAAGCATTAAGATTCCACTCAATTGCATTCAAACAAAGCTAATTTGATTCGAATAAAGCTTATTGAATCAAGAGAAATTCAATTGAATTCAAACGTAGCTTGTATAATCAAATCACAGTCAACTATTCTTTCCAAAAATGGTAATTATTTCAAATGAAGCTTAAGCTTAATTATTAAGATTCCACTCAATTACATTCAAACAAAGCTAATTTGATTCGGATAAAGCTTGTTGAATCAAATGAAATCTAATTGCATTGTAACATAGCTTGTTTAATCAGATGAACGTCAACTATTCTTTTCAAAAATGGTAATTGTTTCAAATAAAGCTTAAGCTTACTCATTAAGATTCCACTCAATTGCATTAAAACGAAGCTAATTTGATTCGAATAAAGCTTATTCATTCAAATAAATGTCAATTGCATTCAAACATAGCTTGTCTAATCAAATGAAAGTCATCTATTCTTTCCAAAAATGGTAATTGGTTAAAAAAAAGCATAAGCTTAAGCATTAAAACTTCACTCAATTAAATTCAAACAAAGCTAATTTGATTCGAATAAAGCTGATTGAATAATATGAAAGTCAATTATTTTCAAACATAGCTTGTTTAATCAAATGAAAGTTAACTATTCTTTCCAAAAATGGTAATTGTTTCAAATAAACCTTAAGCTTAATCATTAAGATTCCACTCAATTGCATTCAAACAAAGCTAATTTGATTTGAATAAAACTTATTGAATCAAATGAAAGTAAATTGCGTTCAAAAATAGCTTGTTTAATCAAATGAAAGTCAACTATTCTTTCCAAAAATGGTAATTGGTTCAAATAAAGCATAAGGTTAAGAATTAAGATTCTACTCAATTGCACTAGAACAAAGCTAATATGATTCTTTCGAATAAAGCTTATTGAATCAAATGAAATTCAATTGCAGTCAAACATAGCTTGTTTAATCAAATGAAAGTAAACTATTCTTTCCAAAAGTGGTAATTGTTTCAAATAAAGCTTAAGCTTAATCATTAAGATTCCAGTCAATTGCATTCAAAAAAATCTAATTTTATTTGAATAAAGCTTATTGAATCAATTGAAAGTCAATTGCATTCAAACATAGCTTGTTTAATCAAATGAAAGTCAACTATTCTTTCCAAAAATGGTAATTGTTTCAAATGAAGCTTAAGCTTAATCATTAAGATTCCACTCAATTGCATTCAAACAAAGCTAATTTGATTTGAATAAAGCTTATTGAATCAAACGAAAGTCAATTGCGTTCAAACATAGCTTGTTTAATCAAATGAAAGTCAACTATTCTTACCAAAAATGGTAATTGGTTCAAATAAAGCATCAGGTTAAGCATTAAGATTCCACTCAATTGCATTCAAACAAAGATAATTAGATTCGAATAAAGCTTATTGAATCAAATGAAATTCAATTGTAGTCAAATATAGCTTTTTTAATCAAATGAAAGTCAACTATTCTTTCCAAAAATGGTAATTGTTTCAAATAAAGCTTAAGCTTAATCATTAAGATTCCACTCAATTGCATTCAAACAAAGTTAATTTGATTTGAATAAAGCTTATTGAATCAATTGAAGGTCAATTGCATTCAAACATAGCTTGTTTAATCAAATGAAAGTCAACTATTCTTTACAAAAATAGTAATTGGTTCAAATAAAGCATAAGGTTAAGCATTAAGATTCCACTCAATTGCATTCAAACAAAGATAATTAGATTCGAATAAAGCTTATTGAATCTAATGAAATTCAATTGTAGTCAAATATAGCTTTTTTAATCAAATGAAAGTCAACTATTCTTTCCAAAAATGGTAATTGTTTCAAATAAAGCTTAAGCTTAATCATTAAGATTCCACTCAATTACATTCAAACAAAGCCAATTTGATTCGGATAAAACTTGTTGAATCAAATGATAGTCAATTGCATTGAAACATAGCTTGTTTAATCAAATGAAAGTCAACTATTCTTTCCAAAAATGGTAATTGTTTCAAATAAAGCTTAAGCTTAATCATTAAGATTCCACTCAATTGCATTCAAACAAAGCTAATTTGATTCGAATAAAGCTGATTGAATAATATGAAAGTCAATTGCTTTCAAACATAGCTTGTTTAATCAAATGAAAGTTAACTATTCTTTCCAAAAATGGTAATTGTTTCAAAAGAAGCTTAAGCTTAATCATTAAGATTCCACTCAATTGCATTCAAACAAAGCTAATTTGATTTGAATAAAGTTTATTGAATCAAACGAAAGTCAATTGCGTTCAATCATAGCTTGTTTAATCAAATGAAAGTCAACTATTCTTTCCAAAAATGGTAATTGGTTCAAATAAAGCATAAGGTTAAGCATTAAGATTCCACTCAATTGCATTCAAACAAAGATAATTAGATTCGAATAAAGCTTATTGAATCAAATGAAATTCAATTGTAGTCAAATATAGCTTTTTTAATCAAATGAAAGTCAACTATTCTTTCCAAAAATGGTAATTGTTTCAAATAAAGCTTAAGCCTAATCATTAAGATTCCACTCAATTGCATTCAAACAAAGTTAATTTGATTTGAATAAAGCTTATTGAATCAATTGAAAGTCAATTGGATTCAAACATAGCTTGTTTAATCAAATGAAAGTCAACTATTCTTTACAAAAATAGTAATTGGTTCAAATAAAGCATAAGTTTAAGCATTAAGATTCCACTCAATTGCATTCAAACAAAGCTAATTTGATTCGAATAAAGCTTATTGAATCAAGTGAAATTCAATTGAATTCAAACGTAGCTTGTTTAATCAAATCACAGTCAACTATTCTTTCCAAAAATGGTAATTATTTCAAATGAAGCTTAAGCTTAATCATTAAGATTCCACTCAATTACATTCAAACAAAGCTAATTTGATATGGATAAAGCTTGTTGAATCAAATGAAAGCTAATTGCATTGTAACATAGCTTGTTTAATCAAATGAAAGTCAACTATTCTTTCCAAAAATGGTAATTGTTTCAAATAAAGCTTAAGCTTACTCATTAAGATTCCACTCAATTGCTCTCAAACATAGCTTGTTTAATCAAATAAAAGTCAACTATTCTTTCCAAAAAATGGTAATTGGTTCAAATAAAGCATAAGGTTAAGCATTAAGATTCCACTCAATTGCACTCAAACAAAGCTAATTTGATTCAAATAAAGCTTATTGAATCAAATGAAATTCAATTGCAGTCAAACATAGCTTGTTTAATCAAATGAAAGTAAACTATTCTTTCCAAAAATGGTAATTGTTTCAAATAAAGCTTAAGCTTAATCATTAAGATTCCAGTCAATCGCATTCAAACAAAGCTCATTTGATTTGTATAAAGCTTATTGAATCAATTGAAAGTCAATTGTATTCAAACATAGCTTGTTTAATTAAATGAAAGTCAACTATTCTTTCCAAAAATTGTAATTATTTCAAATAAAGCTTAAGCTTAATCATTAAGATTCCACTTAATTGCGTTCAAACAAAGCTAATTTGATTCAGATAAAACTTGTTGAATGAAATGATAGTCAATTGCATTGAAACATAGCTTGTTTAATCAAATGAAAGTCAACTATTCTTTCCAAAAATGGTAATTGTTTCAAATAAAGCTTAAGCTTAATCATTAAGATTCCACTCAATTGCATTCAAACAAAGCTAATTTGATTTGAATAAAGCTTATTGAATCAAATGAAAGTCAATTGCGTTCAAACATAGCTTGTTTAATCAAATGAAAGTCAACTATTCTTTCCAAAAATGGTAATTGGTTCAAATAAAGCATAAGGTTAAGCATTAAGATTCCACTCAATTGCACTCAAACAAAGCTAATTTGATTCGAATAAAGCTTATTGAATCAAAGGAAATTCAATTGCAGTCAAACATAGCTTGTTTAATCAAATGAAAGAAAACTATTCTTTCCAAAAATGGTAATTGTTTCAAATAAAGCTTAAGCTTAATCATTAAGATTCCAGTCAATTGCATTCAAACAAAGCTAATTTGATTTGTATAAAGCTTATTGAATCAATTGAAAGTCAATTGTATTCAAACATAGCTTGTTTAATTAAATGAAAGTCAACTATTCTTTCCAAAAATTGTAATTATTTCAAATAAAGCTTAAGCTTAATCATTAAGATTCCACTTAATTGCATTCAAACAAAGCCAATTTGATTCGGATAAAACTTGTTGAATCAAATGATAGTCAATTGCATTGAAACATAGCTTGTTTAATCAAATGAAAGTCAACTATTCTTTCCAAAAATGGTAATTGTTTCAAATAAAGCTTAAGCTTAATCATTAAGATTCCACTCAATTGCATTCAAACAAAGCTAATTTGATTCGAATAAAGCTGATTGAATAATATGAAAGTCAATTGCTTTCAAACATAGCTTGTTTAATCAAATGAAAGTTAACTATTCTTTCCAAAAATGGTAATTGTTTCAAAAGAAGCTTAAGCTTAATCATTAAGATTCCACTCAATTGCATTCAAACAAAGCTAATTTGATTTGAATAAAGTTTATTGAATCAAACGAAAGTCAATTGCGTTCAATCATAGCTTGTTTAATCAAATGAAAGTCAACTATTCTTTCCAAAAATGGTAATTGGTTCAAATAAAGCATAAGGTTAAGCATTAAGATTCCACTCAATTGCATTCAAACAAAGATAATTAGATTCGAATAAAGCTTATTGAATCAAATGAAATTCAATTGTAGTCAAATATAGCTTTTTTAATCAAATGAAAGTCAACTATTCTTTCCAAAAATGGTAATTGTTTCAAATAAAGCTTAAGCCTAATCATTAAGATTCCACTCAATTGCATTCAAACAAAGTTAATTTGATTTGAATAAAGCTTATTGAATCAATTGAAAGTCAATTGCATTCAAACATAGCTTGTTTAATCAAATGAAAGTCAACTATTCTTTACAAAAATAGTAATTGGTTCAAATAAAGCATAAGTTTAAGCATTAAGATTCCACTCAATTGCATTCAAACAAAGCTAATTTGATTCGAATAAAGCTTATTGAATCAAGAGAAATTCAATTGAATTCAAACGTAGCTTGTATAATCAAATCACAGTCAACTATTCTTTCCAAAAATGGTAATTATTTCAAATGAAGCTTAAGCTTAATCATTAAGATTCCACTCAATTACATTCAAACAAAGCTAATTTGATTCGGATAAAGCTTGTTGAATCAAATGAAATCTAATTGCATTGTAACATAGCTTGTTTAATCAGATGAACGTCAACTATTCTTTTCAAAAATGGTAATTGTTTCAAATAAAGCTTAAGCTTACTCATTAAGATTCCACTCAATTGCATTAAAATGAAGCTAATTTGATTCGAATAAAGCTTATTCATTCAAATAAATGTCAATTGCATTCAAACATAGCTTGTCTAATCAAATGAAAGTCATCTATTCTTTCCAAAAATGGTAATTGGTTAAAAAAAAGCATAAGCTTAAGCATTAAAACTTCACTCAATTAAATTCAAACAAAGCTAATTTGATTCGAATAAAGCTGATTGAATAATATGAAAGTCAATTGTTTTCAAACATAGCTTGTTTAATCAAATGAAAGTTAACTATTCTTTCCAAAAATGGTAATTGTTTCAAAAAAACCTTAAGCTTAATCATTAAGATTCCACTCAATTGCATTCAAACAAAGCTAATTTGATTTGAATAAAACTTATTGAATCAAATGAAAGTAAATTGCGTTCAAAAATAGCTTGTTTAATCAAATGAAAGTCAACTATTCTTTCCAAAAATGGTAATTGGTTCAAATAAAGCATAAGGTTAAGAATTAAGATTCTACTCAATTGCACTAGAACAAAGCTAATATGATTCGTTCGAATAAAGCTTATTGAATCAAATGAAATTCAATTGCAGTCAAACATAGCTTGTTTAATCAAATGAAAGTAAACTATTCTTTCCAAAAGTGGTAATTGTTTCAAATAAAGCTTAAGCTTAATCATTAAGATTCCAGTCAATTGCATTCAAAAAAATCTAATTTTATTTGAATAAAGCTTATTGAATCAATTGAAAGTCAATTGCATTCAAACATAGCTTGTTTAATCAAATGAAAGTCAACTATTCTTTCCAAAAATGGTAATTGTTTCAAATGAAGCTTAAGCTTAATCATTAAGATTCCACTCAATTGCATTCAAACAAAGCTAATTTGATTTGAATAAAGCTTATTGAATCAAACGAAAGTCAATTGCGTTCAAACATAGCTTGTTTAATCAAATGAAAGTCAACTATTCTTTCCAAAAATGGTAATTGGTTCAAATAAAGCATCAGGTTAAGCATTAAGATTCCACTCAATTGCATTCAAACAAAGATAATTAGATTCGAATAAAGCTTATTGAATCAAATGAAATTCAATTGTAGTCAAATATAGCTTTTTTAATCAAATGAAAGTCAACTATTCTTTCCTAAAATGGTAATTGTTTCAAATAAAGCTTAAGCTTAATCATTAAGATTCCACTCAATTGCATTCAAACAAAGTTAATTTGATTTGAATAAAGCTTATTGAATCAATTGAAGGTCAATTGCATTCAAACATAGCTTGTTTAATCAAATGAAAGTCAACTATTCTTTACAAAAATAGTAATTGGTTCAAATAAAGCATAAGGTTAAGCATTAAGATTCCACTCAATTGCATTCAAACAAAGATAATTAGATTCGAATAAAGCTTATTGAATCAAATGAAATTCAATTGTAGTCAAATATAGCTTTTTTAATCAAATGAAAGTCAACTATTCTTTCCAAAAATGGTAATTGTTTCAAATAAAGCTTAAGCTTAATCATTAAGATTCCACTCAATTGCATTCAAACAAAGTTAATTTGATTTGAATAAAGCTTATTGAATCAATTGAAGGTCAATTGCATTCAAACATAGCTTGTTTAATCAAATGAAAGTCAACTATTCTTTACAAAAATAGTAATTGGTTCAAATAAAGCATAAGGTTAAGCATTAAGATTCCACTCACTTGCATTCAAACAAAGATAATTAGATTCGAATAAAGCTTATTGAATCAAATGAAATTCAATTGTAGTCAAATATAGCTTTTTTAATCAAATGAAAGTCAACTATTTTTTCCAAAAATGGTAATTGTTTCAAATAAAGCTTAAGCTTAATCATTAAGATTCCACTCAATTGCATTCAAAAAAATCTAATTTTATTTGAATAAAGCTTATTGAATCAATTGAAAGTCAATTGCATTCAAACATAGCTTGTTTAATCAAATGAAAGTCAACTATTCTTTCCAAAAATGGTAATTGTTTCAAATGAAGCTTAAGCTTAATCATTAAGATTCCACTCAATTGCATTCAAACAAAGCTAATTTGATTTGAATAAAGCTTATTGAATCAAACGAAAGTCAATTGCGTTCAAACATAGCTTGTTTAATCAAATGAAAGTCAACTATTCTTTCCAAAAATGGTAATTGGTTCAAATAAAGCATAAGGTTAAGCATTAAGATTCCACTCAATTGCATTCAAACAAAGATAATTAGATTCGAATAAAGCTTATTGAATCAAATGAAATTCAATTGTAGTCAAATATAGCTTTGTTAATCAAATGAAAGTCAACTATTCTTTCCAAAAATGGTAATTGTTTCAAATAAAGGTTAAGCCTAATCATTAAGATTCCACTCAATTGCATTCAAACAAAGTTAATTTGATTTGAATAAAGCTTATTGAATCAATTGAACGTCAATTGCATTCAAACATAGCTTGTTTAATCAAATGAAAGTCAACTATTCTTTACAAAAATAGTAATTGGTTCAAATAAAGCATAAGTTTAAGCATTAAGATTCCACTCAATTGCATTCAAACAAAGCTAATTTGATTCGAATAAAGCTTATTGAATCAAGTGAAATTCAATTGAATTCAAACGTAGCTTGTATCTTCAAATCACAGTCAACTATTCTTTCCAAAAATGGTAATTATTTCAAATGAAGCTTAAGCTTAATCATTAAGATTCCACTCAATTACATTCAAACAAAGCTAATTTGATTCGGATAAAGCTTGTTGAATCAAATGAAATCTAATTGCATTGTAACATAGCTTGTTTAATAAGATGAACGTCAACTATTCTTTTCAAAAATGGTAATTGTTTCAAATAAAGCTTAAGCTTACTCATTAAGATTCCACTCAATTGCATTAAAACGAAGCTAATTTGATTCGAATAAAGCTTATTCATTCAAATAAATGTCAATTGCATTCAAACATAGCTTGTCTAATCAAATGAAAGTCATCTATTCTTTCCAAAAATGGTAATTGGTTAAAAAAAAGCATAAGCTTAAGCATTAAAACTTCACTCAATTAAATTCAAACAAAGCTAATTTGATTCGAATAAAGCTGATTGAATAATATGAAAGTCAATTGTTTTCAAACATAGCTTGTTTAATCAAATGAAAGTTAACTATTCTTTCCAAAAATGGTAATTGTTTCAAATAAACCTTAAGCTTAATCATTAAGATTCCACTCAATTGCATTCAAACAAAGCTAATTTGATTTGAATAAAACTTATTGAATCAAATGAAAGTAAATTGCGTTCAAAAATAGCTTGTTTAATCAAATGAAAGTCAACTATTCTTTCCAAAAATGGTAATTGGTTCAAATAAAGCATAAGGTTAAGAATTAAGATTCTACTCAATTTCACTAGAACAAAGCTAATATGATTCGTTCGAATAAATCTTATTGAATCAAATGAAATTCAATTGCAGTCAAACATAGCTTGTTTAATCAAATGAAAGTAAACTATTCTTTCCAAAAGTGGTAATTGTTTCAAATAAAGCTTAAGCTTAATCATTAAGATTCCAGTCAATTGCATTCAAACAAATCTAATTTTATTTGAATAAAGCTTATTGAATCAATTGAAAGTCAATTGCATTCAAACATAGCTTGTTTAATCAAATGAAAGTCAACTATTCTTTCCAAAAATGGTAATTGTTTCAAATGAAGCTTAAGCTTAATCATTAAGATTCCACTCAATTGCATTCAAACAAAGCTAATTTGATTTGAATAAAGCTTATTGAATCAAACGAAAGTCAATTGCGTTCAAATATAGCTTGTTTAATCAAATGAAAGTCAACTATTCTTTCCAAAAATGGTAATTGGTTCAAATAAAGCATAAGGTTAAGCATTAAGATTCCACTCAATTGCATTCAAACAAAGATAATTAGATTCGAATAAAGCTTATTGAATCAAATGAAATTCAATTGTAGTCAAATATAGCTTTTTTAATCAAATGAAAGTCAACTATTCTTTCCAAAAATGGTAATTGTTTCAAATAAAGCTTAAGCCTAATCATTAAGATTCCACTCAATTGCATTCAAACAAAGTTAATTTGATTTGAATAAAGCTTATTGAATCAATTGAACGTCAATTGCATTCAAACATAGCTTGTTTAATCAAATGAAAGTCAACTATTCTTTACAAAAATAGTAATTGGTTCAAATAAAGCATAAGTTTAAGCATTAAGATTCCACTCAATTGCATTCAAACAAAGCTAATTTGATTCGAATAAAGCTTATTGAATCAAGTGAAATTCAATTGAATTCAAACGTAGCTTGTATAATCAAATCACAGTCAACTATTCTTTCCAAAAATGGTAATTATTTCAAATGAAGCTTAAGCTTAATCATTAAGATTCCACTCAATTACATTCAAACAAAGCTAATTTGATTCGGATAAAGCTTGTTGAATCAAATGAAATCTAATTGCATTGTAACATAACTTGTTTAATCAGATGAACGTCAACTATTCTTTTCAAAAATGGTAATTGTTTCAAATAATGCTTAAGCTTACTCATTAAGATTCCACTCAATTGCATTAAAACGAAGCTAATTTGATTCGAATAAAGCTTATTCATTCAAATAAATGTCAATTGCATTCAAACATAGCTTGTCTAATCAAATGAAAGTCATCTATTCTTTCCAAAAATGGTAATTGGTTAAAAAAAAGCATAAGCTTAAGCATTAAAACTTCACTCAATTAAATTCAAACAAAGCTAATTTGATTTGAATAAAGCTGATTGAATAATATGAAAGTCAATTGTTTTCAAACATAGCTTGTTTAATCAAATGAAAGTTAACTATTCTTTCCAAAAATGGTAATT
This sequence comes from Salicornia ramosissima, assembly GCA_951394345.1. Lineage (NCBI taxonomy): Eukaryota > Viridiplantae > Streptophyta > Magnoliopsida > Caryophyllales > Amaranthaceae > Salicornia > Salicornia ramosissima. Next base: position 24,564,119 of record OX596240.1, on the reverse strand, counting down.
GTTTCAAATAAACCTTAAGCTTAATCATTAAGATTCCACTCAATTGCATTCAAACAAAGCTAATTTGATTTGAATAAAACTTATTGAATCAAATGAAAGTAAATTGCGTTCAAAAATAGCTTGTTTAATCAAATGAAAGTCAACTATTCTTTCCAAAAATGGTAATTGGTTCAAATAAAGCATAAGGTTAAGAATTAAGATTCTACTCAATTGCACTAGAACAAAGCTAATATGATTCGTTCGAATAAAGCTTATTGAATCAAATGAAATTCAATTGCAGTCAAACATAGCTTGTTTAATCAAATGAAAGTAAACTATTCTTTCCAAAAGTGGTAATTGTTTCAAATAAAGCTTAAGCTTAATCATTAAGATTCCAGTCAATTGCATTCAAACAAATCTAATTTTGTTTGAATAAAGCATATTGAATCAATTGAAAGTCAATTGCATTCAAACATAGCTTGTTTAATCAAATGAAAGTCAACTATTCTTTCCAAAAATGGTAATTGTTTCAAATGAAGCTTAAGCTTAATCATTAAGATTCCACTCAAGTGCATTCAAACAAAGCTAATTTGATTTGAATAAAGCTTATTGAATCAAACGAAAGTCAATTGCGTTCAAACATAGCTTGTTTAATCAAATGAAAGTCAACTATTCTTTCCAAAAATGATAATTGGTTCAAATAAAGCATCAGGTTAAGCATTAAGATTCCACTCAATTGCATTCAAACAAAGATAATTAGATTCGAATAAAGCTTATTGAATCAAATGAAATTCAATTGTAGTCAAATATAGCTTTTTTAATCAAATGAAAGTCAACTATTCTTTCCAAAAATGGTAATTGTTTCAAATAAAGCTTAAACTTAATCATTAAGATTCCACTCAATTGCATTCAAACAAAGTTAATTTGATTTGAATAAAGCTTATTGAATCAATTGAAGGTCAATTGCATTCAAACATAGCTTGTTTAATCAAATGAAAGTCAACTATTCTTTACAAAAATAGTAATTGGTTCAAATAAAGCATAAGTTTAAGCATTAAGATTCCACTCAATTGCATTCAAACAAAGCTAATTTGATTCGAATAAAGCTTATTGAATCAAGTGAAATTCAATTGAATTCAAACGTAGCTTGTTTAATCAAATCACAGTCAACTATTCTTTCCAAAAATGGTAATTATTTCAAATGAAGCTTAAGCTTAATCATTAAGATTCCACTCAATTACATTCAAACAAAGCTAATTTGATTTGGATAAAGCTTGTTGAATCAAATGAAAGCTAATTGCATTGTAACATAGCTTGTTTAATCAAATGAAAGTCAACTATTCTTTCCAAAAATGGTAATTGTTTCAAATAAAGCTTAAGCTTACTCATTAAGATTCCACTCAATTGCATTAAAACGAAGCTAATTTGATTCGAATAAAGCTTATTCATTCAAATAAATGTCAATTGCATTCAAACATAGCTTGTCTAATCAAATGAAAGTCATTTATTCTTTCCAAAAATGGTAATTGGTTCAAAAAAAGCATAAGCTTAAGCATTAAAACTTCACTCAATTAAATTCAAACAAAGCTAATTTGATTCGAATAAAGCTGATTGAATAATATGAAAGTCAATTGTTTTCAAACGTAGCTTGTTTAATCAAATGAAAGTTAACTATTCTTTCCAAAAATGGTAATTGTTTCAAATAAAGCTTAAGCTTAATCATTAAGATTCCACTCAATTGCATTCAAACAAAGCTAATTTGATTTGAATAGAGCTTATTGAATCAAACGAAAGTCAATTGCGTTCAAACATAGCTTGTTTAATCAAATGAAAGTCAACTATTCTTTCCAAAATTGGTAATTGGTTCAAATGAAGCATAAGGTTAAGCATTAAGATTCCACTCAATTGCATTCAAACAAAGATAATTAGATTCGAATAAAGCTTATTGAATCAAATGAAATTCAATTGTAGTCAAATATTACTTTTTTAATCAAATGAAAGTCAATTATTCTTTCCAAAAATGGTAATTGTTTCACATAAAGCTTAAGCTTAATCATTAAGATTCCACTCAATTGCATTCAAACAAATCTAATTTGATTTGAATAAAGCTTATTGAATCAATTGAAAGTCAATTGCATTCAAACATAGCTTGTTTAATCAATTGAAAGTCAACTATTCAATACAAAAATAGTAATTGGTTCAAATAAAGCATAAGTTTAAGCATTAAGATTCCACTCAATTGCATTCAAACAAAGCTAATATTATTCGAATAAAGCTTATTGAATCAAGTGAAATTCAATTGAATTAAAACGTAGCTTGTTTAATCAAATCACAGTCAACTATTCTTACCAAAAATGTTAATTATTTCAAATGAAGCTTAAGCTTAATCATTAAGATTCCACTCAATTACATTCAAACAAAGCTAATTTGTTTCGGATAAAGCTTGTTGAATCAAATGAAAGCTAATTGCATTGTAACATAGCTTGTTTAATCAAATGAAAGTCAACTATTTTTTCCAAAAATGGTAATTGTTTCAAATAAAGCTTAAGCTTACTCATTAAGATTCCACATAATTGAATTAAAACGAAGCTAATTTGATTCGAATAAAGCTTATTCTTTCAAATAAATGTCAATTGCATTCAAACATAGCTTGTCTAATCAAATGAAAGTCAACTATTCTTTCCAAAAATGGTAATTGGTTCAAAAAAAGCATAAGCTTAAGCATTAAAACTTCACTCAATTAAATTCAAACAAAGCTAATTTGATTCGAATAAAGCTGATTGAATAATATGAAAGTCAATTGTTTTCAAACATAGCTTGTTTAATCAAATGAAAGTTAACTATTCTTTCCAAAAATGGTAATTGTTTCAAATAAACCTTAAGCTTAATCATTAAGATTCCACTCAATTGCATTCAAACAAAGCTAATTTGATTTGAATAAAACTTATTGAATCAAATGAAAGTAAATTGCGTTCAAAAATAGCTTGTTTAATCAAATGAAAGTCAACTATTCTTTCCAAAAATGGTAATTGGTTCAAATAAAGCATAAGGTTAAGAATTAAGATTCTACTCAATTGCACTAGAACAAAGCTAATATGATTCGTTCGAATAAAGCTTATTGAATCAAATGAAATTCAATTGCAGTCAAACATAGCTTGTTTAATCAAATGAAAGTAAACTATTCTTTCCAAAAGTGGCAATTGTTTCAAATAAAGCTTAAGCTTAATCATTAAGATTCCAGTCAATTGCATTCAAACAAATCTAATTTTATTTGAATAAAGCTTATTGAATCAATTGAAAGTCAATTGCATTCAAACATAGCTTGTTTAATCAAATGAAAGTCAACTATTCTTTCCAAAAATGGTAATTGCTTCAAATGAAGCTTAAGCTTAATCATTAAGATTCCACTCAATTGCATTCAAACAAAGCTAATTTGATTTGAATAAAGCTTATTGAATCAAACGAAAGTCAATTGCGTTCAAACATAGCTTGTTTAATCAAATGAAAGTCAACTATTCTTTCCAAAAATGGTAATTGGTTCAAATAAAGCATAAGGTTAAGCATTAAGATTCCACTCAATTGCATTCAAACAAAGATAATTAGATTCGAATAAAGCTTATTGAATCAAATGAAATTCAATTGTAGTCAAATGTAGCTTTTTTAATCAAATGAAAGTCAACTATTCTTTCCAAAAATGGTAATTGTTTCAAATAAAGCTTAAGCTTAATCATTAAGATTCCACTCAATTGCATTCAAACAAAGTTAATTTGATTTGAATAAAGCTTATTGAATCAATTGAAAGTCAATTGCATTCAAACATAGCTTGTTTAATCAAATGAAAGTCAACTATTCTTTACAAAAATAGTAATTGGTTCAAATAAAGCATAAGTTTAAGCATTAAGATTCCACTCAATTGCATTCAAACAAAGCTAATTTGATTCGAATAAAGCTTATTGAATCAAGTGAAATTCAATTGAATTCAAACGTAGCTTGTTTAATCAAATCACAGTCAACTATTCTTTCCAAAAATGGTAATTATTTCAAATGAAGCTTAAGCTTAATCATTAAGATTCCACTCAATTACATTCAAACAAAGCTAATTTGATATTGATAAAGCTTGTTGAATCAAATGAAAGCTAATTGCATTGTAACATAGCTTGTTTAATCAAATGAAAGTCAACTATTCTTTCCAAAAATGGTAATTGTTTCAAATAAAGCTTAAGCTTACTCATTAAGATTCCACTCAATTGCACTCAAACATAGCTTGTTTAATCAAATGAAAGTCAACTATTCTTTCCACAAATGGTAATTAGTTCAAATAAAGCATAAGGTTAAGCATTAAGATTCCACTCAATTGCACTCAAACAAAGCTAATTTGATTCGAATAAAGCTTATTGAATCAAATGAAATTCAATTGCAGTCAAACATAGCTTGTTTAATCAAATGAAAGTAAACTATTCTTTCCAAAAATGGTAATTGTTTCAAATAAAGCTTAAGCTTAATCATTAAGATTCCAGTCAATTGCATTCAAACAAAGCTCATTTGATTTGTATAAAGCTTATTGAATCAATTGAAAGTCAATTGTATTCAAACATAGCTTGTTTAATTAAATGAAAGTCAACTATTCTTTCCAAAAATTGTAATTATTTCAAATAAAGCTTAAGCTTAATCATTAAGATTCCACTTAATTGCGTTCAAACAAAGCTAATTTGATTCGGATAAAACTTGTTGAATCAAATGATAGTCAATTGCATTGAAACATAGCTTGTTTAATCAAATGAAAGTCAACTATTCTTTCCAAAAATGGTAATTGTTTCAAATAAAGCTTAAGCTTAATCATTAAGATTCCACTCAATTGCATTCAAACAAAGCTAATTTGATTTGAATAAAGCTTATTGAATCAAATGAAAGTCAATTGCGTTCAAACATAGCTTGTTTAATCAAATGAAAGTCAACTATTCTTTCCAAAAATGGTAATTGGTTCAAATAAAGCATAAGGTTAAGCATTAAGATTCCACTCAATTGCACTCAAACAAAGTTAATTTGATTCGAATAAAGCTTATTGAATCAAAGGAAATTCAATTGCAGTCAAACATAGCTTGTTTAATCAAATGAAAGAAAACTATTCTTTCCAAAAATGGTAATTGTTTCAAATAAAGCTTAAGCTTAATCATTAAGATTCCAGTCAATTGCATTCAAACAAAGCTAATTTGATTTGTATAAAGCTTATTGAATCAATTGAAAGTCAATTGTATTCAAACATAGCTTGTTTAATTAAATGAAAGTCAACTATTCTTTCCAAAAATTGTAATTATTTCAAATAAAGCTTAAGCTTAATCATTAAGATTCCACTTAATTGCATTCAAACAAAGCTAATTTGATTCGGATAAAACTTGTTGAATCAAATGATAGTCAATTGCATTGAAACATAGCTTGTTTAATCAAATGAAAGTCAACTATTCTTTCCAAAAATGGTAATTGTTTCAAATAAAGCTTAAGCTTAATCATTAAGATTCCACTCAATTGCATTCAAACAAAGCTAATTTGATTCGAATAAAGCTGATTGAATAATATGAAAGTCAATTGCTTTCAAACATAGCTTGTTTAATCAAATGAAAGTTAACTATTCTTTCCAAAAATGGTAATTGTTTCAAAAGAAGCTTAAGCTTAATCATTAAGATTCCACTCAATTGCATTCAAACAAAGCTAATTTGATTTGAATAAAGCTTATTGAATCAAACGAAAGTGAATTGCGTTCAAACATAGCTTGTTTAATCAAATGAAAGTCAACTATTCTTTCCAAAAATGGTAATTGGTTCAAATAAAGCATAAGGTTAAGCATTAAGATTCCACTCAATTGCATTCAAACAAAGATAATTAGATTCGAATAAAGCTTATTGAGTCAAATGAAATTCAATTGTAGTCAAATATAGCTTTTTTAATCAAATGAAAGTCAACTATTCTTTCCAAAAATGGTAATTGTTTCAAATAAAGCTTAAGCTTAATCATTAAGATTCCAATCAATTGCATTCAAGCAAAGCTAATTTGATTCGAATAAAGCTTATTGAATCAAGTGAAATTCAATTGAATTCAAACGTAGCTTGTTTAATCAAATCACAGTCAACTATTCTTTCCAAAAATGGTAATTATTTCAAATAAAGCTTAAGCTTAATCATTTAGATTCCACTCAATTACATTCAAACAAAGCTAATTTGATTCGGATAAAGCTTGTTGAATCAAATGAAAGCTAATTGCATTGTAACATAGCTTGTTTAGTCAAATGAAAGTCAACTATTCTTTCCAAAAATGGTAATTGTTTCAAATAAAGCTTAAGCTTACTCATTAAGATTCCACTCAATTGCATTAAAACGAAGCTAATTTGATTCAAATAAAGCTTATTCATTCAAATAAATGTCAATTGCATTCAAACATAGCTTGTCTAATCAAATGAAAGTCATCTATTCTTTCCAAAAATGGTAATTGGTTCAAAAAAAGCATAAGCTTCAGCATTAAAACTTCACTCAATTACATTCAAACAAAGCTAATTTGATTCGAATCAAGCTGATTGAATAATATGAAAGTCAATTGCTTTCAAACATAGCTTGTTTAATCAAATGAAAGTTAACTACTCTTTCCAAAAATGGTAATTGTTTCAAATAAAGCTTAAGCTTAATCATTAAGATTCCACACAATTGCATTCAAACAAAGCTAATTTGATTTGAATAAAGCTTATTGAATCAAATGTAAGTCAATTGCATTCCAACATAGCTTGTTTAATCAAATGAAAGTCAACTATTATTTCCAAAAATGGTAATTGGTTCAAATAAAGCATAAGGTTAAGCATTAAGATTCCACCCAATTGCACTCAAACAAAGCTAATTTGATTCGAATAGATGATGTGAATGTGAAACTCTTCCCTAAGAATGGTTAGAAGTTTAACACTCGAAGAAAATGGAACAAAAATCGCACATAAAATCAGAAACAATCTGAACAGAAAATTAAAAGATAGATAACCAAACCACAAGAACACACTCAATGATTTGGGGTCTTAGGCTGAGATAAGACACACTCAATCTTTCCTAATCTTGTCACTCAAGAACACACTCAAAGTAACAAGGAAAACACAAACTACTTTGGACAAACACAAAGAAGTAACATGCTCAAAACTCACAGTTTTTGTATATTTCAATTCTGAATGCTTTGATTAATCATAAGCTCTCCTTATATAGTGGAATGGAGCAGCAAAAGAACACAAAAAGACTTCAAAATAACCTAGAAAAACTGGCCAAACATAGGGGATCCAAGGCCAACAGTTTTCCTTGAATCAAGCACTCTACTTAATGACTATTTTAATGCCATAAATCAGCTAGAACAACCTAGAATAAACTAGAACAAACTAATTAAAATCAGCAACATCACAAGCCTTAAAATCAGTAACACCACACGCCACATCACACCCAAAATATGGGCCTTCAATCTTTGGGCCTTCAATCAACCCATGAAATGCAACACTTGAATTCGGTCCTAGGAGATGATGGATAAAACCCACGAGCTTCTAAGGCTAAATTAGTGGCTTCTTGAGACAATGGTGTTGACTTTGGATCATTCCCCCCGTCTTCAGAAGAGTTTGCCCTCAAACTAGCATCGTCTAGGTAAGGCGACAAATCCCCCACATTGAAGGTAGCGCTGACACCCATCAACCCCTCGGGAAGTTCAATTTTGTAGGCACTGTCATTTACCCGCTCTAGTATTCTAAATGGACCATCAGAACGTGGCATGAGTTTGTTTTTGCGGAGTTGAGGAAACCTTTCCTTTCTCAAGTGTAGCCAGACTAAGTCCCCTGGTTGAAAAACAGGTTGCTTGCGGTTCTTATTTGCTCTCTCTCGGTATTTTTTATTCATCTCCTCAATTTTGTTCTTCACTTGCTCACAATTTTTTTGAAATGTTTCTATTCGCTTCCTTGCATCGTTTTCCACTTTTTCCCCTTTAGCCAAAGGAATAAGATCAATTGGGAGAAATGGATTCACCCCATAAACGACTTTAAAAGGAGAACGCGAAGTAGTCAATGAATGCGCCCTATTGTAAGCAAACTCCGCATGGGCTAGTTTCATGTCCCAATCCTTCTGCGTTTTGCTCACAAGACCACGCAACAAAGTACCCAAAGTTCTATTAGTAACCTCAGTTTGCCCATCTGTTTGGGGATGATGAGACGTACTAAATAGTAACTTGGTACCCACAAGTTTCCATAGTGTCCTCCAAAAGTGACTGAGGAACTTGGAATCTCTGTCAGACACTATACTTCGAGGAATGCCATGAAGTTTGACGATTTCCTTGAAGTACAGTTCAGACACCTTCACTGCATCATCAGTTTTATTACATGCTACAAAGTGTGCCATTTTAGAAAATCTATCTACAACTACCATAATACTATCTCTACCCCTTTGTGTCCGTGGCAACCCCACAATGAAATCCATACTAACACTTTCCCATGGAGTATCGGGAACCGGCAATGGAGTGTAGAGCCCTTTTGTGAAGTGACTCTTGGCCCTTTGACACGTAGCACATCTTTCCACAACATGAGTTACATCCTTGATCATTCTAGGCCAATAGAAATGTTCGCCAAGAATATCAAGAGTCTTCTGAATTCCAAAATGACCAGCTAGACCACCACTATGCACCTCACGAACCAGCAATTCTCGAACTCCACTCTTTGGAACACAAAGCTTGTTACCCTTGGATAAGTAACCTTCCTGCCACACTAACTCCTTGCTTGGTTTGTCAACCCCAAAAGAAAAATCAGGATCTTCTTTATAGTACTCCTTGAGTTGTTCAAAACCTAATATCTTCGTATCCACCATAGTAAGCAAGTAAGTTCGCCGTGACAAAGCATCCGCAACTACATTACTCTTCCCATCTTTGTATTTGGAGCTAAATGTGAATGATTGAAGAAACTCAACCCATTTAGCATGTCTTTTGTTGAGTTTTTGTTGGCCATGTATGAATTTGAGTGCCTCATGATCAGAATGTAGAACAAATGGCTTTGGCCTAAGGTAGTGAGACCAATGGTCAAGTGCTCTAACTATGGCATAAAACTCTCGATCATAGGTGGAATAATTCAGCTTCGCTCCACTCAACTTTTCACTAAAGTAACTCACAGGCTTCTTCTCTTGAATTAAAACGGCACCTATCCCAATCCCACTCGCATCACACTCCACCTCAAACACTTTGTTGAAATCAGGAAGCACAAGAATAGGAGCATTGCAAAGCATATCTTTGACCTTCTCAAAGGCCCTTTGAGCGTTCTCTCCCCATTCGAATTCTCCCTTCTTGGTTAATTCAGTGATTGGAGCCATGATAGTAGAGAAGTTTCTAATGAACCGCCTATAGAAGGAAGCTAGCCCATGAAAACTTCGAACCTCGTGCACATTGGTTGGGGTCGACCAAGTCTGGACCGCCTTCACCTTCTCTGGATCTACATGTACCCCCTCTCTAGTTACAATGTATCCTAAGAATACAACACTATGAGTCATGAATACACATTTCTCAAGCTTACCATACAACTTCACCTCCCTCAATTTTTCAAACAACCTCCTCAAATGAATTATATGATCTTCATTGTTTTTACTATACACAAGAATATCATCTAAGTAAACGACAATAAAATCATTAAGAAAAGGACGGAGGACTTCATTCATCAATCTCATGAAGGAGCTTGGGGCGTTGCAAAGCCCAAACGGCATTACCAACCACTCATATAACCCTTGCTTTGTTTTGAAAGCCGTTTTCCATTCATCCCCCTCCCGAATTCTCATTTGATGGTATCCACTCCTTAGGTCAATTTTGGAAAAGACCAGCGAACCACTCAACTCATCTAACATATCTTGTAAGCGAGGCATGGGGAAACGATATTTGATCGTTAGATTGTTTATGGAACGACTATCAACACACATTCTCCAAGTACCATCTTTCTTTGGTACTAAGAGTGCGGGAACGGCGCAAGGACTAAGGCTCTCTCTCACATAGCCTCTCTCAATTAATTCATTCACTTGCCTTTCAAGTTCCTTACTCTCCTCCGGATTACACCTATAGGCTGCCTTATTGGGCAAAGGTGCTCCAGGAATCAAGTCAATGGCGTGCTCAATGCCCCTCATAGGTGGGAGGCCATTGGGCAAGTCATCGGGAAACACATCTTTGTACTCTTCTAATAACTCATTAAGTGGGGATGAGTCATTACAGGCAGTACTAAGATCATCTTTGGTTCTTACAACCAAAGCATACCCTCCCCCATTTTCTTCCACTATTTTCTCAAATTCAGTACAAGTTACAAGATAGTTGCTTTTTTCTTTCTTCTTAGCAACTTGTGGGGGTAAGGGAAGTAATTTAACTTTTCTACCTTCTCTAGTAGTTACAAGATATACATTCATTTTTCCTCTATGTTCAGAATCATGATCAAATTGCCAAGGTCTTCCAAGTAGCAAATGACAAGCATCCATAGGAATAATGTCGCACCACCTCTCATCTTCAAACCCTCCAATGGAATAGGACACCAAGGCTTGCTTCTTCACTCGAACACCCGTACCATCGTTCAACCAATTCAACTTGTAAGGTTCATCATGATCTCTAGTTGAAAGCTTCAACTTACTCACTGCTTCAGAAGAGATGACATCGGTTTGGGCTCCACCATCGATAATAACATTGCATGTTTTCTCACCAATTTTGCATCTAGTGTGGAACAAATTATTTCTCTTTCTCTCATCAACTTGAGGTTCACTAAACAAAAGTTTTCGAACCACCATCATATTAAACTCACTTTCTGGAGGAATTTCTTCATCATATTCATCTTCCTCATGACCCTCTTCTTCTTGAACAACAAAGTTATACATTTGTTCTTCCTCATCCATAATGGCGCATTGTTGGGCTGTCAAGATATTCTTACTAGGGCATTGGCTAGCAATATGACCTCTACCATGACATTTAAAACACTTTCTCCTAGTATCAAGTTCACTAGGTGAAACCATAGCCTTCTCCTTCCCCTTATCATTCTTTGAATTAGATGGAAAAGCCTTATTTTGAAAGTTACCCCCCTTTTGTTGAAAAGGAGTAAATTTCGAAGTCCCCTTAAAAGGTATGTTTTTAGGTTTCTCCTTTTCCCTTTCTTCTTTAAGTTGAGACTCAAACTTCAAAGCTAGCTTGCATACATCACTGAAAGTGGCATAATGAGTGACTTCCACCTTCCTATTAATTTCTTTGGACAACCCCTTAACAAATCTAGCAATTTTGTAAGCCTCCTTTTCTTGCAAATCACAGGTCAAGCCTAACCTCTCAAATTCTTTTATGTAACCCTCCACACTCATGTTTTCTTGTGATAAGTGAGTCAATTTTAAGTATTGCTCCTGTTCATACTCTTTGCTAACCCATTTATCCCTCATTTTCTTTTTCAATTTCTCCCATGAGTCAATTTTATCTTTTCCTTCTCTCCTTCTACTTGCCTTGAGGTTTTCATACCACAAAGCAGCAAGTTTTGTGAGTTTTAGGACAGCCAATTTAAACCGTTTTCTATCATCAAAGCCCTTGTACTCAAAAACAGTTTCAATTTGTCGAAGCCAATCTAAAAACGCCTCACTATCATGTCCCCCATCGAATTCAGGCATGTCAATCCTTAGGCCCCTATCTTCATCAAATTGCCTAAGATTGTTACTACTATTTGCATCCTCATCCTCTAATTCATTTATTTTTCTAGTGGCTTGTAGGAGCATTTCAGACATGGCATCCATTCTATTATTTTGTTGTGCCCTCGAGACTTCACTTTCTTCTGTTTTTTTCTCCAAATTCTCTAGTTTTTGGGTGATCAGTCTAAGCATATCATTGAGTTCCCCACTTCCAGCCATTACTTCACTATTTTGCTAGACTATTACAAGTACAATGTATAATCTGACAGTAAGTTTAAAGCTCTGAACGAGAATAAAAAATTCCTTGAGACTCTCAAGGGTTTACAAATTATTAAAATTCAGAAAATTTTAAGCAACTTAAAAAAAAGAAACACCTCAAAAGCTTTCCGGATGAAGGAGAAATCCTCTGTTAAAATCTGTTGCTCTGGATTGGCTCTATTTTGCGCAACTTTCGAAAATCCTGCCCAGTTTAATAGCAAACGATCTTCAAAAATTACGAAATTTTACATGCAAATTCTACACACAAAAAAACCAAGATTCAAAAAACGAATCGCTTCAATTGGACTCCTGAAGGCTGAGATATCGATCTTCAAAGTTGACTGAAAAACGGGATGAATTTCAGCGTTTCCTTTCCACCACCAAAGTGCGACTTTCTGCAATAATCTCGAACCAAGGCTCTGATACCAGATGATGTGAATGTGAAACTCTTCCCTAAGAATGGTTAGAAGTTTAACACTCAAAGAAAATGGAATAAAAATCGCACATAAAATCAGAAACAATCTGAACAGAAAATTAAAAGATAGATAACCAAACCACAAGAACACACTCAATGATTTGGGGTCTTAGGCTGAGATAAGACACACTCAATCTCTCCTAATCTTGTCACTCAAGAACACACTCAAAGTAACAAGGAAAACACAAACTACTTTGGACAAACACAAAGAAGTAACATGCTCAAAACTCACGGTTTTTGTATATTTCAATTCTGAATGCTTTGATTAATCATAAGCTCTCCTTATATAGTGGAATGGAGCAGCAAAAGAACACAAAAAGACTTCAAAATAACCTAGAAAAACTGGCCAAACATAGGGGATCCAAGGCCAACAGTTTTCCATGAATCAAGCACTCTACTTAATGACTATTTTAATGCCATAAATCAGCTAGAACAACCTAGAATAAACTAGAACAAACTAATTAAAATCAGCAACATCACAAGCCTTAAAATCAGTAACACCACACGCCACATCACACCCAAAATATGGGCCTTCAATCTTTGGGCCTTCAATCAACCCATGAAATGCAACACTTGAATTCGGTCCTAGGAGATGATGGATAAAACCCACGAGCTTCTAAGGCTAAATTAGTGGCTTCTTGAGACAATGGTGTTGACTTTGGATCATTCCCCCCGTCTTCAGAAGAGTTTGCCCTCAAACTAGCATCGTCTAAGTCAATTGCATTCCAACATAGCTTGTTTAATCAAATGAAAGTAAACTATTATTTCCAAAAATGGTAATTGGTTCAAATAAAGCATAAGATTAAGCATTAAGATTCCACCCAATTGCACTCAAACAAAGCTAATTAGATTCGAATAAAGCCTATTGAATCAAATGAAATTCAATCGCAGTCAAACATAGCTTGTTTAATCAAATGAAAGTAAACTATTTTTCCAAAAATGGTAATTGTTTCAAATAAAGCTTAAGCTTAATCATTAAGATTCCAGTCAATTGCATTCAAACAAAGCTAATTTGATTTGAATAAAGCTTATTGAATCAAATGAAAGTCAATTGCGTTCAAACATAGCTTGTTTAATCAAATGAAAGTCAACTATTCTTTCCAAAAATGGTAATTGGTTCAAACAAAGCATAAGGTTAAGCATTAAGATTCCACTCAATTGCACTCAAACAAAGCTAATTTGATTCGAATAAAGCTTATTGAATCAAAGGAAATTCAGTTCCAGTCAAACATAGCTTGTTTAATCAAATGAAAGAAAACTATTCTTTCCAAAAATGGTAGTTGTTTCAAATAAAGCTTAAGCTTAATCATTAAGATTCCAGTCAATTGCATTCAAACAAAGCTAATTTGATTTGTATAAAGCTTATTGAATCAATTGAAAGTCAATTGTATTCAAACATAGCTTGTTTAATTAAATGAAAGTCAACTATTCTTTCCAAAAATTGTAATTATTTCAAATAAAGCTTAAGCTTAATCATTAAGATTCCACTTAATTGCATTCAAACAAAGCTAATTTGATTCGGATAAAACTTGTTGAATCAAATGATAGTCAATTGCATTGAAACATAGCTTGTTTAATCAAATGAAAATCAACTATTTTTTACCAAAATAGTAATTGGTTCAAATAAAGCATAAGTTTAAGCATTAAGATTCCACTCAATTGCATTCAAACAAAGCTAATTTGATTCGAATAAAGCTTATTTAATCCAGTGAAATTCAATTGAATTCAAACGTAGCTTGTTTAATCAAATCATAGTCAACTATTCTTTCCAAAAATGGTAATTATTTCAAATAAAGCTTAAGCTTAATCATTTAGACTCCACTCAATTACATTCAAACAAAGCTAATTTGATTCGGATAAAGCTTGTTGAATCAAATGAAAGCTAATTGCATTGTAACGTAGCTTGTTTAGTCAAATGAAAGTCAACTATTCTTTCCAAAAATGGTAATTGTTTCAAATAAAGCTTAAGCTTACTCATTAAGATTCCACGCAATTGCATTAAAACGAAGCTAATTTGATTCGAATAAAGCTTATTCATTCAAATAAATGTCAATTGCATTCAAACATAGCTTGTCTAATCAAATGAAAGTCATCTATTCTTTCCAAAAATGGTAATTGGTTAAAAAAAAGCATATGCTTAAGCATTAAAACTTCACTCAATTAAATTCAAACAAAGCTAATTTGATTCGAATAAAGCTGATTGAATAATATGAAAGTCAATTGTTTTCAAACATAGCTTGTTTAATCAAATGAAAGTTAACTATTCTTTCCAAAAATGGTAATTGTTTCAAATAAACCTTAAGCTTAATCATTAAGATTCCACTCAATTGCATTCAAACAAAGCTAATTTGATTTGAATAAAACTTATTGAATCAAATGAAAGTAAATTGCGTTCAAAAATAGCTTGTTTAATCAAATGAAAGTCAACTATTCTTTCCAAAAATGGTAATTGGTTCAAATAAAGCATAAGGTTAAGAATTAAGATTCTACTCAATTGCACTAGAACAAAGCTAATATGATTCGTTCGAATAAAGCTTATTGAATCAAATGAAATTCAATTGCAGTCAAACATAGCTTGTTTAATCAAATGAAAGTAAACTATTCTTTCCAAAAGTGGTAATTGTTTCAAATAAAGCTTAAGCTTAATCATTAAGATTCCAGTCAATTGCATTCAAACAAATCTAATTTTATTTGAATAAAGCATATTGAATCAATTGAAAGTCAATTGCATTCAAACATAGCTTGTTTAATCAAATGAAAGTCAACTATTCTTTCCAAAAATGGTAATTGTTTCAAATGAAGCTTAAGCTTAATCATTAAGATTCCACTCAATTGCATTCAAACAAAGCTAATTTGATTTGAATAAAGCTTATTGAATCAAACGAAAGTCAATTGCGTTCAAACATAGCTTGTTTAATCAAATGAAAGTCAACTATTCTTTCCAAAAATGGTAATTGGTTCAAATAAAGCATCAGGTTAAGCATTAAGATTCCACTCAATTGCATTCAAACAAAGATAATTAGATTCGAATAAAGCTTATTGAATCAAATGAAATTCAATTGTAGTCAAATATAGCTTTTTTAATCAAATGAAAGTCAACTATTCTTTCCAAAAATGGTAATTGTTTCAAATAAAGCTTAAGCTTAATCATTAAGATTCCACTCAATTGCATTCAAACAAAGTTAATTTGATTTGAATAAAGCTTATTGAATCAATTGAAGGTCAATTGCATTCAAACATAGCTTGTTTAATCAAATGAAAGTCAACTATTCTTTACAAAAATAGTAATTGGTTCAAATAAAGCATAAGTTTAAGCATTAAGATTCCACTCAATTGCATTCAAACAAAGCTAATTTGATTCGAATAAAGCTTATTGAATCAAGTGAAATTCAATTGAATTCAAACGTAGCTTGTTTAATCAAATCACAGTCAACTATTCTTTCCAAAAATGGTAATTATTTCAAATGAAGCTTAAGCTTAATCATTAAGATTCCACTCAATTACATTCAAACAAAGCTAATTTGATTTGGATAAAGCTTGTTGAATCAAATGAAAGCTAATTGCATTGTAACATAGCTTGTTTAATCAAATGAAAGTAAACTATTCTTTCCAAAAATGGTAATTGTTTCAAATAAAGCTTAAGCTTACTCATTAAGATTCCACTCAATTGCATTAAAACGAAGCTAATTTGATTCGAATAAAGCTTATTCATTCAAATAAATGTCAATTGCATTCAAACATAGCTTGTCTAATCAAATGAAAGTCATTTATTCTTTCCAAAAATGGTAATTGGTTCAAAAAAAGCATAAGCTTAAGCATTAAAACTTCACTCAATTAAATTCAAACAAAGCTAATTTGATTCGAATAAAGCTGATTGAATAATATGAAAGTCAATTGTTTTCAAACATAGCTTGTTTAATCAAATGAAAGTTAACTATTCTTTCCAAAAATGGTAATTGTTTCAAATAAAGCTTAAGCTTAATCATTAAGATTCCACTCAATTGCATTCAAAAAAAGCTAATTTGATTTGAATAGAGCTTATTGAATCAAACGAAAGTCAATTGCGTTCAAACATAGCTTGTTTAATCAAATGAAAGTCAACTATTCTTTCCAAAAATGGTAATTGGTTCAAATGAAGCATAAGGTTAAGCATTAAGATTCCACTCAATTGCATTCAAACAAAGATAATTAGATTCGAATAAAGCTTATTGAATCAAATGAAATTCAATTGTAGTCAAATATTACTTTTTTAATCAAATGAAAGTCAATTATTCTTTCCAAAAATGGTAATTGTTTCACATAAAGCTTAAGCTTAATCATTAAGATTCCACTCAATTGCATTCAAACAAATCTAATTTGATTTGAATAAAGCTTATTGAATCAATTGAAAGTCAATTGCATTCAAACATAGCTTGTTTAATCAATTGAAAGTCAACTATTCAATACAAAAATAGTAATTGGTTCAAATAAAGCATAAGTTTAAGCATTAAGATTCCACTCAATTGCATTCAAACAAAGCTAATATTATTCGAATAAAGCTTATTGAATCAAGTGAAATTCAATTGAATTAAAACGTAGCTTGTTTAATCAAATCACAGTCAACTATTGTTACCAAAAATGTTAATTATTTCAAATGAAGCTTAAGCTTAATCATTAAGATTCCACTCAATTACATTCAAACAAAGCTAATTTGTTTCGGATAAAGCTTGTTGAATCAAATGAAAGCTAATTGCATTGTAACATAGCTTGTTTAATCAAATGAAAGTCAACTATTTTTTCCAAAAATGGTAATTGTTTCAAATAAAGCTTAAGCTTACTCATTAAGATTCCACATAATTGAATTAAAACGAAGCTAATTTGATTCGAATAAAGCTTATTCTTTCAAATAAATGTCAATTGCATTCAAACATAGCTTGTCTAATCAAATGAAAGTCAACTATTCTTTCCAAAAATGGTAATTGGTTCAAAAAAAGCATAAGCTTAAGCATTAAAACTTCACTCAATTAAATTCAAACAAAGCTAATTTGATTCGAATAAAGCTGATTGAATAATATGAAAGTCAATTGTTTTCAAACATAGCTTGTTTAATCAAATGAAAGTTAACTATTCTTTCCAAAAATGGTAATTGTTTCAAATAAACCTTAAGCTTAATCATTAGGATTCCACTCAATTGCATTCAAACAAAGCTAATTTGATTTGAATAAAACTTATTGAATCAAATGAAAGTAAATTGCGTTCAAAAATAGCTTGTTTAATCAAATGAAAGTCAACTATTCTTTCCAAAAATGGTAATTGGTTCAAATAAAGCATAAGGTTAAGAATTAAGATTCTACTCAATTGCACTAGAACAAAGCTAATATGATTCGTTCGAATAAAGCTTATTGAATCAAATGAAATTCAATTGCAGTCAAACATAGCTTGTTTAATCAAATGAAAGTAAACTATTCTTTCCAAAAGTGGTAATTGTTTCAAATAAAGCTTAAGCTTAATCATTAAGATTCCAGTCAATTGCATTCAAACAAATCTAATTTTATTTGAATAAAGCTTATTGAATCAATTGAAAGTCAATTGCATTCAAACATAGCTTGTTTAATCAAATGAAAGTCAACTATTCTTTCCAAAAATGGTAATTGTTTCAAATGAAGCTTAAGCTTAATCATTAAGATTCCACTCAATTGCATTCAAACAAACCTAATTTGATTTGAATAAAGCTTATTGAATCAAACGAAAGTCAATTGCGTTCAAACATAGCTTGTTTAATCAAATGAAAGTCAACTATTCTTTCCAAAAATGGTAATTGGTTCAAATAAAGCATAAGGTTAAGCATTAAGATTCCACTCAATTGCATTCAAACAAAGATAATTAGATTCGAATAAAGCTTATTGAATCAAATGAAATTCAATTGTAGTCAAATATAGCTTTTTTAATCAAATGAAAGTCAACTATTCTTTCCAAAAATGGTAATTGTTTCAAATAAAGCTTAAGCTTAATCATTAAGATTCCACTCAATTGCATTCAAACAAAGTTAATTTGATTTGAATAAAGCTTATTGAATCAATTGAAAGTCAATTGCATTCAAACATAGCTTGTTTAATCAAATGAAAGTCAACTATTCTTTACAAAAATAGTAATTGGTTCAAATAAAGCATAAGTTTAAGCATTAAGATTCCACTCAATTGCATTCAAACAAAGCTAATTTGATTCGAATAAAGCTTATTGAATCAAGTGAAATTCAATTGAATTCAAACGTAGCTTGTTTAATCAAATCACAGTCAACTATTCTTTCCAAAAATGGTAATTATTTCAAATGAAGCTTAAGCTTAATCATTAAGATTCCACTCAATTACATTCAAACAAAGCTAATTTGATATGGATAAAGCTTGTTGAATCAAATGAAAGCTAATTGCATTGTAACATTGCTTGTTTAATCAAATGAAAGTCAACTATTCTTTCCAAAAATGGTAATTGTTTCAAATAAAGCTTAAGCTTACTCATTAAGATTCCACTCAATTGCACTCAAACATAGCTTGTTTAATCAAATGAAAGTCAACTATTCTTTCCAAAAATGGTAATTGGTTCAAATAAAGCATAAGGTTAAGCATTAAGATTCCACTCAATTGCACTCAAACAAAGCTAATTTGATTCGAATAAAGCTTATTGAATCAAAGGAAATTCAATTGCAGTCAAACATAGCTTGTTTAATCAAATGAAAGAAAACTATTCTTTCCAAAAATGGTAATTCTTTCAAATAAAGCTTAAGCTTAATCATTAAGATTCCAGTCAATTGCATTCAAACAAAGCTAATTTGATTTGTATAAAGCTTATTGAATCAATTGAAAGTCAATTGTATTCAAACATAGCTTGTTTAATTAAATGAAAGTCAACTATTCTTTCCAAAAATGGTAATTGTTTCAAATAAAGCTTAAGCTTAATCATTAAGATTCCACTCAATTGCATTCAAACAAAGCTAATTTGATTCGAATAAAGCTGATTGAATAATATGAAAGTCAATTGCTTTCAAACATAGCTTGTTTAATCAAATGAAAGTTAACTATTCTTTCCAAAAATGGTAATTGTTTCAAAAGAAGCTTAAGCTTAATCATTAAGATTCCACTCAATTGCATTCAAACAAAGCTAATTTGATTTGAATAAAGCTTATTGAATCAAACGAAAGTGAATTGCGTTCAAACATAGCTTGTTTAATCAAATGAAAGTCAACTATTCTTTCCAAAAATGGTAATTGGTTCAAATAAAGCATAAGGTTAAGCATTAAGATTCCACTCAATTGCATTCAAACAAAGATAATTAGATTCGAATAAAGCTTATTGAGTCAAATGAAATTCAATTGTAGTCAAATATAGCTTTTTTAATCAAATGAAAGTCAACTATTCTTTCCAAAAATGGTAATTGTTTCAAATAAAGCTTAAGCTTAATCATTAAGATTCCAATCAATTGCATTCAAGCAAAGCTAATTTGATTCGAATAAAGCTTATTGAATCAAGTGAAATTCAATTGAATTCAAACGTAGCTTGTTTAATCAAATCACAGTCAACTATTCTTTCCAAAAATGGTAATTATTTCAAATAAAGCTTAAGCTTAATCATTTAGATTCCACTCAATTACATTCAAACAAAGCTAATTTGATTCGGATAAAGCTTGTTGAATCAAATGAAAGCTAATTGCATTGTAACATAGCTTGTTTAGTCAAATGAAAGTCAACTATTCTTTCCAAAAATGGTAATTGTTTCAAATAAAGCTTAAGCTTACTCATTAAGATTCCACTCAATTGCATTAAAACGAAGCTAATTTGATTCAAATAAAGCTTATTCATTCAAATAAATGTCAATTGCATTCAAACATAGCTTGTCTAATCAAATGAAAGTCATCTATTCTTTCCAAAAATGGTAATTGGTTCAAAAAAAGCATAAGCTTCAGCATTAAAACTTCACTCAATTACATTCAAACAAAGCTAATTTGATTCGAATCAAGCTGATTGAATAATATGAAAGTCAATTGCTTTCAAACATAGCTTGTTTAATCAAATGAAAGTTAACTACTCTTTCCAAAAATGGTAATTGTTTCAAATAAAGCTTAAGCTTAATCATTAAGATTCCACACAATTGCATTCAAACAAAGCTAATTTGATTTGAATAAAGCTTATTGAATCAAATGTAAGTCAATTGCATTCCAACATAGCTTGTTTAATCAAATGAAAGTCAACTATTATTTCCAAAAATGGTAATTGGTTCAAATAAAGCATAAGGTTAAGCATTAAGATTCCACCCAATTGCACTCAAACAAAGCTAATTTGATTCGAATAGATGATGTGAATGTGAAACTCTTCCCTAAGAATGGTTAGAAGTTTAACACTCGAAGAAAATGGAACAAAAATCGCACATAAAATCAGAAACAATCTGAACAGAAAATTAAAAGATAGATAACCAAACCACAAGAACACACTCAATGATTTGGGGTCTTAGGCTGAGATAAGACACACTCAATCTTTCCTAATCTTGTCACTCAAGAACACACTCAAAGTAACAAGGAAAACACAAACTACTTTGGACAAACACAAAGAAGTAACATGCTCAAAACTCACAGTTTTTGTATATTTCAATTCTGAATGCTTTGATTAATCATAAGCTCTCCTTATATAGTGGAATGGAGCAGCAAAAGAACACAAAAAGACTTCAAAATAACCTAGAAAAACTGGCCAAACATAGGGGATCCAAGGCCAACAGTTTTCCTTGAATCAAGCACTCTACTTAATGACTATTTTAATGCCATAAATCAGCTAGAACAACCTAGAATAAACTAGAACAAACTAATTAAAATCAGCAACATCACAAGCCTTAAAATCAGTAACACCACACGCCACATCACACCCAAAATATGGGCCTTCAATCTTTGGGCCTTCAATCAACCCATGAAATGCAACACTTGAATTCGGTCCTAGGAGATGATGGATAAAACCCACGAGCTTCTAAGGCTAAATTAGTGGCTTCTTGAGACAATGGTGTTGACTTTGGATCATTCCCCCCGTCTTCAGAAGAGTTTGCCCTCAAACTAGCATCGTCTAGGTAAGGCGACAAATCCCCCACATTGAAGGTAGCGCTGACACCCATCAACCCCTCGGGAAGTTCAATTTTGTAGGCACTGTCATTTACCCGCTCTAGTATTCTAAATGGACCATCAGAACGTGGCATGAGTTTGTTTTTGCGGAGTTGAGGAAACCTTTCCTTTCTCAAGTGTAGCCAGACTAAGTCCCCTGGTTGAAAAACAGGTTGCTTGCGGTTCTTATTTGCTCTCTCTCGGTATTTTTTATTCATCTCCTCAATTTTGTTCTTCACTTGCTCACAATTTTTTTGAAATGTTTCTATTCGCTTCCTTGCATCGTTTTCCACTTTTTCCCCTTTAGCCAAAGGAATAAGATCAATTGGGAGAAATGGATTCACCCCATAAACGACTTTAAAAGGAGAACGCGAAGTAGTCAATGAATGCGCCCTATTGTAAGCAAACTCCGCATGGGCTAGTTTCATGTCCCAATCCTTCTGCGTTTTGCTCACAAGACCACGCAACAAAGTACCCAAAGTTCTATTAGTAACCTCAGTTTGCCCATCTGTTTGGGGATGATGAGACGTACTAAATAGTAACTTGGTACCCACAAGTTTCCATAGTGTCCTCCAAAAGTGACTGAGGAACTTGGAATCTCTGTCAGACACTATACTTCGAGGAATGCCATGAAGTTTGACGATTTCCTTGAAGTACAGTTCAGACACCTTCACTGCATCATCAGTTTTATTACATGCTACAAAGTGTGCCATTTTAGAAAATCTATCTACAACTACCATAATACTATCTCTACCCCTTTGTGTCCGTGGCAACCCCACAATGAAATCCATACTAACACTTTCCCATGGAGTATCGGGAACCGGCAATGGAGTGTAGAGCCCTTTTGTGAAGTGACTCTTGGCCCTTTGACACGTAGCACATCTTTCCACAACATGAGTTACATCCTTGATCATTCTAGGCCAATAGAAATGTTCGCCAAGAATATCAAGAGTCTTCTGAATTCCAAAATGACCAGCTAGACCACCACTATGCACCTCACGAACCAACAATTCTCGAACTCCACTCTTTGGAACACAAAGCTTGTTACCCTTGGATAAGTAACCTTCCTGCCACACTAACTCCTTGCTTGGTTTGTCAACCCCAAAAGAAAAATCAGGATCTTCTTTATAGTACTCCTTGAGTTGTTCAAAACCTAATATCTTCGTATCCACCATAGTAAGCAAGTAAGTTCGCCGTGACAAAGCATCCGCAACTACATTACTCTTCCCATCTTTGTGTTTGGAGCTAAATGTGAATGATTGAAGAAACTCAACCCATTTAGCATGTCTTTTGTTGAGTTTTTGTTGGCCATGTATGAATTTGAGTGCCTCATGATCAGAATGTAGAACAAATGGCTTTGGCCTAAGGTAGTGAGACCAATGGTCAAGTGCTCTAACTATGGCATAAAACTCTCGATCATAGGTGGAATAATTCAGCTTCGCTCCACTCAACTTTTCACTAAAGTAACTCACAGGCTTCTTCTCTTGAATTAAAACGGCACCTATCCCAATCCCACTCGCATCACACTCCACCTCAAACACTTTGTTGAAATCAGGAAGCACAAGAATAGGAGCATTGCAAAGCATATCTTTGACCTTCTCAAAGGCCCTTTGAGCGTTCTCTCCCCATTCGAATTCTCCCTTCTTGGTTAATTCAGTGATTGGAGCCATGATAGTAGAGAAGTTTCTAATGAACCGCCTATAGAAGGAAGCTAGCCCATGAAAACTTCGAACCTCGTGCACATTGGTTGGGGTCGACCAAGTCTGGACCGCCTTCACCTTCTCTGGATCTACATGTACCCCCTCTCTAGTTACAATGTATCCTAAGAATACAACACTATGAGTCATGAATACACATTTCTCAAGCTTACCATACAACTTCACCTCCCTCAATTTTTCAAACAACCTCCTCAAATGAATTATATGATCTTCATTGTTTTTACTATACACAAGAATATCATCTAAGTAAACGACAATAAAATCATTAAGAAAAGGACGGAGGACTTCATTCATCAATCTCATGAAGGAGCTTGGGGCGTTGCAAAGCCCAAACGGCATTACCAACCACTCATATAACCCTTGCTTTGTTTTGAAAGCCGTTTTCCATTCATCCCCCTCCCGAATTCTCATTTGATGGTATCCACTCCTTAGGTCAATTTTGGAAAAGACCAGCGAACCACTCAACTCATCTAACATATCTTGTAAGCGAGGCATGGGGAAACGATATTTGATCGTTAGATTGTTTATGGAACGACTATCAACACACATTCTCCAAGTACCATCTTTCTTTGGTACTAAGAGTGCGGGAACGGCGCAAGGACTAAGGCTCTCTCTCACATAGCCTCTCTCAATTAATTCATTCACTTGCCTTTCAAGTTCCTTACTCTCCTCCGGATTACACCTATAGGCTGCCTTATTGGGCAAAGGTGCTCCAGGAATCAAGTCAATGGCGTGCTCAATGCCCCTCATAGGTGGGAGGCCATTGGGCAAGTCATCGGGAAACACATCTTTGTACTCTTCTAATAACTCATTAAGTGGGGATGAGTCATTACAGGCAGTACTAAGATCATCTTTGGTTCTTACAACCAAAGCATACCCTCCCCCATTTTCTTCCACTATTTTCTCAAATTCAGTACAAGTTACAAGATAGTTGCTTTTTTCTTTCTTCTTAGCAACTTGTGGGGGTAAGGGAAGTAATTTAACTTTTCTACCTTCTCTAGTAGTTACAAGATATACATTCATTTTTCCTCTATGTTCAGAATCATGATCAAATTGCCAAGGTCTTCCAAGTAGCAAATGACAAGCATCCATAGGAATAATGTCGCACCACCTCTCATCTTCAAACCCTCCAATGGAATAGGACACCAAGGCTTGCTTCTTCACTCGAACACCCGTACCATCGTTCAACCAATTCAACTTGTAAGGTTCATCATGATCTCTAGTTGAAAACTTCAACTTACTCACTGCTTCAGAAGAGATGACATCGGTTTGGGCTCCACCATCGATAAGAACATTGCATGTTTTCTCACCAATTTTGCATCTAGTGTGGAACAAATTATTTCTCTGTCTCTCATCAACTTGAGGTTCACTAAACAAAAGTTTTCGAACCACCATCATATTAAACTCACTTTCTGGAGGAATTTCTTCATCATATTCATCTTCCTCATGACCCTCTTCTTCTTGAACAACAAAGTTATACATTTGTTCTTCCTCATCCATAATGGCGCATTGTTGGGCTGTCAAGATATTCTTACTAGGGCATTGGCTAGCAATATGACCTCTACCATGACATTTAAAACACTTTCTCCTAGTATCAAGTTCACTAGGTGAAAACACAGCCTTCTCCTTCCCCTTATCATTCTTTGAATTAGATGGAAAAGCCTTATTTTGAAAGTTACCCCCCTTTTGTTGAAAAGGAGTAAATTTCGAAGTCCCCTTAAAAGGTATGTTTTTAGGTTTCTCCTTTTCCCTTTCTTCTTTAAGTTGAGACTCAAACTTCAAAGCTAGCTTGCATACATCACTGAAAGTGGCATAATGAGTGACTTCCACCTTCCTATTAATTTCTTTGGACAACCCCTTAACAAATCTAGCAATTTTGTAAGCCTCCTTTTCTTGCAAATCACAGGTCAAGCCTAACCTCTCAAATTCTTTTATGTAACCCTCCACACTCATGTTTTCTTGTGATAAGTGAGTCAATTTTAAGTATTGCTCCTGTTCATACTCTTTGCTAACCCATTTATCCCTCATTTTCTTTTTCAATTTCTCCCATGAGTCAATTTTATCTTTTCCTTCTCTCCTTCTACTTGCCTTGAGGTTTTCATACCACAAAGCAGCAAGTTTTGTGAGTTTTAGGACAGCCAATTTAAACCGTTTTCTATCATCAAAGCCCTTGTACTCAAAAACAGTTTCAATTTGTCGAAGCCAATCTAAAAACGCCTCACTATCATGTCCCCCATCGAATTCAGGCATGTCAATCCTTAGGCCCCTATCTTCATCAAATTGCCTAAGATTGTTACTACTATTTGCATCCTCATCCTCTAATTCATTTATTTTTCTAGTGGCTTGTAGGAGCATTTCAGACATGGCATCCATTCTATTATTTTGTTGTGCCCTCGAGACTTCACTTTCTTCTGTTTTTTTCTCCAAATTCTCTAGTTTTTGGGTGATCAGTCTAAGCATATCATTGAGTTCCCCACTTCCAGCCATTACTTCACTATTTTGCTAGACTATTACAAGTACAATGTATAATCTGACAGTAAGTTTAAAGCTCTGAACGAGAATAAAAAATTCCTTGAGACTCTCAAGGGTTTACAAATTATTAAAATTCAGAAAATTTTAAGCAACTTAAAAAAAAGAAACACCTCAAAAGCTTTCCGGATGAAGGAGAAATCCTCTGTTAAAATCTGTTGCTCTGGATTGGCTCTATTTTGCGCAACTTTCGAAAATCCTGCCCAGTTTAATAGCAAACGATCTTCAAAAATTACGAAATTTTACATGCAAATTCTACACACAAAAAAACCAAGATTCAAAAAACGAATCGCTTCAATTGGACTCCTGAAGGCTGAGATATCGATCTTCAAAGTTGACTGAAAAACGGGATGAATTTCAGCGTTTCCTTTCCACCACCAAAGTGCGACTTTCTGCAATAATCTCGAACCAAGGCTCTGATACCAGATGATGTGAATGTGAAACTCTTCCCTAAGAATGGTTAGAAGTTTAACACTCAAAGAAAATGGAATAAAAATCGCACATAAAATCAGAAACAATCTGAACAGAAAATTAAAAGATAGATAACCAAACCACAAGAACACACTCAATGATTTGGGGTCTTAGGCTGAGATAAGACACACTCAATCTCTCCTAATCTTGTCACTCAAGAACACACTCAAAGTAACAAGGAAAACACAAACTACTTTGGACAAACACAAAGAAGTAACATGCTCAAAACTCACGGTTTTTGTATATTTCAATTCTGAATGCTTTGATTAATCATAAGCTCTCCTTATATAGTGGAATGGAGCAGCAAAAGAACACAAAAAGACTTCAAAATAACCTAGAAAAACTGGCCAAACATAGGGGATCCAAGGCCAACAGTTTTCCATGAATCAAGCACTCTACTTAATGACTATTTTAATGCCATAAATCAGCTAGAACAACCTACAATAAACTAGAACAAACTAATTAAAATCAGCAACATCACAAGCCTTAAAATCAGTAACACCACACGCCACATCACACCCAAAATATGGGCCTTCAATCTTTGGGCCTTCAATCAACCCATGAAATGCAACACTTGAATTCGGTCCTAGGAGATGATGGATAAAACCCACGAGCTTCTAAGGCTAAATTAGTGGCTTCTTGAGACAATGGTGTTGACTTTGGATCATTCCCCCCGTCTTCAGAAGAGTTTGCCCTCAAACTAGCATCGTCTAAGTCAATTGCATTCCAACATAGCTTGTTTAATCAAATGAAAGTAAACTATTATTTCCAAAAATGGTAATTGGTTCAAATAAAGCATAAGATTAAGCATTAAGATTCCACCCAATTGCACTCAAACAAAGCTAATTAGATTCGAATAAAGCCTATTGAATCAAATGAAATTCAATCGCAGTCAAACAT
The DNA here is from genome assembly GCA_951394345.1 of Salicornia ramosissima. Classification (NCBI taxonomy): domain Eukaryota; kingdom Viridiplantae; phylum Streptophyta; class Magnoliopsida; order Caryophyllales; family Amaranthaceae; genus Salicornia; species Salicornia ramosissima. The sequence goes on along the minus strand of OX596240.1, from coordinate 24,537,009 downwards.
AGCTTGTTTAATCAAATGAAAGTAAACTATTTTTCCAAAAATGGTAATTGTTTCAAATAAAGCTTAAGCTTAATCATTAAGATTCCAGTCAATTGCATTCAAACAAAGCTAATTTGATTTGAATAAAGCTTATTGAATCAAATGAAAGTCAATTGCGTTCAAACATAGCTTGTTTAATCAAATGAAAGTCAACTATTCTTTCCAAAAATGGTAATTGGTTCAAACAAAGCATAAGGTTAAGCATTAAGATTCCACTCAATTGCACTCAAACAAAGCTAATTTGATTCGAATAAAGCTTATTGAATCAAAGGAAATTCAGTTCCAGTCAAACATAGCTTGTTTAATCAAATGAAAGAAAACTATTCTTTCCAAAAATGGTAATTGTTTCAAATAAAGCTTAAGCTTAATCATTAAGATTCCAGTCAATTGCATTCAAACAAAGCTAATTTGATTTGTATAAAGCTTATTGAATCAATTGAAAGTCAATTGTATTCAAACATAGCTTGTTTAATTAAATGAAAGTCAACTATTCTTTCCAAAAATTGTAATTATTTCAAATAAAGCTTAAGCTTAATCATTAAGATTCCACTTAATTGCATTCAAACAAAGCTAATTTGATTCGGATAAAACTTGTTGAATCAAATGATAGTCAATTGCATTGAAACATAGCTTGTTTAATCAAATGAAAATCAACTATTTTTTACCAAAATAGTAATTGGTTCAAATAAAGCATAAGTTTAAGCATTAAGATTCCACTCAATTGCATTCAAACAAAGCTAATTTGATTCGAATAAAGCTTATTTAATCCAGTGAAATTCAATTGAATTCAAACGTAGCTTGTTTAATCAAATCATAGTCAACTATTCTTTCCAAAAATGGTAATTATTTCAAATAAAGCTTAAGCTTAATCATTTAGATTCCACTCAATTACATTCAAACAAAGCTAATTTGATTCGGATAAAGCTTGTTGAATCAAATGAAAGCTAATTGCATTGTAACGTAGCTTGTTTAGTCAAATGAAAGTCAACTATTCTTTCCAAAAATGGTAATTGTTTCAAATAAAGCTTAAGCTTACTCATTAAGATTCCACTCAATTGCATTAAAACGAAGCTAATTTGATTCGAATAAAGCTTATTCATTCAAATAAATGTCAATTGCATTCAAACATAGCTTGTCTAATCAAATGAAAGTCATCTATTCTTTCCAAAAATGGTAATTGGTTAAAAAAAAGCATATGCTTAAGCATTAAAACTTCACTCAATTAAATTCAAATAAAGCTAATTTGATTCGAATAAAGCTGATTGAATAATATGAAAGTCAATTGTTTTCAAACATAGCTTGTTTAATCAAATGAAAGTTAAGTATTCTTTCCAAAAATGGTAATTGTTTCAAATAAACCTTAAGCTTAATCATTAAGTTTCCACTCAATTGCATTCAAACAAAGCTAATTTGATTTGAATAAAACTTATTGAATCAAATGAAAGTAAATTGCGTTCAAAAATAGCTTGTTTAATCAAATGAAAGTCAACTATTCTTTCCAAAAATGGTAATTGGTTCAAATAAAGCATAAGGTTAAGAATTAAGATTCTACTCAATTGCACTAGAACAAAGCTAATATGATTTGTTCGAATAAAGCTTATTGAATCAAATGAAATTCAATTGCAGTCAAACATAGCTTGTTTAATCAAATGAAAGTAAACTATTCTTTCCAAAAGTGGTAATTGTTTCAAATAAAGCTTAAGCTTAATCATTAAGATTCCAGTCAATTGCATTCAAACAAATCTAATTTTATTTGAATAAAGCATATTGAATCAATTGAAAGTCAATTGCATTCAAACATAGCTTGTTTAATCAAATGAAAGTCAACTATTCTTTCCAAAAATGGTAATTGTTTCAAATGAAGCTTAAGCTTAATCATTAAGATTCCACTCAATTGCATTCAAACAAAGCTAATTTGATTTGAATAAAGCTTATTGAATCAAACGAAAGTCAATTGCGTTGAAACATAGCTTGTTTAATCAAATGAAAGTCAACTATTCTTTCCAAAAATGGTAATTGGTTCAAATAAAGCATCAGGTTAAGCATTAAGATTCCACTCAATTGCATTCAAACAAAGATAATTAGATTCGAATAAAGCTTATTGAATCAAATGAAATTCAATTGTAGTCAAATATAGCTTTTTTAATCAAATGAAAGTCAACTATTCTTTCCAAAAATGGTAATTGTTTCAAATAAAGCTTAAGCTTAATCATTAAGATTCCACTCAATTGCATTCAAACAAAGTTAATTTGATTTGAATAAAGCTTATTGAATCAATTGAAGGTCAATTGCATTCAAACATAGCTTGTTTAATCAAATGAAAGTCAACTATTCTTTACAAAAATAGTAATTGGTTCAAATAAAGCATAAGTTTAAGCATTAAGATTCCACTCAATTGCATTCAAACAAAGCTAATTTGATTCGAATAAAGGTTATTGAATCAAGTGAAATTCAATTGAATTCAAACGTAGCTTGTTTAATCAAATCACAGTCAACTATTCTTTCCAAAAATGGTAATTATTTCAAATGAAGCTTAAGCTTAATCATTAAGATTCCACTCAATTACATTCAAACAAAGCTAACTTGATTTGGATAAAGCTTGTTGAATCAAATGAAAGCTAATTGCATTGTAACATAGCTTGTTTAATCAAATGAAAGTCAACTATTCTTTCCAAAAATGGTAATTGTTTCAAATAAAGCTTAAGCTTACTCATTAAGATTCCACTCAATTGCATTAAAACGAAGCTAATTTGATTCGAATAAAGCTTATTCATTCAAATAAATGTCAATTGCATTCAAACATAGCTTGTCTAATCAAATGAAAGTCATTTATTCTTTCCAAAAATGGTAATTGGTTCAAAAAAAGCATAAGCTTAAGCATTAAAACTTCACTCAATTAAATTCAAACAAAGCTAATTTGATTCGAATAAAGCTGATTGAATAATATGAAAGTCAATTGTTTTCAAACATAGCTTGTTTAATCAAATGAAAGTTAACTATTCTTTCCAAAAATGGTAATTGTTTCAAATAAAGCTTAAGCTTAATCATTAAGATTCCACTCAATTGCATTCAAAAAAAGCTAATTTGATTTGAATAGAGCTTATTGAATCAAACGAAAGTCAATTGCGTTCAAACATAGCTTGTTTAATCAAATGAAAGTCAACTATTCTTTCCAAAAATGGTAATTGGTTCAAATGAAGCATAAGGTTAAGCATTAAGATTCCACTCAATTGCATTCAAACAAAGATAATTAGATTCGAATAAAGCTTATTGAATCAAATGAAATTCAATTGTAGTCAAATATTACTTTTTTAATCAAATGAAAGTCAATTATTCTTTCCAAAAATGGTAATTGTTTCACATAAAGCTTAAGCTTAATCATTAAGATTCCACTCAATTGCATTCAAACAAATCTAATTTGATTTGAATAAAGCTTATTGAATCAATTGAAAGTCAATTGCATTCAAACATAGCTTGTTTAATCAATTGAAAGTCAACTATTCAATACAAAAATAGTAATTGGTTCAAATAAAGCATAAGTTTAAGCATTAAGATTCCACTCAATTGCATTCAAACAAAGCTAATTTGATTCGAATAAAGCTTATTTAATCCAGTGAAATTCAATTGAATTCAAACGTAGCTTGTTTAATCAAATCATAGTCAACTATTCTTTCCAAAAATGGTAATTATTTCAAATAAAGCTTAAGCTTAATCATTTAGATTCCACTCAATTACATTCAAACAAAGCTAATTTGATTCGGATAAAGCTTGTTGAATCAAATGAAAGCTAATTGCATTGTAACATAGCTTGTTTAGTCAAATGAAAGTCAACTATTCTTTCCAAAAATGGTAATTGTTTCAAATAAAGCTTAAGCTTACTCATTAAGATTCCACTCAATTGCATTAAAACGAAGCTAATTTGATTCGAATAAAGCTTATTCATTCAAATAAATGTCAATTGCATTCAAACATAGCTTGTCTAATCAAATGAAAGTCATCTATTCTTTCCAAAAATGGTAATTGGTTCAAAAAAAGCATAAGCTTAAGCATTAAAACTTCACTCAATTACATTCAAACAAAGCTAATTTGACTCGAATCAAGCTGATTGAATAATATGAAAGTCAATTGCTTTCAAACATAGCTTGTTGAATCAAACGAAAGTTAACTATTCTTTCCAAAAATGGTAATTGTTTCAAATAAAGCTTAAGCTTAATCATTAAGATTCCACACAATTGCATTCAAACAAAGCTAATTTGATTTGAATAAAGCTTATTGAATCAAATGAACATCAATTGCGTTCAAACAAAGCTTGTTTAATCAAATGAAAGTCAACTATTCTTTCCAAAAATGGTAATTGGTTCAAATAAAGCATAAGGTTAAGCATTAAGATTCCACTCAATTGCACTCAAACAAAGCTAATTTGATTCGAATAAAGCTTATTGAATCAAATGAAATTCAATTGCAGTCAAACATAGCTTGTTTAATCAAATGAAAATAAACTATTCTTTCCAAAAATGGTAATTGTTTCAAATAAAGCTTAAGCTTAATCATTAAGATTCCAGTCAATTGCATTCAAACAAAGCTAATTTGATTTGAATAAAGCTTATTGAATCAATTGAAAGTCAATTGCATTCAAACATAGCTTGTTTAATCAAATGAAAGTCAACTATTCTTTCCGAAAATTGTAATTATTTCAAATAAAGCTTAAGCTTAATCATTAAGATTCCACTCAATTGCATTCAAACAAAGCTAATTTGATTTGAATAAAGCTTATTGAATCAAACGAAAGTCAATTGCGTTCAACCATAGCTTGTTTAATCAAATGAAAGTCAACTATGTTTTCCAAAAGTGGTAATTGGTTCAAATAAAGCATAAGATTAAGCATTAAGATTCCACTTAATTGCATTCAAATAAAGATAATTAGATTCGAATAAAGCTTATTGAATCAAATGAAATTCAATTGTAGTCAAATATAGCTTTTTTAATCAAATGAAAGTCAACTATTCTTTCCAAAAATGGTAATTGTTTCAAATAAAGCTTAAGCTTATTCATTAAGATTCCACTCAATTGCATTCAAACAAAGTTAATTTGATTTGAATAAAGCTTATTGAATCAATTGAATGTCAATTGCATTCAAACTAGCATGTTTAATCAAATGAAAGTCAACTATTCATTACAAAAATAGTAATTGGTTCAAATAAAGCATAAGTTTAAGCATTAAGATTCCACTCAATTGCATTCAAACAAAGCTAATTTGATTCGAATAAAGCTTGTTGAATCAAGTGAAATTCAATTGAATTCAAACGTAGCTTGTTTAATCAAATCACAGTCAACTATTTTTTTCCAAAAATGGTAATTGTTTCAAATAAAGCTTAAGCTTAATCATTAAGATTCCACTCAATTACATTCAAACAAAGCGAATATTATTCGGGTAAAGCTTGTTGAATCAAATGAAAGCTAATTGCATTGTAACATAGCTTGTTTAATCAAATGAAAGTCAACTATTGTTTCCACAAATGGTAATTGTTTCAAATAAAGCTTAAGCTTACTCATTAAGATTCCACTCAATTGAATTAAAACGAAGCTAATTTGATTCGAATAAAGCTTATTCATTCAAATAAATGTCAATTGCATTCAAACATAGCTTGTCTAATAAAATGAAAGACAACTATTCTTTCCAAAAATGGTAATTGGTTCAAAAAACGCATAAGCTTAAGCATTAAAACTTCACTCAATTACATTCAAACAAAGCTAATTTGATTCGAATAAAGCTGATTGAATAATATGAAAGTCAATTGCTTTCAAACATAGCTTGTTAAATCAAATGAAAGTTAACTATTATTTCCAAAAATGGTAATTATTTCAAATAAAGCTTAAGCTTAATCATTAAGATTCCACACAATTGCATTCAAACAAGGCTAATTTGATTTGAATAAAGCTTATTGAATCAAATGAACGTCAATTGCGTTCAAACATAGCTTGTTTAATCAAATGAAAGTCAACTATTCTTTCCAAAAATGGTAATTGGTTCAAATAAAGCATAAGGTTAAGCATTAAGATTCCACTCAATTGCACTCAAACAAAGCTAATTTGATTCGAATAAAGCTTATTGAATCAAATGAAATTCAATTGCAGTCAAACATAGCTTGTTTAATCAAAAGAAAATCAACTATTTTTTACCAAAATAGTAATTGGTTCAAATAAAGCATAAGTTTAAGCATTAAGATTCCACTCAATTGCATTCAAACAAAGCTAATTTGATTCGAATAAAGCTTATTTAATCCAGTGAAATTCAATTGCAGTCAAACATAGCTTGTTTAATCAAATGAAAGTCAACTATTTTTTACCAAAATAGTAATTGGTTCAAATAAAGCATAAGTTTAAGCATTAAGATTCCACTCAATTGCATTCAAACAAAGCTAATTTGATTCGAATAAAGCTTATTTAATCCAGTGAAATTCAATTGAATTCAAACGTAGCTTGTTTAATCAAATCATAGTCAACTATTCTTTCCAAAAATGGTAATTATTTCAAATAAAGCTTAAGCTTAATCATTTAGATTCCACTCAATTACATTCAAACAAAGCTAATTTGATTCGGATAAAGCTTGTTGAATCAAATGAAAGCTAATTGCATTGTAACATAGCTTGTTTAGTCAAATGAAAGTCAACTATTCTTTCCAAAAATGGTAATTGTTTCAAATAAAGCTTAAGCTTACTCATTAAGATTCCACTCAATTGCATTAAAACGAAGCTAATTTGATTCGAATAAAGCTTATTCATTCAAATAAATGTCAATTGCATTCAAACATAGCTTGTCTAATCGAATGAAAGTCATCTATTCTTTCCAAAAATGGTAATTGGTTCAAAAAAAGCATAAGCTTAAGCATTAAAACTTCACTCAATTACATTCAAACAAAGCTAATTTGATTCGAATCAAGCTGATTGAATAATATGAAAGTCAATTGCTTTCAAACATAGCTTGTTTAATCAAACGAAAGTTAACTATTCTTTCCAAAAATGGTAATTGTTTCAAATAAAGCTTAAGCTTAATCATTAAGATTCCACACAATTGCATTCAAACAAAGCTAATTTGATTTGAATAAAGCTTATTGAATCAAATGAACATCAATTGCGTTCAAACAAAGCTTGTTTAATCAAATGAAAGTCAACTATTCTTTCCAAAAATGGTAATTGGTTCAAATAAAGCATAAGGTTAAGCATTAAGATTCCACTCAATTGCACTCAAACAAAGCTAATTTGATTCGAATAAAGCTTATTGAATCAAATGAAATTCAATTGCAGTCAAACATAGCTTGTTTAATCAAATGAAAATAAACTATTCTTTCCAAAAATGGTAATTGTTTCAAATAAAGCTTAAGCTTAATCATTAAGATTCCAGTCAATTGCATTCAAACAAAGCTAATCTGATTTGAACAAAGCTTATTGAATCAATTGAAAGTCAATTGCATTCAAACATAGCTTGTTTAATCAAATGAAAGTCAACTATTCTTTCCGAAAATTGTAATTATTTCAAATAAAGCTTAAGCTTAATCATTAAGATTCCACTTAATTGCATTCAAACAAAGCTAATTTGATTCGGATAAAACTTGTTGAATCAAATGATAGTCAATTGCATTTAAGCATAGCTTGTTTAATCAAATGAAAGTCAACTATTCTTTCCAAAAATGGTAATTGTTTCAAATAAAGCTGAAGCTTAATCATTAAGATTCCACTCAATTGGATTCAAACAAAGCTAATTTGATTCGAATAAAGCTGATTGAATAATATGAATGTCAATTGATTTCAAACATAGCTTGTTTAATCAAATGAAAGTTAACTATTCTTTCCAAAAATGGTAATTGTTTCAAATAAAGCTTAAGCTTAATCGTTAAGATTTCACTCAATTGCATTCAAACAAAGCTAGTTTGATTTGAATAAAGCTTATTGAATCAAACGAAAGTCAATTGCGTTCAAACATAGCTTGTTTAATCAAATGAAAGTCAACTATTCTTTCCAAAAATGGTAATTGGTTCAAATAAAGCATAAGATTAAGCATTAAGATTCCACTCAATTGCATTCAAACAAAGATAATTAGATTCGAATAAAGCTTATTGAATCAAATGAAATTCAATTGTAGTCAAATATAGCTTTTTTAATCAAATGAAAGTCAACTATTCTTTCCAAAAATGGTAATTGTTTCAAATAAAGCTTAAGCTTATTCATTAAGATTCCATTCATTTGCATTCAAACAAAGTTAATTTGATTTGAATAAATCATATTGAATCAATTGAATGTCAATTGCATTCAAACATAGCATGTTTAATCAAATTAAAGTCAACTATTCATTACAAAAATAGTAATTGGTTCAAATAAAGCATAAGTTTAAGCATTAAGATTCCACTCAATTGCATTCAAAAAAACCAATTTGATTCGAATAAAGCTTGTTGAATCAAGTGAAATTCAATTGAATTCAAACGTAGCTTGTATAATCAAATCACAGTCAACTATTCTTTCCAAAAATGGTAATTGTTTCATATAAAGCTTAAGCTTAATCATTAAGATTCCACTCAATTACATTCAAACAAAGCGAATTTGATTCGGGTAAAACTTGTTGAATCAAATGAAAGCTAATTGCATTGTAACATAGCTTGTTTAATCAAATGAAAGTCAACTATTGTTTCCACAAATGGTAATTGTTTCAAATAAAGCTTAAGCTTACTCATTAAGATTCCACTCAATAGCATTAAAACGAAGCTAATTTGATTCGAATAAAGCTTATTCATTCAAATAAATGTCAATTGCATTCAAACATAGCTTGTCTAATCAAATGAAAGTCAACTATTCTTTCCAAAAATGGTAATTGGTTCAAAAAAAGCATAAGCTTAAGCATTAAAACTTCACTCAATTACATTCAAACAAAGCTAATTTGATTCGAATAAAGCTGATTGAATAATATGAAAGTCAATTGCTTTCAAACATAGCTTGTTTAATCAAATGAAAGCTTAAGCTTAATCATTAAGATTCCACACAATTGCATTCAAACAAAGCTAATTTGATTAGAATAAAGCTTATTGAATCAAATGAACGTCAATTGCGTTCAAACATAGCTTGTTTAATCAAATGAAAGTCAACTATTCTTTCAAAAAATGGTAATTGGTTCAAATAAAGCATAAGGTTAAGCATTAAGATTCCACTCAATTGCACTCAAACAAAGCTAATTTGATTCCAATAAAGCTTATTGAATCAAATGAAATTCAATTGCAGTCAAACATAGCTTGTTTAATCAAATGAAAGTAAACTATTCTTTCCAAAAATGGTAATTGTTTCAAATAACGCTTAAGCTTAATCATTAAGATTCTAGTCAATTGCATTCAAACAATGCTAATTTGATTTGAATAAAGCTTATTGAATCAATTGAAAGTCAATTGCATTCAAACATAGCTTGTTTAATCAAATGAAAGTCAACTAATCTTTCCGAAAATTGTAATTATTTCAAATAAAGCTTAAGCTTAATCATTAAGATTCCACTTAATTGCATTCAAACAAAGCTAATTTGATTCGGATAAAACTTGTTGAATCAAATGATAGTCAATTGCATTTAAACATAGCTTGTTTAATCAAATGAAAGTCAACTATTCTTTCCAAAAATGGTAATTGTTTCAAATAAAGCTGAAGCTTAATCATTAAGATTCCACTCAATTGGATTCAAACGAAGCTAATTTGATTCGAATAAAGCTGATTGAATAATATGAATGTCAATTGCTTTCAAACATAGCTTGTTTAATCAAATGAAAGTTAACTATTCTTTCCAAAAATGGTAATTGTTTCAAATAAAGCTTAAGCTTAATCATTAAGATTCCACTCAATTACATTGAAACAAAGCTAATTTGATTCGGATAAAGCTTGTTGAATCAAATGAAAGCTAATTGCATTGTAACATAGCTTGTTTAATCAAATGAAAGTCAACTATTGTTTCCACAAATGGTAATTGTTTCAAATAAAGCTTAAGCTTACTCATTAAGATTCCACTCAATTGCATTAAAACGAAGCTAATTTGATTCGAATAAGGCTTATTCATTCTAATAAATGTCAATTGCATTCAAACATAGCTTGTCTAATCAAATGAAAGTCAACTATTCTTTCCAAAAATGGTAATTGGTTCAAATAAAGCTTAAGCTTAATCATTAAGATTCCACTCAATTGCATTCAAACAAAGCTAATTTGATTTGAATAAAGCTTATTGAATCAAATGAAAGTCAATTGCGTTCAAACACAGCTTGTTTAATCAAATGAAAGTCAACTATTCTTTCCAAAAATGGTAATTGTTTAAAATAAAGCTTAAGCTTAATCATTAAGATTCCATTCAATTGTATTCAAACAAAGCTAATTTGATTCGGATAAAGCTTATTGAATCAAATGAAAGTCAATTGCAGTCAAACATAGCTTGTTTAATCAAATGAAAGTTAACTATTCTTTCCAAAAATGGTAATTGTTTCAAATAAGGCTTAAGCTTAATCATTAATATTCCACTCAATTGTATTCAAACAACGCTAATTTGATTCGGATAAAGCTTATTGAATCAAATGAAAGTCAATTGCATTCAAACATAGCTTGTTTAATCAAATGAAAGTCAACTATTCTTTCCAAAAATGGTAATTGGTTGAAATAAAGCATAAGGTTAAGTATTAAGATTCCTCTTAATTGCATTCAAAAAAAGCTAATTTTATTCGAATAAAGCTTATTGAATCAAATGAAAGTCAATTGCATTCAAAAATAGGTTGTTTAATCAAATGAAAGTCAACTATTCTTCCAAAAATGTTAATTAGTTCAAATAAAGCTTAAGCTTAAGCATTAAGATTTCACTCAATTGCATTCAAACAAAGCTAATTTGATTCGAATAAAGCTTATTGAAGCAAATGAAATTTAATTTGAGTCAAACATAACTTGTTTAATCAAATGAAAGTCAACTATTCTTTCCAAAAATGATAATTATTTCAAATTAAACTTAAGCTTAATCATTAAGATTCCACTCAATTGCATTCAAACAAAGCTAATTTGATTCGTATAAAGCTGATTGAATCAAATGAAAGTCAATTGAATTCAAACATAGCTTGTTTAATCAAATGAAAGTCAACTATTCTTTCCAAAAATGGTAATTGGTTCAAATAAAGCATAAGGTTAAGCATTAAGATTCCTTTACAAAAGAGCATGATGAATTTAGCAATAGCAAGCAAGATACGCTGGATTTGGGTCCATGGATTAACACCCATGTAAACTTTCAGAGCCATTAGGTCCATGGATCACCCATTTCTCAAGCAAGGACCTCTCAAAATAGCAAGGACCTCTCAAATGAAAGTCAACTATTCTCTCCAAAAATGGAAATTGTTTCAAATAAAGCTTAAGCTAAATCATTAAGATTCCACTCAATTGCATTCAAACAAAGGTAATTTTATTCGAATAAAGCTTACTGAATCAATTGAACATCATTTGCATTCAAACATAGCTTGTTTAATCAAATGAAAGTCAACTATTCTTTCCAAAAATGATAATTGTTTCAAACAAAGCTTAATCATTATCTTTTCACTCTGGCATTCAAACAAAGCTAATTTCATTCGAGTAAAGCTTATTGAATCATGTGAAAGTCAGTTGCATTCAAACATAGCTTGTTTAATCAAATGAAAGTAAACTGTTCTTTCCAAGAATGGTAATTGTTTCAAATAAAATTTAATCATTAACATTCCACTCAATTGCATTCAAACAAAGCTAATTTGATTCGAATAAAGCTTATTGAATCAAATGAAAGTCAATTGCTTTCAAACATAGCTTGTTTAATCAACTGAAAGTAACCTATTCTTTACAAAAATGGTAATTGTTTCAAAACAAGCTTAAGCTTAATCATAAAGATTCCCATCAACTACATTCAAACAAAGCTAATTTGATTCGAATAAAGCTTATTGAATCAAATGAAAGTCAATTGCATTCAAACATAGCTTGTTTAATAAAATGAAAGTCAACTATTCTTTCAAAAAATGGTAATTGGTTCAAATAAAACTTAAGCTTAATCATTAAGATTCCACTCAATTGCATTCAAAAAAAGCTAATTTGATTCGAATAAAGCTTATTGAATCAAATGAAAATCAACTATTCTTTCCAAAAATGATAATTGTTTCAAATAAAGTTTAAGCTTAGTCATTAAGATTCCACTCAATAGCATTCAAACAAAGCTAATTTGATTCGAATAATGCTTATTGAATCAAATGAAAGTCAATTGCATTCAAACACAGCTTGTTTAATCAAATGAAAGTCAACTATTCTTTCCAAAAATGGTAATTGGTTCAAATCAAGCTTAAGATTAATCATTAAGATTCAACTCAATTGCATTCAAACAGAGGTAATTTGATTCGGATAATGCTGATTGAATCAAATGAAAGTCAATTGCATTCAAACATAGCTTGTTTGATCAAACGAAAGTCAACTATTATTTCCAAAAATGGTAATTGGTTCAAATAAATCATAAGGTTAAGCATTAAGATTCCTCTCAATTGCATTCAAAAAAAGCTAATTTTATTCGAATACACATTGAATCAAATGAAAGTCAATTGCATTCAAACATAGCTTGTTTAATCAAATGAAAGTCAATTATTCTTTCCAAAAATGGTAATTGGTTCAAATAAAGCATAACCTTAAGCATTAAGATTTCACTCAATTGCATTCGAACAAAGCTAATTTTATTCAAATAAAGCTGATTGAATCAAATGAAATTCGATTTCAGTCAAACATAATTGTTTAATCAAATGAAAGTTAACTATTCTTTCCAAAAATGGTAATTGTTTCAAATTAAACTTAAGCTTAATCATTAAGATTCCACTCAATTGCATTCAAACAAAGCTAATTTGATTCGGATAAAGCTGATTGAATAAAATTAAAGTCAATTGTATTCAAACATAGCTTGTTTAATCAATTGAAAGTAAATTATTCTTTCCAAAAATGGTAATTATATCAAATAATGCTTAAGCTTAATCATTAAGATTCCACTCAATTGCATTCAAACAAAGGTAATTTGATTCGAATAAAGCTTATTGAATCAAATGAAAATCATTTGCATTCAAACATAGCTTGTTTAATCAAATTAAAGCCAACTATTCTTTCCAAAAATGATAATTGCTTCAAAACAAGCTTAATCTTAATCATTAAGATTCCCATCAATTGCATTCAAACAAAGCTAATTTGATTCGAGTAAAGCTGATTGAATCAAATGAAAGTCAGTTGCATTCAAACATAGCTTGTTTAATCAAATGAAAGGCAACTGTTCTTTCCAAGAATGGTAATTGTTTCAAATAAAACGTAAACTTAATCATTAACATTCCACTCAATCGCATTCAAACAAAGCTAACTTGATTCGAATAAAGCTTATTGAATCAAATGAAAGTCAATTCCATTCAAACATAGATTGTTTAATCAAATGAAAGTCAATTATTCTTCACAAAATTTGTAATTGTTTCAAAACAAGCTTAAGCTTAATCATAAAGATTCCCATCAACTACATTCAAACAATGCTAATTTGATTCGAGTAAAGCTGATTGAATCAAATGAAAGTCAATTGCATTCAAACATAGCTTGTTTAATAAAATGAAAGTCAACTATTCTTTCCAAAAATGGTAATTGGTTCAAATAAAGCTTAAGCTTAATTATTAAGAGTCCACTCAATTGCATTCAAACAAAGCTAATTTGATTCGAATAAAGCTTATTGAATCAAATGAAATTTAATTGCAGTCAAACATAGCTTGTTTAATCAAATGAAAGTCAACTATTCTTTACAAATATGGTAATTGTTTCAAATAAAGCTTAAGCTTAATCATTAAGATTCCACTCAATTGCATTTAAACAATGGTAATTTGAATCGAATAAAGGTTATTGGATCAATTGAAAATCATTTGCACTCAAACATAGCTTGTTGAATCAAATTAAAGTCAACTATTCTTTCCAAAAATGATAATTATTTCAAAACAAGCCTAAGCTTAATCATTAAGATTCCCATCAATTGCATTCAAACAAAGCTAATTTGATTCGAATAAAGCTTATTGAATCAAATGAAAGTCAATTGCATTCAAACATAGCTTGTTTAATCAAATGAAAGTTAATTATTCTTTACAAAAATGGTAATTGTTTCAAAACAAGCTTAAGCTTAATCATTAAGATTCCCATCAACTCCATTCAAACAAAGATAATTTGATTCGAATAAAGCTTATTGAATCAAATGAAAGTCAATTGCATTCAAACATAGCTTGTTTAATCAAATGAAAGTCAACTATTCTTTCCAAAAATGGTAATTGGTTCAAATCAAGCTTAAGATTAATCATTAAGATTCCACTCAATTGCATTCAAACAGAGGTAATTTGATTCGGATAATGCTGATTGAATCAAATGAAAGTCAATTGCATTCAAACATAGCTTGTTTAATCAAACGAAAGTCAACTATTATTTCCAAAAATGGTAATTGGTTCAAATAAATCATAAGGTTAAGCATTAAGATTCCTCTCAATTGCATTCAAAAAAAGCTAATTTTATTCGAATACACATTGAATCAAATGAAAGTCAATTGCATTCAAACATAGCTTGTTTAATCAAATGAAAGTCAATTATTCTTTCCAAAAATGGTAATTGGTTCAAATAAAGCATAACCTTAAGCATTAAGATTTCACTCAATTGCATTCGAACAAAGCTAATTTTATTCAAATAAAGCTGATTGAATCAAATGAAATTCGATTTCAGTCAAACATAACTTGTTTAATCAAATGAAAGTTAACTATTCTTTCCAAAAATGGTATTTGTTTCAAATTAAACTTAAGCTTAATCATTAAGATTCCACTCAATTGCATTCAAACAAAGCTAATTTGATTCGGATAAAGCTGATTGAATAAAATGAAAGTCAATTGTATTCAAACATAGCTTGTTTAATCAATTGAAAGTAAATTATTCTTTCCAAAATGGTAATTATATCAAATAATGCTTAAGCTTAATCATTAAGATTCCACTCAATTGCATTCAAACAAAGGTAATTTGATTCGAATAAAGCTTATTGAATCAAATGAAAATCATTTGCATTCAAACATAGCTTGTTTAATCAAATTAAAGCCAACTATTCTTTCCAAAAATGATAATTGCTTCAAAACAAGCTTAATCTTAATCATTAAGATTCCCATCAATTGCATTCAAACAAAGCTAATTTGATTCGAGTAAAGCTGATTGAATCAAATGAAAGTCAGTTGCATTCAAACATAGCTTGTTTAATCAAATGAAAGGCAACTGTTCTTTCCAAGAATGGTAATTGTTTCACATAAAACGTAAACTTAATCATTAACATTCCACTCAATTGCATTCAAACAAAGCTAACTTGATTCGAATAAAGCTTATTGAATCAAATGAAAGTCAATTCCATTCAAACATAGATTGTTTAATCAAATGAAAGTCAATTATTCTTCACAAAATTTGTAATTGTTTCAAAACAAGCTTAAGCTTAATCATCAAGATTCCCATCAACTACATTCAAACAATGCTAATTTGATTCGAGTAAAGCTGATTGAATCAAATGAAAGTCAATTGCATTCAAACATAGCTTGTTTAATAAAATGAAAGTCAACTATTCTTTCCAAAAATGGTAATTGGTTCAAATAAAGCTTAAGCTTAATTATTAAGAGTCCACTCAATTGCATTCAAACAAAGCTAATTTGATTCGTATAAAGCTTATTGAATCAAATGAAATTTAATTGCAGTCAAACATAGCTTGTTTAATCAAATGAAAGTCAACTATTCTTTACAAATATGGTAATTGTTTCAAATAAAGCTTAAGCTTAATCATTAAGATTCCACTCAATTGCATTTAAACAATGGTAATTTGAATCGAATAAAGGTTATTGGATCAATTGAAAATCATTTGCACTCAAACATAGCTTGTTGAATCAAATTAAAGTCAACTATTCTTTCCAAAAATGATAATTATTTCAAAACAAGCCTAAGCTTAATCATTAAGATTCCCATCAATTGCATTCAAACAAAGCTAATTTGATTCGAATAAAGCTTATTGAATCAAATGAAAGTCAATTGCATTCAAACATAGCTTGTTTAATCAAATGAAAGTTAATTATTCTTTACAAAAATGGTAATTGTTTCAAAACAAGCTTAAGCTTAATCATTAAGATTCCCATCAACTCCATTCAAACAAAGATAATTTGATTCGAATAAAGCTTATTGAATCAAATGAAAGTCAATTGCATTCAAACATAGCTTGTTTAATCAAATGAAAGTCAACTATTCTTTCCAAAAATGGTAATTGGTTCAAATCAAGCTTAAGATTAATCATTAAGATTCCACTCAATTGCATTCAAACAGAGGTAATTTGATTCGGATAATGCTGATTGAATCAAATGAAAGTCAATTGCATTCAAACATAGCTTGTTTAATCAAACGAAAGTCAACTATTATTTCCAAAAATGGTAATTGGTTCAAATAAATCATAAGGTTAAGCATTAAGATTCCTCTCAATTGCATTCAAAAAAAGCTAATTTTATTCGAATACACATTGAATCAAATGAAAGTCAATTGCATTCAAACATAGCTTGTTTAATCAAATGAAAGTCAATTATTCTTTCCAAAAATGGTAATTGGTTCAAATAAAGCATAACCTTAAGCATTAAGATTTCACTCAATTGCATTCGAACAAAGCTAATTTTATTCAAATAAAGCTGATTGAATCAAATGAAATTCGATTTCAGTCAAACATAACTTGTTTAATCAAATGAAAGTTAACTATTCTTTCCAAAAATGGTATTTGTTTCAAATTAAACTTAAGCTTAATCATTAAGATTCCACTCAATTGCATTCAAACAAAGCTAATTTGATTCGGATAAAGCTGATTGAATAAAATGAAAGTCAATTGTATTCAAACATAGCTTGTTTAATCAATTGAAAGTAAATTATTCTTTCCAAAATGGTAATTATATCAAATAATGCTTAAGCTTAATCATTAAGATTCCACTCAATTGCATTCAAACAAAGGTAATTTGATTCGAATAAAGCTTATTGAATCAAATGAAAATCATTTGCATTCAAACATAGCTTGTTTAATCAAATTAAAGCCAACTATTCTTTCCAAAAATGATAATTGCTTCAAAACAAGCTTAATCTTAATCATTAAGATTCCCATCAATTGCATTCAAACAAAGCTAATTTGATTCGAGTAAAGCTGATTGAATCAAATGAAAGTCAGTTGCATTCAAACATAGCTTGTTTAATCAAATGAAAGGCAACTGTTCTTTCCAAGAATGGTAATTGTTTCAAATAAAACGTAAACTTAATCATTAACATTCCACTCAATTGCATTCAAACAAAGCTAACTTGATTCGAATAAAGCTTATTGAATCAAATGAAAGTCAATTCCATTCAAACATAGATTGTTTAATCAAATGAAAGTCAATTATTCTTCACAAAATTTGTAATTGTTTCAAAACAAGCTTAAGCTTAATCATAAAGATTCCCATCAACTACATTCAAACAATGCTAATTTGATTCGAGTAAAGCTGATTGAATCAAATGAAAGTCAATTGCATTCAAACATAGCTTGTTTAATAAAATGAAAGTCAACTATTCTTTCCAAAAATGGTAATTGGTTCAAATAAAGCTTAAGCTTAATTATTAAGAGTCCACTCAATTGCATTCAAACAAAGCTAATTTGATTCGTATAAAGCTTATTGAATCAAATGAAATTTAATTGCAGTCAAACATAGCTTGTTTAATCAAATGAAAGTCAACTATTCTTTACAAATATGGTAATTGTTTCAAATAAAGCTTAAGCTTAATCATTAAGATTCCACTCAATTGCATTTAAACAATGGTAATTTGAATCGAATAAAGGTTATTGGATCAATTGAAAATCATTTGCACTCAAACATAGCTTGTTGAATCAAATTAAAGTCAACTATTCTTTCCAAAAATGATAATTATTTCAAAACAAGCCTAAGCTTAATCATTAAGATTCCCATCAATTGCATTCAAACAAAGCTAATTTGATTCGAATAAAGCTTATTGAATCAAATGAAAGTCAATTGCATTCAAACATAGCTTGTTTAATCAAATGAAAGTTAATTATTCTTTACAAAAATGGTAATTGTTTCAAAACAAGCTTAAGCTTAATCATTAAGATTCCCATCAACTCCATTCAAACAAAGATAATTTGATTCGAATAAAGCTTATTGAATCAAATGAAAGTCAATTGCATTCAAACATAGCTTGTTTAATCAAATGAAAGTCAACTATTCTTTCCAAAAATGGTAATTGGTTCAAATCAAGCTTAAGATTAATCATTAAGATTCCACTCAATTGCATTCAAACAGAGGTAATTTGATTCGGATAATGCTGATTGAATCAAATGAAAGTCAATTGCATTCAAACATAGCTTGTTTAATCAAACGAAAGTCAACTATTATTTCCAAAAATGGTAATTGGTTCAAATAAATCATAAGGTTAAGCATTAAGATTCCTCTCAATTGCATTCAAAAAAAGCTAATTTTATTCGAATACACATTGAATCAAATGAAAGTCAATTGCATTCAAACATAGCTTGTTTAATCAAATGAAAGTCAATTATTCTTTCCAAAAATGGTAATTGGTTCAAATAAAGCATAACCTTAAGCATTAAGATTTCACTCAATTGCATTCGAACAAAGCTAATTTTATTCAAATAAAGCTGATTGAATCAAATGAAATTCGATTTCAGTCAAACATAACTTGTTTAATCAAATGAAAGTTAACTATTCTTTCCAAAAATGGTATTTGTTTCAAATTAAACTTAAGCTTAATCATTAAGATTCCACTCAATTGCATTCAAACAAAGCTAATTTGATTCGGATAAAGCTGATTGAATAAAATGAAAGTCAATTGTATTCAAACATAGCTTGTTTAATCAATTGAAAGTAAATTATTCTTTCCAAAATGGTAATTATATCAAATAATGCTTAAGCTTAATCATTAAGATTCCACTCAATTGCATTCAAACAAAGGTAATTTGATTCGAATAAAGCTTATTGAATCAAATGAAAATCATTTGCATTCAAACATAGCTTGTTTAATCAAATTAAAGCCAACTATTCTTTCCAAAAATGATAATTGCTTCAAAACAAGCTTAATCTTAATCATTAAGATTCCCATCAATTGCATTCAAACAAAGCTAATTTGATTCGAGTAAAGCTGATTGAATCAAATGAAAGTCAGTTGCATTCAAACATAGCTTGTTTAATCAAATGAAAGGCAACTGTTCTTTCCAAGAATGGTAATTGTTTCAAATAAAACGTAAACTTAATCATTAACATTCCACTCAATTGCATTCAAACAAAGCTAACTTGATTCGAATAAAGCTTATTGAATCAAATGAAAGTCAATTCCATTCAAACATAGATTGTTTAATCAAATGAAAGTCAATTATTCTTCACAAAATTTGTAATTGTTTCAAAACAAGCTTAAGCTTAATCATCAAGATTCCCATCAACTACATTCAAACAATGCTAATTTGATTCGAGTAAAGCTGATTGAATCAAATGAAAGTCAATTGCATTCAAACATAGCTTGTTTAATAAAATGAAAGTCAACTATTCTTTCCAAAAATGGTAATTGGTTCAAATAAAGCTTAAGCTTAATTATTAAGAGTCCACTCAATTGCATTCAAACAAAGCTAATTTGATTCGTATAAAGCTTATTGAATCAAATGAAATTTAATTGCAGTCAAACATAGCTTGTTTAATCAAATGAAAGTCAACTATTCTTTACAAATATGGTAATTGTTTCAAATAAAGCTTAAGCTTAATCATTAAGATTCCACTCAATTGCATTTAAACAATGGTAATTTGAATCGAATAAAGGTTATTGGATCAATTGAAAATCATTTGCACTCAAACATAGCTTGTTGAATCAAATTAAAGTCAACTATTCTTTCCAAAAATGATAATTATTTCAAAACAAGCCTAAGCTTAATCATTAAGATTCCCATCAATTGCATTCAAACAAAGCTAATTTGATTCGAATAAAGCTTATTGAATCAAATGAAAGTCAATTGCATTCAAACATAGCTTGTTTAATCAAATGAAAGTTAATTATTCTTTACAAAAATGGTAATTGTTTCAAAACAAGCTTAAGCTTAATCATTAAGATTCCCATCAACTCCATTCAAACAAAGATAATTTGATTCGAATAAAGCTTATTGAATCAAATGAAAGTCAATTGCATTCAAACATAGCTTGTTTAATCAAATGAAAGTCAACTATTCTTTCCAAAAATGGTAATTGGTTCAAATCAAGCTTAAGATTAATCATTAAGATTCCACTCAATTGCATTCAAACAGAGGTAATTTGATTCGGATAATGCTGATTGAATCAAATGAAAGTCAATTGCATTCAAACATAGCTTGTTTAATCAAACGAAAGTCAACTATTATTTCCAAAAATGGTAATTGGTTCAAATAAATCATAAGGTTAAGCATTAAGATTCCTCTCAATTGCATTCAAAAAAAGCTAATTTTATTCGAATACACATTGAATCAAATGAAAGTCAATTGCATTCAAACATAGCTTGTTTAATCAAATGAAAGTCAATTATTCTTTCCAAAAATGGTAATTGGTTCAAATAAAGCATAACCTTAAGCATTAAGATTTCACTCAATTGCATTCGAACAAAGCTAATTTTATTCAAATAAAGCTGATTGAATCAAATGAAATTCGATTTCAGTCAAACATAACTTGTTTAATCAAATGAAAGTTAACTATTCTTTCCAAAAATGGTATTTGTTTCAAATTAAACTTAAGCTTAATCATTAAGATTCCACTCAATTGCATTCAAACAAAGCTAATTTGATTCGGATAAAGCTGATTGAATAAAATGAAAGTCAATTGTATTCAAACATAGCTTGTTTAATCAATTGAAAGTAAATTATTCTTTCCAAAATGGTAATTATATCAAATAATGCTTAAGCTTAATCATTAAGATTCCACTCAATTGCATTCAAACAAAGGTAATTTGATTCGAATAAAGCTTATTGAATCAAATGAAAATCATTTGCATTCAAACATAGCTTGTTTAATCAAATTAAAGCCAACTATTCTTTCCAAAAATGATAATTGCTTCAAAACAAGCTTAATCTTAATCATTAAGATTCCCATCAATTGCATTCAAACAAAGCTAATTTGATTCGAGTAAAGCTGATTGAATCAAATGAAAGTCAGTTGCATTCAAACATAGCTTGTTTAATCAAATGAAAGGCAACTGTTCTTTCCAAGAATGGTAATTGTTTCAAATAAAACGTAAACTTAATCATTAACATTCCACTCAATTGCATTCAAACAAAGCTAACTTGATTCGAATAAAGCTTATTGAATCAAATGAAAGTCAATTCCATTCAAACATAGATTGTTTAATCAAATGAAAGTCAATTATTCTTCACAAAATTTGTAATTGTTTCAAAACAAGCTTAAGCTTAATCATAAAGATTCCCATCAACTACATTCAAACAATGCTAATTTGATTCGAGTAAAGCTGATTGAATCAAATGAAAGTCAATTGCATTCAAACATAGCTTGTTTAATAAAATGAAAGTCAACTATTCTTTCCAAAAATGGTAATTGGTTCAAATAAAGCTTAAGCTTAATTATTAAGAGTCCACTCAATTGCATTCAAACAAAGCTAATTTGATTCGTATAAAGCTTATTGAATCAAATGAAATTTAATTGCAGTCAAACATAGCTTGTTTAATCAAATGAAAGTCAACTATTCTTTACAAATATGGTAATTGTTTCAAATAAAGCTTAAGCTTAATCATTAAGATTCCACTCAATTGCATTTAAACAATGGTAATTTGAATCGAATAAAGGTTATTGGATCAATTGAAAATCATTTGCACTCAAACATAGCTTGTTGAATCAAATTAAAGTCAACTATTCTTTCCAAAAATGATAATTATTTCAAAACAAGCCTAAGCTTAATCATTAAGATTCCCATCAATTGCATTCAAACAAAGCTAATTTGATTCGAATAAAGCTTATTGAATCAAATGAAAGTCAATTGCATTCAAACATAGCTTGTTTAATCAAATGAAAGTTAATTATTCTTTACAAAAATGGTAATTGTTTCAAAACAAGCTTAAGCTTAATCATTAAGATTCCCATCAACTCCATTCAAACAAAGATAATTTGATTCGAATAAAGCTTATTGAATCAAATGAAAGTCAATTGCATTCAAACATAGCTTGTTTAATCAAATGAAAGTCAACTATTCTTTCCAAAAATGGTAATTGGTTCAAATCAAGCTTAAGATTAATCATTAAGATTCCACTCAATTGCATTCAAACAGAGGTAATTTGATTCGGATAATGCTGATTGAATCAAATGAAAGTCAATTGCATTCAAACATAGCTTGTTTAATCAAACGAAAGTCAACTATTATTTCCAAAAATGGTAATTGGTTCAAATAAATCATAAGGTTAAGCATTAAGATTCCTCTCAATTGCATTCAAAAAAAGCTAATTTTATTCGAATACACATTGAATCAAATGAAAGTCAATTGCATTCAAACATAGCTTGTTTAATCAAATGAAAGTCAATTATTCTTTCCAAAAATGGTAATTGGTTCAAATAAAGCATAACCTTAAGCATTAAGATTTCACTCAATTGCATTCGAACAAAGCTAATTTTATTCAAATAAAGCTGATTGAATCAAATGAAATTCGATTTCAGTCAAACATAACTTGTTTAATCAAATGAAAGTTAACTATTCTTTCCAAAAATGGTATTTGTTTCAAATTAAACTTAAGCTTAATCATTAAGATTCCACTCAATTGCATTCAAACAAAGCTAATTTGATTCGGATAAAGCTGATTGAATAAAATGAAAGTCAATTGTATTCAAACATAGCTTGTTTAATCAATTGAAAGTAAATTATTCTTTCCAAAATGGTAATTATATCAAATAATGCTTAAGCTTAATCATTAAGATTCCACTCAATTGCATTCAAACAAAGGTAATTTGATTCGAATAAAGCTTATTGAATCAAATGAAAATCATTTGCATTCAAACATAGCTTGTTTAATCAAATTAAAGCCAACTATTCTTTCCAAAAATAATAATTGCTTCAAAACAAGCTTAATCTTAATCATTAAGATTCCCATCAATTGCATTCAAACAAAGCTAATTTGATTCGAGTAAAGCTGATTGAATCAAATGAAAGTCAGTTGCATTCAAACATAGCTTGTTTAATCAAATGAAAGGCAACTGTTCTTTCCAAGAATGGTAATTGTTTCAAATAAAACGTAAACTTAATCATTAACATTCCACTCAATTGCATTCAAACAAAGCTAACTTGATTCGAATAAAGCTTATTGAATCAAATGAAAGTCAATTCCATTCAAACATAGATTGTTTAATCAAATGAAAGTCAATTATTCTTCACAAAATTTGTAATTGTTTCAAAACAAGCTTAAGCTTAATCATCAAGATTCCCATCAACTACATTCAAACAATGCTAATTTGATTCGAGTAAAGCTGATTGAATCAAATGAAAGTCAATTGCATTCAAACATAGCTTGTTTAATAAAATGAAAGTCAACTATTCTTTCCAAAAATGGTAATTGGTTCAAATAAAGCTTAAGCTTAATTATTAAGAGTCCACTCAATTGCATTCAAACAAAGCTAATTTGATTCGTATAAAGCTTATTGAATCAAATGAAATTTAATTGCAGTCAAACATAGCTTGTTTAATCAAATGAAAGTCAACTATTCTTTACAAATATGGTAATTGTTTCAAATAAAGCTTAAGCTTAATCATTAAGATTCCACTCAATTGCATTTAAACAATGGTAATTTGAATCGAATAAAGGTTATTGGATCAATTGAAAATCATTTGCACTCAAACATAGCTTGTTGAATCAAATTAAAGTCAACTATTCTTTCCAAAAATGATAATTATTTCAAAACAAGCCTAAGCTTAATCATTAAGATTCCCATCAATTGCATTCAAACAAAGCTAATTTGATTCGAATAAAGCTTATTGAATCAAATGAAAGTCAATTGCATTCAAACATAGCTTGTTTAATCAAATGAAAGTTAATTATTCTTTACAAAAATGGTAATTGTTTCAAAACAAGCTTAAGCTTAATCATTAAGATTCCCATCAACTCCATTCAAACAAAGATAATTTGATTCGAATAAAGCTTATTGAATCAAATGAAAGTCAATTGCATTCAAACATAGCTTGTTTAATCAAATGAAAGTCAACTATTCTTTCCAAAAATGGTAATTGGTTCAAATCAAGCTTAAGATTAATCATTAAGATTCCACTCAATTGCATTCAAACAGAGGTAATTTGATTCGGATAATGCTGATTGAATCAAATGAAAGTCAATTGCATTCAAACATAGCTTGTTTAATCAAACGAAAGTCAACTATTATTTCCAAAAATGGTAATTGGTTCAAATAAATCATAAGGTTAAGCATTAAGATTCCTCTCAATTGCATTCAAAAAAAGCTAATTTTATTCGAATACACATTGAATCAAATGAAAGTCAATTGCATTCAAACATAGCTTGTTTAATCAAATGAAAGTCAATTATTCTTTCCAAAAATGGTAATTGGTTCAAATAAAGCATAACCTTAAGCATTAAGATTTCACTCAATTGCATTCGAACAAAGCTAATTTTATTCAAATAAAGCTGATTGAATCAAATGAAATTCGATTTCAGTCAAACATAACTTGTTTAATCAAATGAAAGTTAACTATTCTTTCCAAAAATGGTATTTGTTTCAAATTAAACTTAAGCTTAATCATTAAGATTCCACTCAATTGCATTCAAACAAAGCTAATTTGATTCGGATAAAGCTGATTGAATAAAATGAAAGTCAATTGTATTCAAACATAGCTTGTTTAATCAATTGAAAGTAAATTATTCTTTCCAAAATGGTAATTATATCAAATAATGCTTAAGCTTAATCATTAAGATTCCACTCAATTGCATTCAAACAAAGGTAATTTGATTCGAATAAAGCTTATTGAATCAAATGAAAATCATTTGCATTCAAACATAGCTTGTTTAATCAAATTAAAGCCAACTATTCTTTCCAAAAATGATAATTGCTTCAAAACAAGCTTAATCTTAATCATTAAGATTCCCATCAATTGCATTCAAACAAAGCTAATTTGATTCGAGTAAAGCTGATTGAATCAAATGAAAGTCAGTTGCATTCAAACATAGCTTGTTTAATCAAATGAAAGGCAACTGTTCTTTCCAAGAATGGTAATTGTTTCAAATAAAACGTAAACTTAATCATTAACATTCCACTCAATTGCATTCAAACAAAGCTAACTTGATTCGAATAAAGCTTATTGAATCAAATGAAAGTCAATTCCATTCAAACATAGATTGTTTAATCAAATGAAAGTCAATTATTCTTCACAAAATTTGTAATTGTTTCAAAACAAGCTTAAGCTTAATCATCAAGATTCCCATCAACTACATTCAAACAATGCTAATTTGATTCGAGTAAAGCTGATTGAATCAAATGAAAGTCAATTGCATTCAAACATAGCTTGTTTAATAAAATGAAAGTCAACTATTCTTTCCAAAAATGGTAATTGGTTCAAATAAAGCTTAAGCTTAATTATTAAGAGTCCACTCAATTGCATTCAAACAAAGCTAATTTGATTCGTATAAAGCTTATTGAATCAAATGAAATTTAATTGCAGTCAAACATAGCTTGTTTAATCAAATGAAAGTCAACTATTCTTTACAAATATGGTAATTGTTTCAAATAAAGCTTAAGCTTAATCATTAAGATTCCACTCAATTGCATTTAAACAATGGTAATTTGAATCGAATAAAGGTTATTGGATCAATTGAAAATCATTTGCACTCAAACATAGCTTGTTGAATCAAATTAAAGTCAACTATTCTTTCCAAAAATGATAATTATTTCAAAACAAGCCTAAGCTTAATCATTAAGATTCCCATCAATTGCATTCAAACAAAGCTAATTTGATTCGAATAAAGCTTATTGAATCAAATGAAAGTCAATTGCATTCAAACATAGCTTGTTTAATCAAATGAAAGTTAATTATTCTTTACAAAAATGGTAATTGTTTCAAAACAAGCTTAAGCTTAATCATTAAGATTCCCATCAACTCCATTCAAACAAAGATAATTTGATTCGAATAAAGCTTATTGAATCAAATGAAAGTCAATTGCATTCAAACATAGCTTGTTTAATCAAATGAAAGTCAACTATTCTTTCCAAAAATGGTAATTGGTTCAAATCAAGCTTAAGATTAATCATTAAGATTCCACTCAATTGCATTCAAACAGAGGTAATTTGATTCGGATAATGCTGATTGAATCAAATGAAAGTCAATTGCATTCA
Organism: Salicornia ramosissima; assembly: GCA_951394345.1. Taxonomy (NCBI): domain Eukaryota; kingdom Viridiplantae; phylum Streptophyta; class Magnoliopsida; order Caryophyllales; family Amaranthaceae; genus Salicornia; species Salicornia ramosissima. The sequence goes on along the minus strand of OX596240.1, from coordinate 24,510,524 downwards.
AACATAGCTTGTTTAATCAAACGAAAGTCAACTATTATTTCCAAAAATGGTAATTGGTTCAAATAAATCATAAGGTTAAGCATTAAGATTCCTCTCAATTGCATTCAAAAAAAGCTAATTTTATTCGAATACACATTGAATCAAATGAAAGTCAATTGCATTCAAACATAGCTTGTTTAATCAAATGAAAGTCAATTATTCTTTCCAAAAATGGTAATTGGTTCAAATAAAGCATAACCTTAAGCATTAAGATTTCACTCAATTGCATTCGAACAAAGCTAATTTTATTCAAATAAAGCTGATTGAATCAAATGAAATTCGATTTCAGTCAAACATAACTTGTTTAATCAAATGAAAGTTAACTATTCTTTCCAAAAATGGTATTTGTTTCAAATTAAACTTAAGCTTAATCATTAAGATTCCACTCAATTGCATTCAAACAAAGCTAATTTGATTCGGATAAAGCTGATTGAATAAAATGAAAGTCAATTGTATTCAAACATAGCTTGTTTAATCAATTGAAAGTAAATTATTCTTTCCAAAATGGTAATTATATCAAATAATGCTTAAGCTTAATCATTAAGATTCCACTCAATTGCATTCAAACAAAGGTAATTTGATTCGAATAAAGCTTATTGAATCAAATGAAAATCATTTGCATTCAAACATAGCTTGTTTAATCAAATTAAAGCCAACTATTCTTTCCAAAAATGATAATTGCTTCAAAACAAGCTTAATCTTAATCATTAAGATTCCCATCAATTGCATTCAAACAAAGCTAATTTGATTCGAGTAAAGCTGATTGAATCAAATGAAAGTCAGTTGCATTCAAACATAGCTTGTTTAATCAAATGAAAGGCAACTGTTCTTTCCAAGAATGGTAATTGTTTCAAATAAAACGTAAACTTAATCATTAACATTCCACTCAATTGCATTCAAACAAAGCTAACTTGATTCGAATAAAGCTTATTGAATCAAATGAAAGTCAATTCCATTCAAACATAGATTGTTTAATCAAATGAAAGTCAATTATTCTTCACAAAATTTGTAATTGTTTCAAAACAAGCTTAAGCTTAATCATCAAGATTCCCATCAACTACATTCAAACAATGCTAATTTGATTCGAGTAAAGCTGATTGAATCAAATGAAAGTCAATTGCATTCAAACATAGCTTGTTTAATAAAATGAAAGTCAACTATTCTTTCCAAAAATGGTAATTGGTTCAAATAAAGCTTAAGCTTAATTATTAAGAGTCCACTCAATTGCATTCAAACAAAGCTAATTTGATTCGTATAAAGCTTATTGAATCAAATGAAATTTAATTGCAGTCAAACATAGCTTGTTTAATCAAATGAAAGTCAACTATTCTTTACAAATATGGTAATTGTTTCAAATAAAGCTTAAGCTTAATCATTAAGATTCCACTCAATTGCATTTAAACAATGGTAATTTGAATCGAATAAAGGTTATTGGATCAATTGAAAATCATTTGCACTCAAACATAGCTTGTTGAATCAAATTAAAGTCAACTATTCTTTCCAAAAATGATAATTATTTCAAAACAAGCCTAAGCTTAATCATTAAGATTCCCATCAATTGCATTCAAACAAAGCTAATTTGATTCGAATAAAGCTTATTGAATCAAATGAAAGTCAATTGCATTCAAACATAGCTTGTTTAATCAAATGAAAGTTAATTATTCTTTACAAAAATGGTAATTGTTTCAAAACAAGCTTAAGCTTAATCATTAAGATTCCCATCAACTCCATTCAAACAAAGATAATTTGATTCGAATAAAGCTTATTGAATCAAATGAAAGTCAATTGCATTCAAACATAGCTTGTTTAATCAAATGAAAGTCAACTATTCTTTCCAAAAATGGTAATTGGTTCAAATCAAGCTTAAGATTAATCATTAAGATTCCACTCAATTGCATTCAAACAGAGGTAATTTGATTCGGATAATGCTGATTGAATCAAATGAAAGTCAATTGCATTCAAACATAGCTTGTTTAATCAAACGAAAGTCAACTATTATTTCCAAAAATGGTAATTGGTTCAAATAAATCATAAGGTTAAGCATTAAGATTCCTCTCAATTGCATTCAAAAAAAGCTAATTTTATTCGAATACACATTGAATCAAATGAAAGTCAATTGCATTCAAACATAGCTTGTTTAATCAAATGAAAGTCAATTATTCTTTCCAAAAATGGTAATTGGTTCAAATAAAGCATAACCTTAAGCATTAAGATTTCACTCAATTGCATTCGAACAAAGCTAATTTTATTCAAATAAAGCTGATTGAATCAAATGAAATTCGATTTCAGTCAAACATAACTTGTTTAATCAAATGAAAGTTAACTATTCTTTCCAAAAATGGTATTTGTTTCAAATTAAACTTAAGCTTAATCATTAAGATTCCACTCAATTGCATTCAAACAAAGCTAATTTGATTCGGATAAAGCTGATTGAATAAAATGAAAGTCAATTGTATTCAAACATAGCTTGTTTAATCAATTGAAAGTAAATTATTCTTTCCAAAATGGTAATTATATCAAATAATGCTTAAGCTTAATCATTAAGATTCCACTCAATTGCATTCAAACAAAGGTAATTTGATTCGAATAAAGCTTATTGAATCAAATGAAAATCATTTGCATTCAAACATAGCTTGTTTAATCAAATTAAAGCCAACTATTCTTTCCAAAAATGATAATTGCTTCAAAACAAGCTTAATCTTAATCATTAAGATTCCCATCAATTGCATTCAAACAAAGCTAATTTGATTCGAGTAAAGCTGATTGAATCAAATGAAAGTCAGTTGCATTCAAACATAGCTTGTTTAATCAAATGAAAGGCAACTGTTCTTTCCAAGAATGGTAATTGTTTCAAATAAAACGTAAACTTAATCATTAACATTCCACTCAATTGCATTCAAACAAAGCTAACTTGATTCGAATAAAGCTTATTGAATCAAATGAAAGTCAATTCCATTCAAACATAGATTGTTTAATCAAATGAAAGTCAATTATTCTTCACAAAATTTGTAATTGTTTCAAAACAAGCTTAAGCTTAATCATCAAGATTCCCATCAACTACATTCAAACAATGCTAATTTGATTCGAGTAAAGCTGATTGAATCAAATGAAAGTCAATTGCATTCAAACATAGCTTGTTTAATAAAATGAAAGTCAACTATTCTTTCCAAAAATGGTAATTGGTTCAAATAAAGCTTAAGCTTAATTATTAAGAGTCCACTCAATTGCATTCAAACAAAGCTAATTTGATTCGTATAAAGCTTATTGAATCAAATGAAATTTAATTGCAGTCAAACATAGCTTGTTTAATCAAATGAAAGTCAACTATTCTTTACAAATATGGTAATTGTTTCAAATAAAGCTTAAGCTTAATCATTAAGATTCCACTCAATTGCATTTAAACAATGGTAATTTGAATCGAATAAAGGTTATTGGATCAATTGAAAATCATTTGCACTCAAACATAGCTTGTTGAATCAAATTAAAGTCAACTATTCTTTCCAAAAATGATAATTATTTCAAAACAAGCCTAAGCTTAATCATTAAGATTCCCATCAATTGCATTCAAACAAAGCTAATTTGATTCGAATAAAGCTTATTGAATCAAATGAAAGTCAATTGCATTCAAACATAGCTTGTTTAATCAAATGAAAGTTAATTATTCTTTACAAAAATGGTAATTGTTTCAAAACAAGCTTAAGCTTAATCATTAAGATTCCCATCAACTCCATTCAAACAAAGATAATTTGATTCGAATAAAGCTTATTGAATCAAATGAAAGTCAATTGCATTCAAACATAGCTTGTTTAATCAAATGAAAGTCAACTATTCTTTCCAAAAATGGTAATTGGTTCAAATCAAGCTTAAGATTAATCATTAAGATTCCACTCAATTGCATTCAAACAGAGGTAATTTGATTCGGATAATGCTGATTGAATCAAATGAAAGTCAATTGCATTCAAACATAGCTTGTTTAATCAAACGAAAGTCAACTATTATTTCCAAAAATGGTAATTGGTTCAAATAAATCATAAGGTTAAGCATTAAGATTCCTCTCAATTGCATTCAAAAAAAGCTAATTTTATTCGAATACACATTGAATCAAATGAAAGTCAATTGCATTCAAACATAGCTTGTTTAATCAAATGAAAGTCAATTATTCTTTCCAAAAATGGTAATTGGTTCAAATAAAGCATAACCTTAAGCATTAAGATTTCACTCAATTGCATTCGAACAAAGCTAATTTTATTCAAATAAAGCTGATTGAATCAAATGAAATTCGATTTCAGTCAAACATAACTTGTTTAATCAAATGAAAGTTAACTATTCTTTCCAAAAATGGTATTTGTTTCAAATTAAACTTAAGCTTAATCATTAAGATTCCACTCAATTGCATTCAAACAAAGCTAATTTGATTCGGATAAAGCTGATTGAATAAAATGAAAGTCAATTGTATTCAAACATAGCTTGTTTAATCAATTGAAAGTAAATTATTCTTTCCAAAATGGTAATTATATCAAATAATGCTTAAGCTTAATCATTAAGATTCCACTCAATTGCATTCAAACAAAGGTAATTTGATTCGAATAAAGCTTATTGAATCAAATGAAAATCATTTGCATTCAAACATAGCTTGTTTAATCAAATTAAAGCCAACTATTCTTTCCAAAAATGATAATTGCTTCAAAACAAGCTTAATCTTAATCATTAAGATTCCCATCAATTGCATTCAAACAAAGCTAATTTGATTCGAGTAAAGCTGATTGAATCAAATGAAAGTCAGTTGCATTCAAACATAGCTTGTTTAATCAAATGAAAGGCAACTGTTCTTTCCAAGAATGGTAATTGTTTCAAATAAAACGTAAACTTAATCATTAACATTCCACTCAATTGCATTCAAACAAAGCTAACTTGATTCGAATAAAGCTTATTGAATCAAATGAAAGTCAATTCCATTCAAACATAGATTGTTTAATCAAATGAAAGTCAATTATTCTTCACAAAATTTGTAATTGTTTCAAAACAAGCTTAAGCTTAATCATCAAGATTCCCATCAACTACATTCAAACAATGCTAATTTGATTCGAGTAAAGCTGATTGAATCAAATGAAAGTCAATTGCATTCAAACATAGCTTGTTTAATAAAATGAAAGTCAACTATTCTTTCCAAAAATGGTAATTGGTTCAAATAAAGCTTAAGCTTAATTATTAAGAGTCCACTCAATTGCATTCAAACAAAGCTAATTTGATTCGTATAAAGCTTATTGAATCAAATGAAATTTAATTGCAGTCAAACATAGCTTGTTTAATCAAATGAAAGTCAACTATTCTTTACAAATATGGTAATTGTTTCAAATAAAGCTTAAGCTTAATCATTAAGATTCCACTCAATTGCATTTAAACAATGGTAATTTGAATCGAATAAAGGTTATTGGATCAATTGAAAATCATTTGCACTCAAACATAGCTTGTTGAATCAAATTAAAGTCAACTATTCTTTCCAAAAATGATAATTATTTCAAAACAAGCCTAAGCTTAATCATTAAGATTCCCATCAATTGCATTCAAACAAAGCTAATTTGATTCGAATAAAGCTTATTGAATCAAATGAAAGTCAATTGCATTCAAACATAGCTTGTTTAATCAAATGAAAGTTAATTATTCTTTACAAAAATGGTAATTGTTTCAAAACAAGCTTAAGCTTAATCATTAAGATTCCCATCAACTCCATTCAAACAAAGATAATTTGATTCGAATAAAGCTTATTGAATCAAATGAAAGTCAATTGCATTCAAACATAGCTTGTTTAATCAAATGAAAGTCAACTATTCTTTCCAAAAATGGTAATTGGTTCAAATCAAGCTTAAGATTAATCATTAAGATTCCACTCAATTGCATTCAAACAGAGGTAATTTGATTCGGATAATGCTGATTGAATCAAATGAAAGTCAATTGCATTCAAACATAGCTTGTTTAATCAAACGAAAGTCAACTATTATTTCCAAAAATGGTAATTGGTTCAAATAAATCATAAGGTTAAGCATTAAGATTCCTCTCAATTGCATTCAAAAAAAGCTAATTTTATTCGAATACACATTGAATCAAATGAAAGTCAATTGCATTCAAACATAGCTTGTTTAATCAAATGAAAGTCAATTATTCTTTCCAAAAATGGTAATTGGTTCAAATAAAGCATAACCTTAAGCATTAAGATTTCACTCAATTGCATTCGAACAAAGCTAATTTTATTCAAATAAAGCTGATTGAATCAAATGAAATTCGATTTCAGTCAAACATAACTTGTTTAATCAAATGAAAGTTAACTATTCTTTCCAAAAATGGTAATTGTTTCAAATTAAACTTAAGCTTAATCATTAAGATTCCACTCAATTGCATTCAAACAAAGCTAATTTGATTCGGATAAAGCTGATTGAATAAAATGAAAGTCAATTGTATTCAAACATAGCTTGTTTAATCAATTGAAAGTAAATTATTCTTTCCAAAATGGTAATTATATCAAATAATGCTTAAGCTTAATCATTAAGATTCCACTCAATTGCATTCAAACAAAGGTAATTTGATTCGAATAAAGCTTATTGAATCAAATGAAAATCATTTGCATTCAAACATAGCTTGTTTAATCAAATTAAAGCCAACTATTCTTTCCAAAAATGATAATTGCTTCAAAACAAGCTTAATCTTAATCATTAAGATTCCCATCAATTGCATTCAAACAAAGCTAATTTGATTCGAGTAAAGCTGATTGAATCAAATGAAAGTCAGTTGCATTCAAACATAGCTTGTTTAATCAAATGAAAGGCAACTGTTCTTTCCAAGAATGGTAATTGTTTCAAATAAAACGTAAACTTAATCATTAACATTCCACTCAATTGCATTCAAACAAAGCTAACTTGATTCGAATAAAGCTTATTGAATCAAATGAAAGTCAATTCCATTCAAACATAGATTGTTTAATCAAATGAAAGTCAATTATTCTTCACAAAATTTGTAATTGTTTCAAAACAAGCTTAAGCTTAATCATAAAGATTCCCATCAACTACATTCAAACAATGCTAATTTGATTCGAGTAAAGCTGATTGAATCAAATGAAAGTCAATTGCATTCAAACATAGCTTGTTTAATAAAATGAAAGTCAACTATTCTTTCCAAAAATGGTAATTGGTTCAAATAAAGCTTAAGCTTAATTATTAAGAGTCCACTCAATTGCATTCAAACAAAGCTAATTTGATTCGAATAAAGCTTATTGAATCAAATGAAATTTAATTGCAGTCAAACATAGCTTGTTTAATCAAATGAAAGTCAACTATTCTTTACAAATATGGTAATTGTTTCAAATAAAGCTTAAGCTTAATATTCTGGAATATCAACCTTGATGAACTCGTCGGAATATCAAACAAAGCTATTCTTTACCGTGTTCAACCATTCGATGAACTCGTCGGCATCTATCTTGCCATCATATTCTGGAATATCAACCTTGATATCATTGTTTGGTCTTGTTCTTGAAGTTTCATCTTCGAGCTCTAGGTCACTGCTTTGTTCACTCCGAGTGGGTGAACCTTCTCGTTGTCTAATGAGTCTCCTCATTAGATCCGCCATTTCAGTTTGCATGGCAGCCATTTGAGCCTTTAAGCTCTCCTTCTCTTCTTCATTTTTCTGAATGAACTCTTGCCAATTGGGTGGGGGATTCGACATTTTGTGTGTTTTTTTTTTTTTTTTTTTTTTTTTTGACGTGGAGGTAAAGGAAAGAAAGGGGTTGTTTTTGTGGAGGAGAAAGGTGGCTAGACCTGCATGGGCCACCAAATGTTGTAACCTTGTTGTAGCACAAGAAGATTACAAGGGACTAGCCACTAAAGTAAAGGATAGATCAAGTTTCAAAGATGGATACAGAAATAACACCACCAACTTCGAGGACTTGGGCTTTAATTCGTGAACTTGGATACAGATTTCACCACCAAATTCAACAAATTAGATTCCTAAGATCACAGCCTAATTGAGCCACAAATTAGACAAGCAAAGGATAATTGTTTCGGATTTCTTGAGGAAAAACCAAGACAAATTTAAGTGTTTGTTTTTGATTCAAAAGTTCTGATTTTTCATTGATATGCAAGCCACTATTTATAAGTACAATTAGGATAAGCTAGGGTAATTAGAAAGTCTAATCCTTATCCTAAGAAATCAGAAATGGTGGTTGCAAATGAAGATAATAAATCTGAATTTGAGAAGCTTGGGCAGCCGGCCTTTAAGCACCATTTTAATGCCTTCTTAATTGCTTTGTTTCTCCTTTTAATTGCTCTTTTAATCCTCTTGCTTGGCAGCTGAATTCTGGAAGCTTCTTGTAGCTTGATTGTATTGATGACCTCGTGTATTCCCCTTAGGAACTGCCGGTTTCAAAACTTCGAAGGGGGCTGCCGGTTTTGCACTTGAGGCTGCCACCTTACCATCTTTGGATGCCATCTTGAAGCTGCCATCTTTGGATTTTAAGGATGCCATCTTGGAGCTGCCATCTTTGGACTTTCAATACTGCCGGCTTTGGGCTTCAAAGCTGCCGGTTTTTTTGGGGTTTCAAGGCTGCCAGTTTTGCTTCTTAGATCTCCTTGCAAGCCGCCGGTTTATTGCTAGCCTTAATTAAATAACTACTTGACTGAATTTAAAAATAACTCAAACAAATTAAAAGGGGTTCGATTTATACTAACAAGGATCGAACCCTACTAAACACAAAATTTAATAAACAAAACTAAATAGGATTTGAATAGGTTGGATAACTAATCCAACCATGTCATGGATGCAAGTTCGAACCATGGTGACTATTTTACCACTCTGAACTAAGGAGTTGGGAGGCCGGATCACAACATCCTCCCCGGCTTTTGAAGAGTTTGACCTCAAACTTGGCAATTCTTCAAATTCATCAAAGTAGGGAGACAAGTCTTGAACATTGAAGGTAGAAGAAACTCCATAGTTCCCAGGCAATTCAACCTTATAGGCATTGTCATTCACTTTCTCCTTGATTTCGAATGGACCATCACTCCTTGGACTGATTTTAGAACGCCTCTTAGTTGGAAAACGTTCCTTCCTTAAATGAACCCACACAAGGTCACCTTCCTTGAAATGCACCGAGCTTCTTTTCTTGTCATAGTACTCCTTCATCTTTGCATTAGCTCGTTCAATCTGACCTCGAACTTTCTCATGAATGGATTGGATCTCCTTGACTCGTTCACTAGCTTCATGACTATATTTGGTTGGAGTTGGAAATGGGGCCAAATCAATTGGAGTACATGGATTGAACCCATAAACAACTTCAAATGGGCTCAAGCTTGTGGTACGGCTAGGAACTCGGTTGTAAGCAAATTCAGCATGAGGTAGCATTTCTTCCCATTGGCTAGGACGCTTTGTTGCAAGGGCTCGTAGCAAGGACCCTAAAGTCCTATTGGTGACTTCGGTCTGACCATCGGTTTGAGGATGGCTTGAAGTACTGAATTTGAGCTTTGTTCCCATCTTGCGCCATAAGGTAAGCCAAAAATGACTTAGGAACTTGGCGTCTCGATCACTAACCATTGATTTGGGAATCCCATGTAAGCGAACAACCTCTTTGAAGTAAAGATCAGCCACACGGCTAGCATCATGGGTTGTATGACAAGAGATGAAGTGAGCCATTTTTGAGAATCGATCAACAACCACCATGATCGAGTCCTTTCTGTTTTTGGTGATGGGAAGTCCTACCACGAAATCAAGACTTACATCTTCCCAAGGAGCTTGCGGTATGGGTAAGGGCATGAGATACCCTTGAGGCAATTGATGGCTCTTAGCTTGTTGACACTTCACGCACCTCTTAACAACAAAGTCTACATCTCGTTTCAATCGAGGCCAAAAGAAGTATTCAGAAATGAGAGTGTAGGTCTTCTCAATTCCAAAGTGACCAGCCATTCCTCCTTCATGGAATTCTTTAATTAAGCTTTCTCTCAAGCTAGATTTAGGAACACAAATGCTATTCCCTTTGAAAAGAAAACCATCCAAAATGTAAAAGTCTTTATGGGGATGGCTTTTACACTTTAGAAAGATTTCTCCAAAATCAGAGTCATCATCATAGCATTGCTTCATTTCTTCTACACCTATCACACGTGTTTTCAAAGAATTAAGCAACACATATCTCCTGGACAAAGCATCGGCACCTTTGTTCATTTCTCCTTTCTTATGCTTGATGACGAAGTGAAAAGATTGAAGGAATTCAACCCATTTGGCATGGCGAGCATGGAGCTTTTGTTGGCTTTGCAAGAACTTGAGTGCTTCATGATCTGAATGTAGAATGAATTCTTTAGGCAATAGGTAATGCCTCCAATGGTCTAAAGCACGAACAAGAGCCAAAAATTCTTTGTCATAGGTGGAATATCTCCTTTGAACATCATTGAGCTTTTCACTGAAATAGGCTATGGGCCGCCGGTTTTGAGATAGGACAGCTCCTATTCCAACACCACTAGCATCACATTCAATTTCAAATACATCATCAAAGTTAGGTAATACAAGAATAGGTGCAGTAGTAAGCATCTTCTTAACCTCTTCAAATGCCTTTTGAGCATTTGGATTCCATTCAAATTTTGAAAGCTTTGTGAGTTCGGTGATTGGAGCCATGAGAGTACTGAAATTTCTCACGAATCGCCTATAGAAAGAGGCTAACCCATGAAAACTTCTTACTTGCTGGATTGATTGTGGCGTGGGCCACTCATTGATTGCCTTCACCTTGTCATCATCAACTTCAATACCATTACATGACTGATGTGAATGTGAAACTCTTCCCTAAGAATGGTTAGAAGTTTAACACTCAAAGAAAATGGAACAAAAATCGCACATAAAAACAGAAACAATTTGAACAGAAAATTAAAAGATAGATAAACCAAACCACAAGAACATACTCAATGATTTGGGGTCTTAGGCTGAGATAAGACACACTCAATCTCTCCTAATCTTGTCACTCAAGAACACACTCAAAGTAACAAGGAAAACACAAACTACTTTGGACAAACTCAAAGAAGTAATATGCTCAAACTCACGTTTTCTTTTGTATAATTCTGAATACTTTGATTAATCATAAGCTCTCCTTATATAATGGGATGGAGCAGCAAAAGATAAGAAAGAAAACACACCAAAAGACTCCAAAACACACTAGGGAAAACTGTCCAAAACAGGAAGCCAAAAGCCAACAGTTTCCCTTGATTTAAGCTACTCACTTAATGACTCACTTAATGCCATAATTCAGCTAATGATGACTGACCAAAGAGTGAGTCATTGCATTATTACAACTGGAAAATAAAACTAAAATAAACTAGCAAAACACACGTCCAAATCAGCAACTTAAATGGGCCCAAACGTGTAGCTTCTGGTGGACTTGATTCTTTGGACCTTCAATCAACTCTTGAGATGAAACACTTGAATTCGGCCCTTGTAGATAATGGATAAAATCCAAGAGTTTCCAAGACTAGTGCAACTTGTTCTTGATCCACAAAGTTTTGAATTGGACCGTTTGCGCATGGTTCATTCTCCCTTTCTTGAGAAAAGTTTGACCTCAAACTTGCATCATCCAAGTAAGGAGATAAGTCCCCAACATTAAAAGTAGCACTTACCCCTGTCATCTCATCAGCTAGCTCTATCTTATACGCATTATCATTGAATTTCTCAACAACTCGAAAAGGACCATCTGAACGTGGCATAAGCTTGTTCTTGCGAAACATAGGAAACCTCTCCTTTCTCAAAAGTAACCAGACCAAGTCTCCAGGTTTGAATATTGTTGGTTTGCGTTTCTTGTTTGCTCTTTCTTGGTATTTCTTATTCATATCCTCGATCCGCTTCTTCACTTGCTCACATGTTCTTTGAAAGGTTTCTACCCTCTTTTTAGCGTCCTTTTCGCCCATTTCCCCCTTAGCCAATGGAATAAGATCAATAGGGACAAAAGGATTCACCTCATAAACTTTTTTAAAAGGAGAACCAGAAGTAGTCAATGAATGAGCCCTATTGTAAGCAAATTCAGCATGGGCTAGTTTAATGTCCCAATCCTTCTGCGTTTTGCTTACAAGGCCACGCAACAACGCACAAGGACTAAGGCTCTCTCTCACATAGCCTCTCTCATTTAATTCATTCACTTGCCTTTCAAGTTCCTTACTCTCCTCCGGATTACACCTATAGGCTGCCTTATTGGGCAAAGGTGCTCCAGGAATCAAATCAATGGCGTGCTCAATGCCCCTCATAGGTGGGAGGCCATTGGGCAAGTCATCGGGAAACACATCTTTGTACTCTTCTAATAACTCATTGAGTGGGGATGAGTCATTACAAGTAGTACTAAGATCATCTTTGGTTCTTACAACCAAAGCATACCCTACCCCATTTTCTTCCACTATTTTCTCAAATTCAGTACAAGTTACAAGATAGTTGCTTTTTTCTTTCTTCTTAGCAACTTGTGGGGGTAAGGGAAGTAATTTAACTTTTCTACCTTCTCTAGTAGTTACAAGATATACATTCATTTTCCCTCTATGTTCAGAATCATGATCAAATTGCCAAGGTCTTCCAAGTAGCAAATGACAAGCATCCATAGGAATAATGTCGCACCACCTCTCATCTTCAAACCCTCCAATGGAATAGGACACCAAGGCTTGCTTCTTCACTCGAACACCCGTACCATCGTTCAACCAATTCAACTTGTAAGGTTCATCATGATCTCTAGTTGAAAGCTTCAACTTACTCACTGCTTCAGAAGAGATGACATCTGTTTGGGCTCCACCATCGATAATAACATTGCATGTTTTCTCACCAATTTTGCATCTAGTGTGGAACAAATTATTTCTCTGTCTCTCATCAACTTGAGGTTCGCTAAACAAAAGTTTTCGAACCACCATCATATTAAACTCACTTTCTGGAGGAATTTCTTCATCATATTCGTCTTCCTCATGACCCTCTTCTTCTTGAACAACAAAGTTATACATTTGTTCTTCCTCATCCATAATGGCGCATTGTTGGGCTGTCAAGATATTCTTACTAGGGCATTGGCTAGCAATATGACCTCTGCCATGACATTTAAAACACTTTCTCCTAGTATCAAGTTCACTAGGTGAAACCACAGCCTCCTCCTTCCCCTTATCATTCTTTGAATTAGATGGAAAAGCCTTATTTTGAAAGTTACCCCCCTTTTGTTGAAAAGGAGTAAATTTCGAAGTCCCCTTAAAAGGTATGTTTTTAGGTTTCTCCTTTTCCCTTTCTTCTTTAAGTTGAGACTCAAACTTCAAAGCTAGCTTGCATACATCACTAAAAGTGGCATAATGAGTGACTTCCACCTTCCTATTAATTTCTTTGGACAATCCCTTAACAAATCTAGCAATTTTGTAAGCCTCCTTTTCTTGTAAATCACAGGTCAAGCCTAACCTCTCAAATTCTTTTATGTAACCCTCCACACTCATGTTTTCTTGTGATAAGTGAGTCAATTTTAAGTATTGCTCCTGCTCATACTCTTTGCTAACCCATTTATCCCTCATTTTCTTTTTCAATTTCTCCCATGAGTCAATTTTATCTTTTCCTTCTCTCCTTCTACTTGCCTTGAGGTTTTCATACCACAAAGCAGCAAGTTTTGTGAGTTTTAGGACAGCCAATTTAAACTGTTTTCTATCATCAAAGCCCTTGTACTCAAAAACAATTTCAATTTGTCGAAGCCAATCTAAAAACGCCTCACTATCATGTCCCCCATCGAATTCAGGCATGTCAATCCTTAGGCCCCTATCTTCATCAAATTGCCTAAGATTGTTACTACTATTTGCATCCTCATCCTCTAATTCATTTATTTTTCTAGTGGCTTGTAGGAGCATTTCAGACATGGCATCCATTCTATTATTTTGTTGTGCCCTCGAGACTTCACTTTCTTCTGTTTTTTTCTCCAAATTCTCTAGTTTTTGGGTGATCAATCTAAGCATAACATTGAGTTCCCCAATTCCAGCCATTACTTCACTATTTTGCTAGACTATTACAAGTACAATGTATAATCTGACAGTAAGTTTAAAGCTCTGAACGAGAATAAAAACTTCCTTGAGACTCTCAAGGGTTTACAAATTATTAAAATTCAGAAAATTTTAAGCAACTTAAAAAAAAGAAACACTTCAAAAGCTATCCGGATGAAGGAGATAACCTCTGCTAAAATCTGATGCGCTGGATTGGCTCTAATCTGCGCAACTTTCGAAAAACCTGCCCAGTTTAATAGCAAATGATCTTCAAAAATTACGAAATTTTACAAGTGAAATCTACACAGAAAAACACCCAGATTCAAAAAAAGAATCGCTTCATTTGGACTCCTGAAGAGTGAGATATCGATCTTCAAAGTTGACTGAAAAACGGGATGAATTTCAGCGTTTCCTTTCCACCACCAAAGTGCGACTTTCTGCAATTATCTCGAACCAAGGCTCTGATACCAGATGATGTGAATGTGAAACTCTTCCCTAAGAATGGTTAGAAGTTTAACACTCAAAGAAAATGGAACAAAAATCGCACATAAAAACAGAAACAATTTGAACAGAAAATTAAAAGATAGATAAACCAAACCACAAGAACATACTCAATGATTTGGGGTCTTAGGCTGAGATAGGACACACTCAATCTCTCCTAATCTTGTCACTCAAGAACACACTCAAAGTAACAAGGAAAACACAAACTACTTTGGACAAACTCAAAGAAGTAATATGCTCAAACTCACGTTTTCTTTTGTATAATTCTGAATACTTTGATTAATCATAAGCTCTCCTTATATAATGGGATGGAGCAGCAAAAGATAAGAAAGAAAACACACCAAAAGACTCCAAAACACACTAGGGAAAACTGTCCAAAACAGGAAGCCAAAAGCCAACAGTTTCCCTTGATTTAAGCTACTCACTTAATGACTCACTTAATGCCATAATTCAGCTAATGATGACTGACCAAAGAGTGAGTCATTGCATTATTACAACTGGAAAATAAAACTAAAATAAACTAGCAAAACACACGTCCAAATCAGCAACTTAAATGGGCCCAAACGTGTAGCTTCTGGTGGACTTGATTCTTTGGACCTTCAATCAACTCTTGAGATGAAACACTTGAATTCGGCCCTTGTAGATAATGGATAAAATCCAAGAGTTTCCAAGACTAGTGCAACTTGTTCTTGATCCACAAAGTTTTGAATTGGACCGTTTGCACATGGTTCAATGACACTTTAAATCCTAAAAAGGTTACAAAACTAGAAAAGAAATCACACTTATCTATGTTGCCATACAATTGTTCTCTAGACAAAACAGAAAAAACTTCTCTAAGATGTGATACATGTTCATCATCATCTTTACTATAAACTAAAATATCATCAAAATAAACAACTACAAAACGGCCAATAAAAGGTTTCAACACTTGGTTCATCAAACGCATGAAGGTAGAGGGTGCGTTTGTTAAACCAAAAGGCATGACAAGCCATTCAAACAATCCATCTTTAGTTTTGAAAGCTGTTTTCCACTCATCTCCTTCGAAAATTCGAATTTGATGATAGCCACTTTTGAGATCAATTTTTGAAAACACCTTGGCACCATGTAAATCATCTAACAAATCATTCAATCTTGGAATTGG
This sequence comes from Salicornia ramosissima, assembly GCA_951394345.1. NCBI lineage: Eukaryota > Viridiplantae > Streptophyta > Magnoliopsida > Caryophyllales > Amaranthaceae > Salicornia > Salicornia ramosissima. The sequence goes on along the minus strand of OX596240.1, from coordinate 24,494,855 downwards.
AAATCGATATTTGATAGTGATCTTATTGATAGGCCTACTGTCCACACACATACGCCATTCACCATTTTTCGTTGGAACAAGGAGTGTAGGACACGCACATGGGCTTAAGGACTCCCGGATCAAGCCCTTTGACAACAATTCATCAACTTGTCTTCGTATCTCTTCTGTCTCCTTAGGATTAGTCCTATAGGCAGGTTTATTTGGCAATGTAGAACCGGGAATCAAGTCAATTTTGTGTTGGATATCACGTTTGGGAGGTAGAGCATTCGGCATTTCAGAGGGAAAGACATGGGAGAACTCTTGGAGGAGGGAATTAATAGGGGGTGGAAGGGTTCTTTTGGAGGGGAAGGGTTGTTTCCAAGCCCGCATAAAATGAGTCCTTTATGGGACTTAAACTCATGATATTCGGACTTGATAAGGGTAGTGAGGGTAGTTTGTAAAGGGTTATTATTCTGATTTGGTGCGGTTTTCAAGAGTGATAAGGGAGTTAACACAATCTTTCCATTCTTTACAAATGCATATGTATTTTTAAATCCATCATGAATAACTCTCCTATCAAACAACCAAGGTCGTCCAAGCAGTAGGTGGCACGCATCCATGGGTATAACATCACAATACAACTCTTCATGATAATTACTACCAATGCTAAAGGAAATCAGAACTTGTTTATCAACTTGTATGCCTTTTCCTTGATTAAGCCATTGGATTACATAGGGATTTTTATGAGGAGTTGTTTTTAAGCCTAGTTTGTCCACCATATTCTGAGATGCTACGTTTGTACAGCTACCACCATCAATAATTAAAGTACATACCTTGCCTTTGATGGTACAACGGGAGTGAAAGATTGCCTCTCGTTGTAAATTCTCCTCTTTGCCGACCAAGTTGCTAAGGGCACGCCTCACAACTAAACACTCTCCTTCATCGGGTCCTAGGAACACTTCATTATGCTCCTGATCCGATTCTCCAAGATCAATATCATCATGATCATCTTCTGGTCCTTCTCGTTCACATTCAATCAAAGAGATTACTCTCTTATTTGGGCACTCGGTTGAAATATGTCCAAAGCCATGACATCGAAAACATTTTCTGGGTTGGGCTGAATTTTGTGGTTTAGAAGGGTTAGGGGACTGATTTGGAGGTTTAGAAGGGTTAGGGGAGGTTATTTTGAGTGGGGTTTGAGGTGGACGGTTAAATGGAGAAGGGGCTGATTTGAAAAAGGGACGTGAGGTCTCCTTTCCCTTGGCCTTTTGTTGGGCCTCAACCTTGTGAGCTAGAATGACTAACTCTTCCAAAGTCGAGTAAGGGTGTAATTCGACAACATTTGCTATTTTGGGATCTAACCCTCCAAGAAAACGAACCAAAGTTTGGGGTTCATCCTCTTCTACATTGCATTTCATGGTCAGAACTTCAAATTCTCTAGCATACTCTTCCACGGATTTCACTCCTTGCTTCAGTTTGTGGAATTTTTGAAAATTCTCCTGAGTGTAGTAAGTGGGTAAGAACTTACTCTTCATCAACTTCTTCATCTTAGGCCAAGTCCTGACCTTTTCTTTGCCTTGCCTTTGCCTTTTCGAACATACATTCGACCACCAAGTGGACGCATATTTTCTGAGTTTTAAGGCAACAATCTTCACCTTCTTGTCTTCTGGTGTGTTCTTGTAATCGAACACTCTTTCCACTGTGTTCAACCATTCGATGAACTCATCGGCATCAATCTTTCCATCATATTCAGGGATGTCGACTTTGATATCATTGTTGGGTCTTGAACCCGGAGTTTCATCTTCAAGTTCTAGGTCACTGCTTTGTTCACTTCGAGGAGGTGAGCCCTCCCTTTGTCTAATGAGTCTTCTCATTAGATCCGCCATCTCGGTTTGCATGGTAGCCATTTGAGCCCTTAAGCTCTCCTTCTCTTCTTCATTTTTCTGTAAATATTCTTGCCAATTTGGAGGAGGGTTCGACATTTGTATTTGTTTTTTTTTTTTTTTTTTTGACGTGGGGGGGTAGGAGAAGAAATAGGTTGTGATTGGTGAGTGGGGCTGATTTTATGTAGGAGAAAGGTGGCTAGACCTGCATGGGCCACCAAATGTTATAACCTTGTTGTAGCACAAGAAGATTACAAGGGACTAGCCAATAAAGGAAAAGATAGGACAAGCTCAAAGATGGATACAGAAAAATCAACACCAACTTCGAAGACTTGGGCAGCAACTTGTCGAATTTGGATACAGAAATCACCACCAAACTCTACAAATTGGGGTCCTAAGATCACAGCCTAATTATGCCAAAAATTAGACAAGCAAAGGATAAGGGTGTATTCGGATTTCACAAGAAATACCAAAGACAAGTTCAAGTTTGTTTGATTCAAAATTCTGATTTTTCATTGATGCTCAAAACCATTATTTATAGTTACATCCAAGGATAAGCTAAAGATAATTAGGAAATCTAATCCTATCCTAAAGATCAGAATTAGAGGTACAAATTAAGATTACAAAACTTATCCTAAAGATGAGATAAAATCAGAACAAGTGGTGAATTTGTAATCTAAAAGATAATCCTATCCTTGAAGATAACAAATCAGAACCAAAGAAGGAGCTTGGGCAGCCGGTTTTCAAGCTTCAAGTTTAATGCTTTCATAATTGCTTGGTCTCCTCATAAGTGCTCTTTTAATTGTCTTTGATGACTCCACTTGCATCCTCCTTAATGCTGCCGGTTTGGACTTCATTGCTTCACTTATTTGCCTTAATTAAACTACCTTTAATTAACTTAAACAACTTTAAACAAAGAGATTCGACTTAAACAAGGATCGAAACTAAATTAACTTAAACAAAGTTAAACTGAAATTTAATAAACAAAATTAAAAAGGACTTGAGTTGGTTGGATAGTTAACCCAACCATGTCATGAATGCCATTTCGAACCATTGTGATCAACTTGCCATCTTAAACCAAGGAACTAGGGGGCCGGATCACAACATTTAATGATTAAGCTTTAGCTTTATTTGAAACAATTACCATTTTTGGAAAGAATAGTTGACTTTCATTTGATTAAACAAGCTATGTTTGAATGCAATTGACTTTCATTTGCATGAATAAGCTTTATTCGAATCAAATTAGCTTTGTTTGAATGCAATTGAGTGGACTCTTAATGATTAAGCTTAAGCTTTTTTTGAACCAATTACCATTTTTGGAAAGAATAGTTGACTTTCATTTGATTAAACAAGCTATGTGACACTACAATTGAATTTCATTTGATTCAATAAGCTTTATTCAAATCTAATTAACTTTGTTTGAATGCAATTGAGTGGAATCTTAATGCTTAACCTTATGCTTTATTTGAACCAATTACCATTTTTGGAAAGAATAATTGACTTTCATTTGATTAAACAAGCTATGTTTGAACGCAATTGACTTTCATTTGATTCAATAAGCTTTATTCAAATCAAATTAGCTTTGTTTGAATGCAATTGAGTGGAATCTTAATGATTAAGCTTAAGCTTTATTTGAAACAATTACCATTTTTGGAAAGAATAGTTAACTTTCATTTGATTAAACAAGCTATGTTTGAAAGCAATTGACTTTCATATTATTCAATCAGTGATGTGAAACAAGTTGAGGAACTTGTTCCCAAAGGATCAGTTTTAGAAGTTGGATTAAGATTGGAACTTAGGAAGGACGAATGTCAAGTATCAAAGAAGTTTTTAGGGGAACTCTCACCCTTAACTTAAGGATATAACAAGGAGGAACACTCACTCGCTTGTTTGGGGCAGAAGTGTTTAGGGAACTCTCACCTAACCTACAACTACAAGTCTTAGTTTTAGGAACTCTCACTAAAACGAAAACTCTTCAAATTGAGGAATCACTCAAACTTGGAAAACAACTCGACTTTCACTAGTCAAATTCGACATACACTTGTGTATTTTGGGGCAAATTTCTGAATGAATTTCATTGATCATTTGCATGCTATTTATAGATAGCTTTACATCCAACAATTGCCATAAAAACTCAGCAAATTAATCTATTAAAAAAAACTGAAATAAAGACTGAAATAAAAGGTGGATTAATTGGCTCATTACCGTCCAAATTAAACACCATTACAACCATTAATCTCTAATTAAACAATGAGCTTAAAACAAGGAGGATTCAAACTCCCAACCGGCCAGCCATCAAGTGATTCAAAGCTGTTCAAAATCACCATTCAAGTCTCCCTTGATTCATGCCTCCATAATAGCCTTGACTCTTGCCCTTGTGTCCGCCCAAATTAAGAGACTTTATTCAGCTAATTCAAATATTAAAACTCCTTAATAATAGTAATAAACTACTAGCTTGAAATTCTCCTTAAAACACGCCCCTCTTCACGCCTCTATTCAATAGACTTGGAATTGACTGAAATAAAGAGATTCAAACCATTTATTTGGCCTCATCATTGAGGTAATTAGTCGCACTTAGCAAAGTGCAACCGGTTGAAGACCCACACGGACCATGCACGCCAACTTCCTTAGGAGCAATTTCGAAACAAGCCTTGGATAAAATCAACTCCCTTGCATTGGATTCTTGGACTAGATCATGTGAACCATACGACCCTTGACCATTTTGGTCATCCTCCCTTTATTCAAAGGGAATTGCCCTCAATTCTTCATCATCATAGTACGGTGCAAGATCTCCTACATTGAAGGTGCTTGAGACGCCATACTTACCTCCCAAATCAACTTTGTATGCATTGTCGTTGACTTTTCCCACCACCTCAAAAGGACCCTCGGCTCGTGGCATGAGCTTGTTCTTCCTCTGATTTGGAAACCTTTCTTTCCTCATGTAGATCCATACCAAGTCACCAACTTCAAAGTTTCTCACGTTTTTGACTCTCTTATTGGCTTGCTTCTTGTAAACTTCATTAGCCTTCTCGATGTTCTTTCTCACTTCTTTGTGGATTTTGATCATGAACTCGGCTTGTTCCTTTGCACTCCCATGAACGAACTTGTCTTGTGGAAGAGCTATGAGATCAATTGGAACATAGGGATTAGAACCATAGACTACCTCAAAAGGAGAATTCTTTGTAGTAGTACTAGGAGTTCTATTGTAAGCAAACTCGGCATGAGCAAGCTTGACATCCCAATCTTTGGTGCTCTTACTAACCAAGGACCTAAGCAACGAACCAAGCACCCTATTCACCACCTCGGTTTGGCCATCAGTTTGTGGGTGATGTGAGGTAGAAAACAGCAACTTAGTTCCCATCAAGCGCCACAAAGACTTCCAAAAATGACTTAGGAATTTTGTGTCTCGATCAGAAACAATGGTGCGTGGAACACCATGGAAACGTACCACCTCATCAAAGTACAATCTTGCCACTTTTATAGCATCTTCAGTTTTGTGACAAGGAACAAAATGAGCCATCTTTGAGAAACGATCAACCACCACCATTATTGAGTCCTTACCCCTTTGAGTTCTAGGTAAAGCCACAATAAAATCCATGCTTATGTCTTCCCAAGGCCTCTCTGGAATTGGTAATGGCTTGTAAAGACCCTTATGAAACACCATCTTTTCCCTTTGACAAGTAGAACAACGACCTACCACATGGTGGACAGTGGATGACATGTTAGGCCAATAAAAGTGAGCTTGAAGAAGCTCCATTGTCTTTTGTACTCCAAAATGACCGGCTAGACCACCGCCATGTGCCTCCTGAATTAGCAAGTTTTGAATTGGGCATTTAGGAATACATAATCTATTTCCCTTAAAAAGAAAACCGTTTTGTAAGGAAAACAAATCATAGACTCCATTCACGCACTTCTCCAAAATGGTTTTGAATTCACCATCTTCCTTGTAGTACTCTTTGATCAATTCGAACCCAAGAACTTTAGCTTCCACGACCCCAAGTAAAGTATGCCTTCTAGATAAGGCATCTGCAACAACATTCGCTTTCCCACTTTTGTATTTTGATGAAAAATTGAATGTTTGCAAGAATTCCACCCACTTAGCATGCCTTGAATTCAGCTTCTTTTGGCCATGAATGAATCTTAAAGACTCATGATCAGAATGTAATATGAACGGTTGTGGCCTCAAATAGTGGGACCAATGATCTAGAGCCCTCACCATTGCATAGAACTCTTTGTCATAGGTGGAGTAGTTCAGTTTGCCTTGGCTCAATTTCTCACTGAAGTAGGCAATAGGACACCCTTCAAATAAAGCTTAAGCTTAATCATTAAGATTCCACTCAATTGAATTCAAACAAAGGTAATTTGATTCGGATAATGCTGATTGAATCAAATGAAAGTCAATTGCATTCAAACATAGCTTGTTTAATCAAATGAAAGTCAACTATTCTTTCCAAATATGGTAATTGTTTCAAATAAAGCTTAAGCTTAAGCATTAAAATTCCACTCAATTGCATTCAAAAAGCTAATTTGATTCGAATAAAGCTTATTCAATCAAATGAAATTCAATTGCAGTCAAACATAGCTTGTTTCATCAAATGAAAGTCAACTATTCTTTCCAAAAATGGTAATTGTTTCAAATAAAGCTTAAGCTTAATCATTAAGATTCCACTCAATTGCATTCAAACAAAGGTAATTTGATTCGAATAAAGCTTATTGAATAAATTGAAAGTCAATTGCATTCAAACGTCGGCTTGTTTAATCAAATGAAAGTCAACTATTCTTTCCAAAAATGGTAATTGTTTCAAATAAAGATTAAGCTTAATCATTAAGATTCCACTCAATTGCATTCAAACAAAGCTAATTTGATTCGAATAAAGCTTATTGAATCAAATGAAAATCAATTGCATTCAAACATAGCTTGTTTAATCAAATGAAAATCAACTATTCTTTACAAAAATGGTAATTGTTTCAAAACAAGCTTAAGCTTAATCACTAAGAATCCACATAATTGCATTCAAACAAAGCTAATTTGACTCGAATAATGTTTATTGAAACAAATGAAAGTCAATTGCATTCAAACATAGCTTGTTTAATCAAATGAAAGTTAACTATTCTTTCCAAAAATGGTAATTGGTTCAAAACAAGCTTAAGCTTAATCATTAAGATTCCCATCAACTCCATTCAAACAAAGCTAAGTTGATTCGAATAAAACTTATTGAATCAAATGAAAGTCAATTGCATTCAAACATAGCTTGTTTAATCAAATGAAAGTCAACTATTATTTCCAAAAATGGTAATTGGTTCAAATAAAGCTTAAGCTTAATGATTAAGATTCCACTCAATTGCATTCAAACAAATCTAATTTGATTCAAAAAAAGCTTATTGAATCAAATGAAATTCAATTGCAGTCAAACATAGCTTGTTTAATCAAATGAAAATCAACTATTCTTTCCAAAAATGATAATTGTTTCAAATAAAGCTGAAGCTTAATCATTAAGATTCCACTCAATTGCATTCACACAAAGCTAATTTGATTCGAATAATGCTTATTAAAACAAATGAAAGTCAATTGCATTCAAATATAGCTTGTTTAATCAAATGAAAGTCAACTATTCTTTCCAAAAATGGTAATTGTTTCAAATAAAGCTTAAGCTTAATCATTAAAATATCACTCAATTACATTCAAACAAAGTTAATTTGATTCGAATAAAGCTTATTCAATCAAATGAAATTCAATTGCAGTCAAACATAGCTTGTTTAATCAAATGAAAGTCAACTATTCTTTACAAAAATGGTAATTGTTTCAAAACAAGCTTAAGCTTAATCATTAAGATTCCACTCAATTGCATTCAAACAAAGGTAATTTGATTTGAATAAAGCTTATTGAATCAATTGAAAGTCAATTGCATTCAAACATAGCTTGTTTAATCAAATGAACGTCAACTATTCTTTATAAAAATGGTAATTGTTTCAAAACAAACTTAAGCTTAATCATTAAGATTCCCATCAACTCCATTCAAACAAAGCTAATTTGATTCGAATAAAGCTTATTGAATCAAATGAAAGTCAATTGCATTCAAACATAGCTTGTTTAATCAAATGAAAGTCAACTATTCTTTCCAAAAATGGTAATTTGTTCAGATAAAGCTTAAGCTTAATCATTAATATTCCACTCATTTCATTCAAACAAAGCTAATTTGATTCGAATAAAGCTTATTGAATCAAATGAAATTCAATTGCAGTCAAACATAGCTTGTTTAATCAAATGAAAGTCAACTATTCTTTCCAAAAATGGTAATTGTTTCAAATAAAGCTTAAGCTTATTCATTAAGATTCCACTCAATTGCATTCAAACAAAGGTAATTTGATTCGAATAAAGCTTATTGAATCAATTGAAAGTCAATTGCTTTCAAACATAGCTTGTTTAATCAAATGAATGTCAACTATTCTTTCCAAAACTGATATTTGTTTCAAATAAAGCTTAAGCTTAAGCATTAAGATTCCACTCAGTTGCATTCAAACAAAGCTAATTTGATTCGAATAAAGCTTATTGAATGAAATGAAATTTAATTGCAGTCAAACATAGCTTGTTTAATCAAATGAAAGTCAATTATTCTTTCCAAAAATTGTAACTGTTTCAAATAAAGCTTAAGCTTAATGATTAAGATTCCACTCAATTGCATTCAAACAAAGGTAATTTGATTCGGATAATGCTGATTGAATCAAATGAAAGTCAATTGCATTCAATCATAGCTTGTTTAATTAAATGAAAGTCAACTATTCTTTCCAAAAATGGTAATTGTTTCAAATAAAGCTTAAGCCTAATCATTAAGATTCCATTCAATTGAATTCAAACAAAGGTATTGTGATTCGGATAATGCTGATTGAATGTAATGAAAGTCAATTGCATTCAAATATAGCTTGTTTAATCAAATGAAAGTCAACTATTCTTTCCAAAAATAGTAATTGTTTCAAATAAAGCTTAAGCTTAATCATTAAAATTCCACTCAATTACATTCAAACAAAGCTAATTTGATTCGAATAAAGCTTATTCAATCAAATGAAATTCAATTGCAGTCAAACATAGCTTGTTTAATCAAATGAAAGTCAACTATTCTTTCCAAAAATGGTAATTGTTTCAAATAAAGCATAAGGTTAATCATTAAGATTACACTCAATTGTATTCAAACAAAGCTAATTTGATTCGGATAAAGCTTATTGAATCAAATGAAAGTCAATTGCGTTCAAACATACGTATCAAGTATAATACAAGTATTATACTACATAAGGATATGCTCAAGCAATAAACAAAGGCTAAAGCAATGAAAATATTAAGCCAAAATCAGCCTCCTTAAGCAACTTGAGCCACTTGCACCCACTTGCACCAAAATAGACCAATGAGCTTTTCTTAGCCTTCATGACACTCCAAGCTTTTCATCATGACTTCCAAAGGTAGTATGACATCTAGCTAGGCTAGTAGATGACTAATCAAGGCTGTTACTCAACTTGCAAGCTAAAGCTCAAATACCCATTACACATTCACAAGCAGCTGAAACACGTAGCCAGGACAGAGCCTGGGTCGCGACTCGCGACCCACACTCGCGACTCGCGAGGCTCTACTGAACTCCACTTCCCAGCTTTGCTCAAGTACGTAGCCAAGAGAGAACAGAGTCGCGACTCGCGACCTAGAACTCGCGACCTAGAACTCGCGACTCGCGAGATTTCTCTGGATCATGCACCTGCAATGCTTCAAAGTACGTAGCCCAAGCCAAGTAGGCTCGCGACTCGCGGCCAAAACTCGCGATTCACCTCTGGACTCTAAGTTCAGTTCTCAACATCCAAGTCGCACCTCGTGAAGAAACTCGCACCTCGTGACCCCTGCTTCAAAGATAGTGCAATCTACTACTTAATACAAACCAAAGCAAATAAACTACGAGCTGAAGTTTTAGGTTTACAAAACGGACTAAACAGGACCAAGATTAGACATAAGTGATACGAAGGAACTAATAAAAGGACCATGAAAAGAACTAATCTCAATGATGGGATTAGCACTAAGGAGTATCTCTTTCGTCGTTTCGAGATCAGGCACTGATCCTGGTTCATCCCCTCCCTCTTCAACAGGAATTGACCTCAATTCTAGCAGTTCATCATCTTCTAAATAAGGAGATAAGTCACCCACGTTGAAGGTTGCAGTAACTCCATAATCACCCGGAAGATCAATCTTATAAGCATTATCACCATAACGCTCTAAGACCTTAAAAGGACCATCTGCTCTCGGCATTAGCTTGTGTTTCCACTTCCCCGGGAACCTCTCTTTCCTCAAATGAATCCATACCTAATCTCCTGGAGCAAAGATTTTTGGTTTCCTCCTCTTGTTGGCCTTTTTCTTGTACCCCTCGTTGGCTTTCTCAATGTTTCCTCGGACCTCCTTGTGAATCTTCACCATGGCTTCGGCCTGAGCTCTAGCATCCCCGTGAACATAAGAATCCCTAGGTAAAGCAATAAGATCAATAGGAACATAAGGGTTAATGCCATAAACAATTTCAAATGGGGAGTGTTTTGTAGCATAAGTAGGTGTCCTGTTGTAAGTGAACTCAGCATGACATAGTTTCACATCCCAATCCTTGTCGGTTTTGCTCACTAGACCCCGAAGCAACGACCCCAATGTCTTGTTAGTCACCTCAGTCTGCCCATCTGTTTGTGGATGATGAGACGTGCTGAATAGTAGTTTGGTTCCCATAAGCCTCCATAAAGTTCTCTAGAAGTAACTCAAAAACTTACTGTCACGATCAGAGACAATAGTTTTAGGTATCCCTTGTAAGCGCACCACTTCCCGAAAGTACAAGCAAGCGACATTCACCGCATCTTCGGTCTTGTGACATGGAATAAAGTGTGCCATCTTCGAAAACCTATCCACCACTACCATAACCGAGTCTCTCCCCCTTTGAGTTCTAGGCAGTGCCACTATGAAGTCCATGCTCACATCTTCCCATGGCCTTTCCGGAACTGGTAACGGAGTGTACGGCCCTTGCTGAAAAGAACTCTTCGACCTCTGACAAACCCCACATCGAGCCAATACAGCTTGGATCTTGGAACATATTGAAACCAGGGACAAGTTCCCGGATCGATTATGCCTATGAATTCATCTACGAACAAGCAAAAAAACACGCAATTTTGTAGCTCACTTTGTGGAAAAACTCGTATAGTCTAAACCAAATGAAAAGAATCACTCTTAACACTCAATTTAGGCTAAAACTACTATGAATATAAGAAAGCTCCAAAACTCCATTCAGAACAATCTTATATCTCTAAATTAAGACTTAAAAGAAACACTCTTAACTCTTAATTTAGGGGTAACAAAATCAGTAGCCGGTAATTAGGCTACACTAAATTAAAACAAAACCGAAAAGCAAATAGAGGGATATTTTAGAGATTAGGATTACTAATCTCCAAATGGGATATTTTAGCTAATAGATGGAAGAATCGCTCTTGAATCTACCGCTAAATAAACTACCGAGTTAAGAGAATCGCTCTCAAAACTCAACAATCAAATCTGACTAACTCCTAAGAGAATCACTCTCGAAGTCATTAATCAGTTTGGCTAGCTTCGACTAAGAGGGTCGACCTCTTAATCTAATAGCCTAGATAACTAATTAAGAGGTTCGGCCTCTTAATCATTCATCTAGCACGAAGTCTTGTAGCTAGACAACTCCCAAGAACTTCAAACCATGCTAGCTTCTAAGCACACAACTTAAAAACTAAAGAAAGAAAACAACAAAGTTTTCAAACCATTTTTCATTCATCAAAATCTCATTTTTACATAACTAGTACAAGCTATTTATACTAAAACTAAAGCTAAGGCTACTACTACTATTACATGAATAAAAAAAGCAAAGAAAGCCAAAATATCAAGCCATACAATGCCCCAAACGTCCCCCCTTTGGCAGCCATTTTGAGCAACTTGCTCCACTTGCACCCACTTGCACCAACTTGCACCAACTTGCCTCCATGACTCCTCTAACCTACTAGGTGAGTAAGCAAAGCTAGTATGACACTAAGTAAGGCTACTAGATGACTAAGCAGAGCTAGCTACACCACTTGCAAGCAATAACCAAAAGCCCAAACACAAACTTGCAAAGAATGAAACACGTAGAACTTGGACAGTAGGACCTCGCGACTCGCGAGTTATGGTCGCGACTCGCGACCTTGATGGTCCCTTGGGCTCGCACCTCGTGACCTTAGCTCGCACCTCGTGATTCTCTACTGGATCGAGTCTTCAACTTTGCTCCGTAGTTTACCCACTTGCCTAATTAAGCTAGTTATTACAAGCTATACTTTAACTAATGCTAATTAGTACAAAAACAAACAATAACTTAAATATTTAAACTAAGTAGTAGCTAATACATCATTGAATTTGCTAATCATGCTACTACAATTCTATTACAAAATTACTACTACTAATCACCATTCTTTGGCTCACTTAATCTGGTTCAGATCTCACCAACCATGTGTGGCCAATGAAAGTGCTCATGTAGTAACTCAGTAGTTTTGTTGAAGCCGAAATGACCAGCCAACCCACCTCCATGAGCCTCCCGAATCAGTAACTCCCGAACCGGACATTTTGGAACACAGAGCTTGTTCCCTTTAAATAAGAACCCATCCACCAACTGATAATTATTTTTAGAACCGGATTCACAATCAACAAACAAGTCACAAAAATCACCATCGAGTGCATAGTATTCTTTTATCAATTCGAACCCAAGAACCTTGGTATCCACCGTTGTCAGTAGTGAATGTTTCCTGGAAAGAGCATCAGCAACAATATTTGCCTTTCCGGCTTTGTATTTAGCAACAAAGTCAAAAGATTGTAAAAATTCTACCCATTTAGCATGTCGAGCACTGAGCTTATGCTGCCCATGTATGTACTTTAACGACTCATGATCAGAATGTAAAACAAAGGAAGCAGGACGCAAATAATGACTCCAATGTCCTAAAGCTCTAACCATAGCATAAAACTCTTTATCATAAGTAGAATAGTTCAATCTAGCACCACTAAGCTTTTCGCTAAAATAAGCGATAGGCTTACCCGACTGAATCAAAACAGCCCCAACACCTGTCCCACTCGCATCACACTCAACCTCGAAAGGTTTAGTAAAATCAGGTAATGATAACACAGGTGCTTCACACATCTTAACCTTAATCAATTCAAAGGCCCTTTGACCAGCAGCAGTCCACTCAAATTTCCCATGTTTAGTACACTCAGTTATAGGAGCTAACAAAGTACTGAAATTTTTTATAAATCTCCTATAAAAAGACGCTAAACCATGAAAAGACCTCACATCAGTCACACATTTTGGAACCGGCCAAGTAGAAATGGCGTCTACTTTAGCAGGATCCGCCTTCACCCCTACGTCAGAAATAATGAAACCCAGAAAACTAACTTCATTTTGCATGAATGAACACTTCTCTAACTTCCCAAAAAGTTTATGTTTCCTTAGTGTTTCTGTTGTGATCCGGCCTCCCAACTCCTTGGTTCAGAGTGGTAAAATAGTCACAATGGTTCGAACTTGCATCCATGACATGGTTGGATTAGTTATCCAACCTACTCAAGTCCTATTTAATTTTGTTTACTAAATTTTCAGTTTAACTTTGTGTTTAGTAGGGTTCGATCCTTGTTAGTATAAATCGAACCCCTTTTAATTTGTTTGAGTTATTTTAAATTCAGTCAAGTAGTTAGTTAATTAAGGCTAGCAATAAACCGGCGGCTTGCAAGGAGATCAAAGAGACAAAGCTGGCAGCCTTGAAAACCCTAAAAACCGGCAGCTTTGTTACTCAAAACCGGCAGTATTGGAAGTCCAAAGATGGCAGCTTCAAGATGGCATCCTCAAGATCCAAAGATGGCAGCCTTGAAGATGGCATCCTCAAGATCCAAAGATAGCATGGTGGCAGCCTCAAGTGCAAACCGGCAGCCCCCTTCGAAGTTTAAAACCGGCAGCCTCTAGGGGAATACAAGAAGTCATCAATACAATCAAAGCTACAAGAAACTTCCAGAATTCAGCTGCCAAGCAAGAGGATTAAAAGAGCAATTAAAAGAGAGACAAAGCAATTAAGAAGACATTAAAATGGAGCTTAAAAGCCGGCTGCCCAAGCTCCTCAAATTCAGATTTTATTATCTTCATTTGCAACCACCATTTCTGATTTCTTAGGATAAGGATTAGACTTTCTAATTACCCTAGCTTATCCTAATTGTACTTATAAATAGTGGCTTGCATATCAATGAAAGATCAGAACTTTTTGAATCAAAAACAAACACTTAAATTTGTCTTGGTTTTTCCTCAAGAAATCCGAAACAATTATCCTTTGCTTGTCTAATTTGTGGCTCAATTAGGCTGTGATCTTAGGAACCTAATTTGTTGAATTTGGTGGTGAAATCTGTATCCAAGTTCACGAATTAAAGCCCAAGTCCTCGAAGTTGGTGGTGTTATTTCTGTATCCATCTTTGAAACTTGTTCTATCCTTTACTTTAGTGGCTAGTCCCTTGTAATCTTCTTGTGCCACAACAAGGTTACAACATTTGGTGGCCCATGCAGGTCTAGCCACCTTTCTCCTCCACAAAAACAACCCCTTTCCTTCCTTTACCTCCACGTCAAAAAAAAAAAAAAAAAAAAAAAAACACACAAAATGTCGAATCCCCCACCCAATTGGCAAGAGTTCATTCAGAAAAATGAAGAAGAGAAGGAGAGCTTAAGGGCTCAAATGGCTGCCATGCAAACTGAAATGGCGGATCTAATGAGGAGACTCATTAGGCAACGAGAAGGTTCACCCACTCGGAGTGAACAAAGCAGTGACCTAGAGCTCGAAGATGAAACTTCGAGAACGAGACCAAACAATGATATCAAGGTTGATATTCCAGAATATGATGGCAAGATTGATGCCGACGAGTTCATCGAATGGCTGAACACGGTGGAAAGAGTGTTCGATTATAAGAATACCCCGGAGGACAAGAAAGTGAAAATCATTGCCTTGAAACTTAGAAAATATGCTTCCACTTGGTGGTCGAATATTAATGCAAAGAGGCAAAGGCAAGGCAAAGACAAGGTCAGAACTTGGCCTAAAATGAAGAAAATGATGAAGAGTAAGTTCTTACCTACTTACTATATTCAAGAGAATTTTCAGAAGTTCCACAAATTAAAACAAGGAACGAAATCAGTAGAGGAGTATGCAAGAGAATTCGAAGGATTAACCATGAAGTGTGATGTTGAAGAGGACGAACCCCAAACTTTGATTCGTTTTCTTGGCGGTTTGGATCCTCGAATTGCCAATGTTGTCGAACTACACCCCTACTCAACTTTGGAAGAGTTAGTCATTCTAGCTCACAAGGTTGAAGCCCAACAAAAGGCCAAAGGGACAGAGACCTCACGTCCCTTTTCCAAAACAGCCCCTTCCCCGTTCAACCGTCCATACCAAACACCCCTCAAAGTAACCCCCTCTAATTCCCCCAAACCACAAAATCAGCCCTCTAATCCTTCTAAACCCCAAAATTCAGCCCAACCCAGAAAATGTTTTCGTTGTCATGGCTTTGGCCATATTGCAACCGAGTGTCCAAATAAGAGAGTAATCTCTTTGATTGAATGTGAAAGAGAAGAACCAGAAGAGGAACATGTTGACAATGATATTGGAGAATCGGATCAGGAGCAAGATGAAGTGTTCCTAGGACCCGATGAAGGTGAATGTCTAGTTGTTAGGCGTGCCCTAAGCAGCTTGGTCGGCAAGGAAGAGAACTTACAACGAGAGGCAATATTTCACTCCCGTTGTACCATCAAAAACAAGGTATGTACTTTAATTATTGATGGTGGTAGTTGTACAAATGTGGCATCTCAGAATATGGTGGATAAATTGGGACTAAAAACAACTCCTCACAAAAATCCTTATATAATCCAATGGCTTAATCAAGGAAAAGGAATTAAAGTGGATAAGCAAATTCTGATTTCATTTAGCATTGGTAACAATTATCAAGAAGAGTTGTATTGTGATGTAATCCCCATGGATGCGTGTCATTTGTTGCTTGGACGACCTTGGATGTTTGATAGGCGAGTTAATCATGATGGATATAAAAACACTTATTCCTTTGTTAAAAATGGCAAGAAAATTGTGTTAACTCCCTTACCACCACCCAAAACTGCCGTACAACAGGACAATACCCCCTTGCCCACTACTCTTACTACCCTCATCAAGTCTGAATATCATGAGTTCCAACCCCATAAAGGGCTCATTTTAAGTGGACTTGAAGACAACCCCTCACCTCCAAAAGAACCTCTCCATCCCTTACTTAGTTCCCTCTTTCAAGAATTCCCTAATATTTTCCCCTCTGAAATGCCGTGTGCATTACCTCCCAAAAGGGACATCCAACACAAAATTGATTTGATTCCCGGATCTACCTTGCCAAATAAACCTGCCTATAGGACCAATCCTAAGGAGACCGAGGAGATAAGACGGCAGGTTGACGAGCTGTTGTCTAAGGGATTGATTCGAGAGTCCTTGAGCCCGTGTGCATGTCCTACTTTACTTGTTCCAAAGAAAAATGGTGAATGGCGTATGTGTGTGGACAGTAGGCCTATTAACAAAATCACTATCAAATATCGATTTCCAATTCCAAGATTGAATGATTTGTTAGATGATTTACATGGTGCTAAAATATTTTCGAAAATTGATCTTAAAAGTGGCTATCATCAAATTCGAATTTTCGAAGGAGATGAATGGAAAACAGCTTTCAAAACCAAGGATGGATTGTTCGAGTGGCTTGTCATGCCATTTGGTTTAACAAACGC
This sequence comes from Salicornia ramosissima, assembly GCA_951394345.1. NCBI lineage: Eukaryota > Viridiplantae > Streptophyta > Magnoliopsida > Caryophyllales > Amaranthaceae > Salicornia > Salicornia ramosissima. The sequence continues at coordinate 24,478,165 of OX596240.1, read as the reverse complement.
ACCTTCAACCTTCATGCGTTTGATGAATCAAGTTCTGAAACCTTTTATTGGTCGCTTTGTAGTAGTTTATTTTGATGATATTTTAATTTATAGTAGAGATGATGATGAGCATGTATCACATCTTAGAGAAGTATTTTCTGTTTTAGCAAGAGAACAATTGTATGGTAATCTAGATAAGTGTGATTTCTTTTCTAGTTTTGTAACTTTTCTAGGATTTAAAGTATCATGTAATGGTATTGAAGTTGATGAAGACAAGGTAAAAGCGATTAATGAGTGGCCCACGCCACAATCAGTTCAACAAGTGCGAAGTTTTCATGGGTTAGCCTCTTTCTATAGGCGATTCGTGAGAAATTTCAGTACTCTCATGGCTCCCATCACCGAACTCACAAAGCTTTCAAAATTTGAATGGAATCCAAATGCTCAAAAGGCATTTGAAGAGGTTAAGAAGATGCTTACTACTGCACCTATTCTTGTATTGCCTAACTTTGATGATGTATTTGAAATTGAATGTGATGCTAGTGGTGTTGGAATAGGAGCTGTCCTATCTCAAAACCGGCGGCCCATAGCATATTTCAGTGAAAAGCTCAATGATGTTCAAAGGAGATACTCAACCTATGACAAAGAATTTTTGGCTCTTGTTCGTGCTTTAGACCATTGGAGGCATTACCTATTGCCTAAAGAATTCATTCTACATTCAGATCATGAAGCACTCAAGTTCTTGCAAAGCCAACAAAACCTCCATGCTCGCCATGCCAAATGGGTTGAATTCCTTCAATCATTTCACTTCGTCATCAAGCATAGGAAAGGAGAAATGAACAAAGGTGCCGATGCTTTATCCAGGAGATATGTGTTGCTTAATTCTTTGAAAACACGTGTGATAGGTGTAGAAGAAATGAAGCAATGCTATGATGATGACTCTGATTTTGGAGAAATCTTTCTAAAGTGTAAAAGCCATCCCCATAAAGACTTTTACATTTTGGATGGTTTTCTTTTCAAAGGGAATAGCATTTGTGTTCCTAAATCTAGCTTGAGAGAAAGCTTAATTAAAGAATTCCATGAAGGAGGAATGGCTGGTCACTTTGGAATTGAGAAGACCTACACTCTCATTTCTGAATACTTCTTTTGGCCTCGATTGAAACGAGATGTAGACTTTGTTGTTAAGAGGTGCGTGAAGTGTCAACAAGCTAAGAGCCATCAATTGCCTCAAGGGTATCTCATGCCCTTACCCATACCGCAAGCTCCTTGGGAAGATGTAAGTCTTGATTTCGTGGTAGGACTTCCCATCACCAAAAACAGAAAGGACTCGATCATGGTGGTTGTTGATCGATTCTCAAAAATGGCTCACTTCATCTCTTGTCATACAACCCATGATGCTAGCCGTGTGGCTGATCTTTACTTCAAAGAGGTTGTTCGCTTACATGGGATTCCCAAATCAATGGTTAGTGATCGAGACGCCAAGTTCCTAAGTCATTTTTGGCTTACCTTATGGCGCAAGATGGGAACAAAGCTCAAATTCAGTACTTCAAGCCATCCTCAAACCGATGGTCAGACCGAAGTCACCAATAGGACTTTAGGGTCCTTGCTACGAGCCCTTGCAACAAAGCGTCCTAGCCAATGGGAAGAAATGCTACCTCATGCTGAATTTGCTTACAACCGAGTTCCTAGCCGTACCACAAGCTTGAGCCCATTTGAAGTTGTTTATGGGTTCAATCCATGTACTCCAATTGATTTGGCCCCATTTCCAACTCCAACCAAATATAGTCATGAAGCTAGTGAACGAGTCAAGGAGATCCAATCCATTCATAAGAAAGTTCGAGGTCAGATTGAACGAGCTAATGCAAAGATGAAGGAGTACTATGACAAGAAAAGAAGCTCGGTGCATTTCAAGGAAGGTGACCTTGTGTGGGTTCATTTAAGGAAGGAACGTTTTCCAACTAAGAGGCGTTCTAAAATCAGTCCAAGGAGTGATGGTCCATTTGAAATCAAGGAGAAAGTGAATGACAATGCCTATAAGGTTGAATTGCCTGGGAACTATGGAGTTTCTTCTACCTTCAATGTTCAAGACTTGTCTCCCTACTTTGATGAATTTGAAGAATTGCCAAGTTTGAGGTCAAACTCTTCAAAAGCCGGGGAGGATGTTGTGATCCGGCCTCCCAACTCCTTAGTTCAGAGTGGTAAAATAGTCACCATGGTTCGAACTTGCATCCATGACATGGTTGGATTAGTTATCCAACCTATTCAAATCCTATTTAGTTTTGTTTATTAAATTTTGTGTTTAGTAGGGTTCGATCCTTGTTAGTATAAATCGAACCCCTTTTAATTTGTTTGAGTTATTTTTAAATTCAGTCAAGTAGTTATTTAATTAAGGCTAGCAATAAACCGGCGGCTTGCAAGGAGATCTAAGAAGCAAAACTGGCAGCCTTGAAACCCAAAAAAAACCGGCAGCTTTGAAGCCCAAAGCCGGCAGTATTGAAAGTCCAAAGATGGCAGCTCCAAGATGGCATCCTTAAAATCCAAAGATGGCAGCTTCAAGATGGCATCCAAAGATGGTAAGGTGGCAGCCTCAAGTGCAAAACCGGCAGCCCCCTTCGAAGTTTTGAAACCGGCAGTTCCTAAGGGGAATACACGAGGTCATCAATACAATCAAGCTACAAGAAGCTTCCAGAATTCAGCTGCCAAGCAAGAGGATTAAAAGAGCAATTAAAAGGAGAAACAAAGCAATTAAGAAGGCATTAAAATGGTGCTTAAAGGCCGGCTGCCCAAGCTTCTCAAATTCAGATTTATTATCTTCATTTGCAACCACCATTTCTGATTTCTTAGGATAAGGATTAGACTTTCTAATTACCCTAGCTTATCCTAATTGTACTTATAAATAGTGGCTTGCATATCAATGAAAAATCAGAACTTTTGAATCAAAAACAAACACTTAAATTTGTCTTGGTTTTTCCTCAAGAAATCCGAAACAATTATCCTTTGCTTGTCTAATTTGTGGCTCAATTAGGCTGTGATCTTAGGAATCTAATTTGTTGAATTTGGTGGTGAAATCTGTATCCAAGTTCACGAATTAAAGCCCAAGTCCTCGAAGTTGGTGGTGTTATTTCTGTATCCATCTTTGAAACTTGATCTATCCTTTACTTTAGTGGCTAGTCCCTTGTAATCTTCTTGTGCTACAACAAGGTTACAACACGATCCTTGTTAGTATAAATCGAACCCCTTTTAATTTGTTTGAGTTATTCAGTCAAGTAATTAGTTAATTAAGGCTAGCAATAAACCGGCGGCTTGCAAGGAGATCAAAGAATAGTAATTGTTTCAAAAATAGTAATTGTTTCAAATAAAGCTTGATCTTAATAGTAATTGTTTCCAAATAAAGCTTGATCTTAATCATTAAGATTCAACTCAATTGCATTCAAACAAAGCTAATTTCATTCGAATAAAGCTTATTGAATCAAATGAAAGTCAATTGCATTCAAACATAGCTTGTTTAATCAAATGAAAGTCAACTATTCTTTCCAAAAATGGTAATTGTTTCAAATAAAGCTTAAGTTTTATCATTAAGATTCCACTCAATTGCATTCAAACAAAGCTAATTTTATTCGAATAAAGCTTATTGAATCAAATAGAAGTCAATTGTATTCAAACATAGCTTGTTTAATCAAATGAAAGTCAACTATTCTTTTAAAAAATGGTAATTGGTTCAAATAAAGCATAAGCTTTAGCATTAAGATTCCACTCAATTGCATTCAATCAAAGCCAATTTGATTCGACTAAAGCTTATTGAATCAAATGAAAGTAAATTGCATTCAAACATAGCTAGTTTTATCAAAGGAAAGTCAACTATTCTTTCCAAAAATGGTAATTGTTTCAAATAAAGCTTAATCTTAATCATTATGATTCCACTCAATTGCATCCAAACAAAGATAATTTGATTCGAATAAAGCTTATTGTATCAAATGAAAGTCAATTGCATTCAAACATAGCTTGTTTAATCAAATGAAAGTCAACTATTCTTTCCAAAAATGGTAATTGTTTCAAAAAAAGTTTAAGCTTAATCATTACGATTCCACTCAATTGCATTCAAATAAAGCTAATTTTATTCGAATAAAGCTTATTGAATTAAATGAAAGTCAATTGCATTCAAACATAGCTTGTTTCATCAAATGAATGTCAACTATTCTTTCCAAAAATGGTAATTGTTTCAAATAAAGTATAAGCTTAAGCATTAAGATTCCACTCAATTGCATTCAAATAAAGCGAATTTGATTCGAATAAAGCTTATTGAAACAAATTATAGTCAATTGCATAAAAACATAGCTTGTTTAATCAAATGAAAGTCAACTATTTTTTCCAAAAATGGTAATTGGTTCAAATAAAGCATAAGCTTAAGCATTAAGATTCCACTCAATTGCATTCAAACAAAGATAAATTTGATTCGAATAAAGCTTATTGAATCAAATGAAAGTAAATTGCATTCAAACATAGCTTGTTTAATCAAATGAAAGTCAACTATTCTTTCCAAAAATGGTAATTGTTTCATATAAAGCTTAAGTTTAATCATTAAGATTCCACTCAATTGCATTCAAAAAAAGCTAATTTTATTCGAATAAAGCTTATTGAATCAAATAAAAGTCAATTGCATTCAAACATAGCTTGTTTAATCAAATGAAAGTCAAATATTCTTTCCAAAAATGGTAATTGGTTCAAATAAAGCATAAGCTTAAGCATTAAGATTCCACTCAATCGCATTCAATCAAACCCAATTTGATTCGAATAAAGCTTAGTGAATCAAATGAAAGTAAATTGCATTCAAACATAGCTAGTTTAATCAAATGAAAGACAACTATTCTTTCTAAAAATGGTAATTGTTTCAAATAAAGCTTAATTTTAATCATTAAGATTCCACTTAATTGCATTCAAACAAATCTAATTTTATTCGAATAACGCTTATTGAATCAAATAAAAGTCAATTGCATTCAAACATAGCTTGTTTAATCAAATGAAAGTCAACTATTCTTTCCAAAAATGGTAATTGTTTCAAATAAAGCTTAACTTTAATCATTAAGATTCTACTCAATTGCATTCAAACAAAGCTAATTTTATTCGAATAAAGCTTATTGAATCAAATAAAAGTCAATTGCATTCAAACATAGCTTGTTTAATCAAATGAAAGTTAACTATTCTTTTAAAAAATGGTAATTGGTTCAAATAAAGCATAAGCTTTAGCATAAAGATTCCACTCAATTGCATTCAATCAAAGCCAATTTGATTCGAATAAAGCTTATTGAATCAAATGAAAGTAAATTGCATTCAAACATAGCTAGTTTAATCAAATGAAAGTCAACTATTCTTTCCAAAAATGGTAAATGGTTCAAATAAAGCATAAGCTTAAGCATTATGATTCCACTCAATTGCATTCAAACAAAGCCAATTTGATTCGAATAAAGCTTGATGAATCAAATGAAAGTAAATTGCATTCAAAAATAGCTAGTTTGATGAAATGAAAGTCAACTATTCTTTCCAAAAATAGTAATTGTTTCAAATAAAGCTTGATCTTAATCATTAAGATTCAACTCAATTGCATTCACACAAAGCTAATTTCATTCGAATAAAGCTTATTGAATCAAATGAAAGTCAATTGCATTCAAACATAGCTTGTTTAATCAAATGAAAGTCAACTATTCTTTCCAAAAATGGTAATTGTTTCAAATAAAGCTTAAGTTTTATCATTAAGATTCCACTCAATTGCATTCAAACAAAGCTAATTTTATTCGAATAAAGCTTATTGAATCAAATAGAAGTCAATTGTATTCAAACATAGCTTGTTTAATCAAATGAAAGTCAACTATTCTTTTAAAAAATGGTAATTGGTTCAAATAAAGCATAAGCTTTAGCATTAAGATTCCACTCAATTGCATTCAATCAAAGCCAATTTGATTCGACTAAAGCTTATTGAATCAAATGAAAGTAAATTGCATTCAAACATAGCTAGTTTTATCAAAGGAAAGTCAACTATTCTTTCCAAAAATGGTAATTGTTTCAAATAAAGCTTAATCTTAATCATTATGATTCCACTCAATTGCATCCAAACAAAGCTAATTTGATTCGAATAAAGCTTATTGTATCAAATGAAAGTCAATTGCATTCAAACATAGCTTGTTTAATCAAATGAAAGTCAACTATTCTTTCCAAAAATGGTAATTGTTTCAAAAAAAGTTTAAGCTTAATCATTACGATTCCACTCAATTGCATTCAAATAAAGCTAATTTTATTCGAATAAAGCTTATTGAATTAAATGAAAGTCAATTGCATTCAAACATAGCTTGTTTCATCAAATGAATGTCAACTATTCTTTCCAAAAATGGTAATTGTTTCAAATAAAGTATAAGCTTAAGCATTAAGATTCCACTCAATTGCATTCAAATAAAGCGAATTTGATTCGAATAAAGCTTATTGAAACAAATTATAGTCAATTGCATAAAAACATAGCTTGTATAATCAAATGAAAGTCAACTATTTTTTCCAAAAATGGTAATTGGTTCAAATAAAGCATAAGCTTAAGCATTAAGATTCCACTCAATTGCATTCAAACAAAGATAAATTTGATTCGAATAAAGCTTATTGAATCAAATGCAAGTAAATTGCATTCAAACATAGCTTGTTTAATCAAATGAAAGTCAACTATTCTTTCCAAAAATGGTAATTGTTTCATATAAAGCTTAAGTTTAATCATTAAGATTCCACTCAATTGCATTCAAAAAAAGCTAATTTTATTCGAATAAAGCTTATTGAATCAAATAAAAGTCAATTGCATTCAAACATAGCTTGTTTAATCAAATGAAAGTCAAATATTCTTTCCAAAAATGGTAATTGGTTCAAATAAAGCATAAGCTTAAGCATTAAGATTCCACTCAATCGCATTCAATCAAACCCAATTTGATTCGAATAAAGCTTAGTGAATCAAATGAAAGTAAATTGCATTCAAACATAGCTAGTTTAATCAAATGAAAGACAACTATTCTTTCTAAAAATGGTAATTGTTTCAAATAAAGCTTAATTTTAATCATGAAGATTCCACTTAATTGCATTCAAACAAATCTAATTTTATTCGAATAACGCTTATTGAATCAAATAAAAGTCAATTGCATTCAAACATAGCTTGTTTAATCAAATGAAAGTCAACTATTCTTTCCAAAAATGGTAATTGTTTCAAATAAAGCTTAACTTTAATCATTAAGATTCTACTCAATTGCATTCAAACAAAGCTAATTTTATTCGAATAAAGCTTATTGAATCAAATAAAAGTCAATTGCATTCAAACATAGCTTGTTTAATAAAATGAAAGTTAACTATTCTTTTAAAAAATGGTAATTGGTTCAAATAAAGCATAAGCTTTAGCATAAAGATTCCACTCAATTGCATTCAATCAAAGCCAATTTGATTCGAATAAAGCTTATTGAATCAAATGAAAGTAAATTGCATTCAAACATAGCTAGTTTAATCAAATGAAAGTCAACTATTCTTTCCAAAAATGGTAATTGTTTCAAATAAAGTTTAATCTTAATCATTAACATTCCACTCAATTGCATTCAAACAAAGCTTATTTGATTCGAATAAAGCTTATTGTATCAAATGAAAGTCAATTGCATTCAAACATAGATTGTTTAATCAAATGAAAGTCAACTATTCTTTCCAAAAATGGTAATTGTTTCAAAAAAAGCTTAAGCTTAATCATTAAGATTCCACTCAATTGCATTCAAATAAAGCTAATTTTATTCGAATAAAGCTTATTGAATCAAATGAAAGTCAATTGCATTCAAACATAGCTTGTTTCATCAAATGAATGTCAACTATTCTTTCCAAAAATGGTAATTGTTTCAAATAAAGCATAAGCTTAAGCATTAAGATTCCACTCAATTGCATTCAAACAAAGCGAATTTGATTCGAATAAAGCTTATTGAAACAAATTATAGTCAATTGCATACAAACATAGCTTTTTTAATCAAATGAAAGTCAACTATTTTTTCCAAAAATGGTAATTGGTTCAAATAAAGCATAAGCTTAAGCATTAAGATTCCACTCAATTGCATTCAAACAAAGATTATTTGATTCGAATATGAACTAGGATCAGTGCCTGATCTTGAAACGACGAAAGAGATACTCCTTAGTGCTAATCCCATTATTGAGATTAGTTCTTTTCATGGTCCTTTTATTAGTTCCTTTGTATCACTTATGTCTAATCTTGGTCCTGTTTAGTCCATTTTGTAAACCTAAACTTTAGTTCGTAGTTTATTTGTTTTGGTTTGTATTAAGTAGTAGATTGCACTAACATTGAAGCAGGGATCACGAGGTGCGAGTTGTCTTCACGAGGTGCGACTTGATTGTTGATTGCAAGACGTGCATTCCAGTAGGAAGTCGCGAGTCGCGAGCCTTCGTGGTCTTGACTACGTATTTGAGCTGAAACAGAGTACATGTTCCAGTAGCAAGTCGCGAGTCGCGAGTATTGGTCGCGAGTCGCGAACCATTCATGGCCTTGGCTGCGTACTTAGGCTGAAGCAGGAGCATGGTTCCAGAGAACCCTCGCGAGTCGCGAGTATGGGTCGCGAGTCGCGACCCAGGCCCTGTTCTGGCTACGAGTTTCAGCTGCTTGTTTTTGCTTAATGGGTATTTTTGCTTTTGCTTGCAAGTTGAGTAATAGCCTTGATTAGTCATCTACTAGTCTAGCTAGATGTCATACTACCTTTGGAAGTCATGATGAAAGGCTTGGAGTGTCAAGAAGGCTAAGAGAAGCTCATTGTTCTATTTTGGTGCAAGTGGGTGCAAGTGGCTCAAGTTGCTTAAGGAGGCTGATTTTGGGTTGATATTTTCATTACTTTAGCCTTTGTTTATTGCTTGAGCATATCCTTATGTAGTATTATACTTGATACGTATAATAGTTTGTACGTATTCGGTTGCGTATTGTACGAATATACGTATAATTATACGTATAATTGTACATTTCTTTCTTTAAGTAGACTTTGATGTATCATTTGTAAACTACTTTTGATTTTTATAAAAAACTTGAACTTTGTTCATCCTTGAGGCTAAAGTAACTTAGCTTTCTTTGAATTGATTTCTTGGGAGTTTTAACTACAAGTTTTCTAAACCGATCAGTGAGCTTTGAGAGTGATTCTCCTAGTGATTTAATCAACCTAAATTGAGTGTAAGAGTGATTCTTTCTACTGAATTTAGTAGGAAATATTTTCTTAAGAGTGATTCTTTTGAGCTATTTCATTATCTTCTCAACTCTAATTACTTGCTTGATTGATTTCAAGACTAATTATAGTTCAAGTGGTATCAAGAGCTTAAGTTCAACATGGGTGATGAAGCTGCTGCAAACTTGAAGAGGGATCAACTGATTGAAGCTTTGTCCAAGCAAAATGATGCTTTGCATGATATGATGACCCAATTAACATTGGAAGTATTGAAAAACAAAAAAACAAATGAAGAACAGAAGGAATCGTATGGGGATGATAGGGGTTTGAAAATCGATGTTCCTGAATTCGATGGTACTACTGATCCAGAGGTGTACCTTGAATGGGAAAGATCTTTGGAGAGGTTTTTCGAGTACAAAGAAACACCAGAAGAGAGGCAATACAAGGTGGCGGTTTTGAAGTTGACAAAATATGCTTCAATATGGTTAGAAGGGTTGAAGAAACAAAGGGAGAAGGAGAACAAGTCCAAAATTCAAACATGGAGTAAGCTAAAGAAGCAATTGAGGAAGAGATTTGTGCCTTCGAACTACAAGCAACACCAATATGTGAGGTGGTCGACTTTGAAGCAAGGAACCATGCCGGTTTTGGAGTTCATCAAGGAATTCGAAAAGCTTGCCATGGTTTGTGAAATAGATGAATCCGAAGAACAAAGACTAGGACGTTCCTAGGTGGGTTGAACACGGATTTGAGGGAGAAGTTGGAGGTGTTTCCTTTCCTTACTTATGCGGAAGCTTGCAAAATGGCGCCTACTTTGGAGACTCAAAGGAAGAAATCGAGTGGTACAATTGCTAAACCTTTTACTAGATCTTCAAATTTTAAGCCTAGTACTAGTAGTAGCAATGTTAATGTTAGTTCTGATCATGATAAGAATAAGAAAGCTAATATGCCTATTAGAACTGTTAATGACAAAGTAAAATGCTCTAAGTGTCAAGGTTATGGTCATTACCAATCTAATTGTCCTACTGCCCGAATTATGACCTTACATGATATAGAAGAAATAGATGAAATGGAAAATTAGCTCTTTTAGCTCATGAACATGATAAAGAGGAAGAGGAGGATGTAGAAGAACTTTGTCAACCTGAATTAGAGGGGGGAAATCTGGTTATTAGGAGGAATTTGTATACCAACAACGTGGCAAAAGAAAGTGAACAAAGAGAGACGATTTTTCATTCGAAATGTCTGATCCAAAAAAAATTATGCACGTTGATTGTAGATGGGGGTAGTTGTACGAATGTAACGTCCACTGAATTGGTGAATAAGTTGTCTTTGCCGTTGGTGAAACACCCTAATCCTTATAAACTAAAATGGTTAGATGATGAAAGTGAGGTTAAGGTGCGGAATAGAGTCTTGATTAATTTTAGCATTGGTAATTATGTCGATGAAATTTTGTGTGATGTAATCCCAATGACGGCATGTCACTTGTTACTTGGACGTCCCTGGCAGTTTGATCAGGAAGTAATTCACGATGGTCTAACTAACACTTATAAAGTTAATAAAGATGGAAAAATGAAAACTTTGTTACCTTTAGCACCCTCAAAAATCCTAAACACCAAGCCTAAATCAAAGTCCAATTCGGACAATGGGAGTGTGTTATTAGGGAGAAAAGAATTCGAGAAGTTGTTTGAGCAAGAGGGGTGTGCGTTTGTGTTAGTGAGTCAAGAAAAAAAAGAGGGAGTGGCGATTACAGATTCTGAGTTGGGGGAGGTTTTAAATGAATTTCAGGATGTTTTTCCTCAAGAATTACCTCCTGGTTTACCACCAAAAAGAGGAATTGAGCATCAGATTGATCTCATTCCCGGAGCCCCTATTCCAAATAAGCCATCCTATAGGTGTAATCCCGAGGAGAGTAGGGAATTACAACGACAAATCAGTGAGTTGATTGAGAGGGGATATGTGAAGGAGAGTATGAGTCCGTGTGCTGTTCCGGCCTTACTTGTTCCAAAAAAAGATGGGTCTTGGAGGATGTGTATTGATAGTCGATCTGTTAACAATATTACTATCAAGTACAGGTTTCCAATTCCTAGATTAGATGACATGTTAGATGAATTGAGTGGGTCTAATTTGTTCTCTAAAATTGATCTTAGGAGTGGGTACCATCAAATTTGTATGCGTGAGGGTGATGAGTGGAAAGCCGCTTTTAAAACGAAATATCGCTTGTATGAGTGGCTTGTCATGCCTTTCGGTCTAACAAATGCCCCTAGTACTTTGTTAGGGGCAAGTTTGTAGTGGTATATTTAGATGATATTCTTGTTTATTCTGCTAACAAGGAGGATCATTTGAATCATTTGTGTCTGTTATTTGAAACTGTTGTAACCTTGTTGTGGCACAAGAAGATTACAAGGGACTAGCCACTAAAGTAAAGGATAGAACAAGTTTCAAAGATGGATACAGAAATAACACCACCAACTTCGAGGACTTGGGCTTTAATTTGTGAACTTGGATACAGATTTCACCACCAAATTCAACAAATTAGGTTCCTAAGATCACAGCCTAATTGAGCCACAAATTAGACAAGCAAAGGATAATTGTTTCGGATTTCTTGAGGAAAAACCAAGACAAATTTAAGTGTTTGTTTTTGATTCAAAAAGTTCTGATCTTTCATTGATATGCAAGCCACTATTTATAAGTACAATTAGGATAAGCTAGGGTAATTAGAAAGTCTAATCCTTATCCTAAGAAATCAGAAATGGTGGTTGCAAATGAAGATAATAAAATCTGAATTTGAGGAGCTTGGGCAGCCGGCTTTTAAGCTCCATTTTAATGTCTTCTTAATTGCTTTGTCTCTCTTTTAATTGCTCTTTTAATCCTCTTGCTTGGCAGCTGAATTCTGGAAGTTTCTTGTAGCTTTGATTGTATTGATGACTTCTTGTATTCCCCTAGAGGCTGCCGGTTTTAAACTTCGAAGGGGGCTGCCGGTTTGCACTTGAGGCTGCCACCATGCTATCTTTGGATCTTGAGGATGCCATCTTCAAGGCTGCCATCTTTGGATCTTGAGGATGCCATCTTGAAGCTGCCATCTTTGGACTTCCAATACTGCCGGTTTTGAGTAACAAAGCTGCCGGTTTTTAGGGTTTTCAAGGCTGCCAGCTTTGTCTCTTTGATCTCCTTGCAAGCCGCCGGTTTATTGCTAGCCTTAATTAACTAACTACTTGACTGAATTTAAAATAACTCAAACAAATTAAAAGGGGTTCGATTTATACTAACAAGGATCGAACCCTACTAAACACAAAGTTAAACTGAAAATTTAGTAAACAAAATTAAATAGGACTTGAGTAGGTTGGATAACTAATCCAACCATGTCATGGATGCAAGTTCGAACCATTGTGACTATTTTACCACTCTGAACCAAGGAGTTGGGAGGCCGGATCACAACAGAAACACTAAGGAAACATAAACTTTTTGGGAAGTTAGAGAAGTGTTCATTCATGCAAAATGAAGTTAGTTTTCTGGGTTTCATTATTTCTGACGTAGGGGTGAAGGCGGATCCTGCTAAAGTAGACGCCATTTCTACTTGGCCGGTTCCAAAATGTGTGACTGATGTGAGGTCTTTTCATGGTTTAGCGTCTTTTTATAGGAGATTTATAAAAAATTTCAGTACTTTGTTAGCTCCTATAACTGAGTGTACTAAACATGGGAAATTTGAGTGGACTGCTGCTGGTCAAAGGGCCTTTGAATTGATTAAGGTTAAGATGTGTGAAGCACCTGTGTTATCATTACCTGATTTTACTAAACCTTTCGAGGTTGAGTGTGATGCGAGTGGGACAGGTGTTGGGGCTGTTTTGATTCAGTCGGGTAAGCCTATCGCTTATTTTAGCGAAAAGCTTAGTGGTGCTAGATTGAACTATTCTACTTATGATAAAGAGTTTTATGCTATGGTTAGAGCTTTAGGACATTGGAGTCATTATTTGCGTCCTGCTTCCTTTGTTTTACATTCTGATCATGAGTCGTTAAAGTACATACATGGGCAGCATAAGCTCAGTGCTCGACATGCTAAATGGGTAGAATTTTTACAATCTTTTGACTTTGTTGCTAAATACAAAGCCGGAAAGGCAAATATTGTTGCTGATGCTCTTTCCAGGAAACATTCACTACTGACAACGGTGGATACCAAGGTTCTTGGGTTCGAATTGATAAAAGAATACTATGCACTCGATGGTGATTTTTGTGACTTGTTTGTTGATTGTGAATCCGGTTCTAAAAATAATTATCAGTTGGTGGATGGGTTCTTATTTAAAGGGAACAAGCTCTGTGTTCCAAAATGTCCGGTTCGGGAGTTACTGATTCGGGAGGCTCATGGAGGTGGGTTGGCTGGTCATTTCGGCTTCAACAAAACTACTGAGTTACTACATGAGCACTTTCATTGGCCACACATGGTTGGTGAGATCTGAACCAGATTAAGTGAGCCAAAGAATGGTGATTAGTAGTAGTAATTTTGTAATAGAATTGTAGTAGCATGATTAGCAAATTCAATGATGTATTAGCTACTACTTAGTTTAAATATTTAAGTTATTGTTTGTTTTTGTACTAATTAGCATTAGTTAAAGTATAGCTTGTAATAACTAGCTTAATTAGGCAAGTGGGTAAACTACGGAGCAAAGTTGAAGACTCGATCCAGTAGAGAATCACGAGGTGCGAGCTAAGGTCACGAGGTGCGAGCCCAAGGGACCATCAAGGTCGCGAGTCGCGACCATAACTCGCGAGTCGCGAGGTCCTACTGTCCAAGTTCTACGTGTTTCATTCTTTGCAAGTTTGTGTTTGGGCTTTTGGTTATTGCTTGCAAGTGGTGTAGCTAGCTCTGCTTAGTCATCTAGTAGCCTTACTTAGTGTCATACTAGCTTTGCTTACTCACCTAGTAGGTTAGAGGAGTCATGGAGGCAAGTTGGTGCAAGTTGGTGCAAGTGGGTGCAAGTGGAGCAAGTTGCTCAAAATGGCTGCCAAAGGGGGGACGTTTGGGGCATTGTATGGCTTGATATTTTGGCTTTCTTTGCTTTTTTTATTCATGTAATAGTAGTAGTAGCCTTAGCTTTAGTTTTAGTATAAATAGCTTGTACTAGTTATGTAAAAATGAGATTTTGATGAATGAAAAATGGTTTGAAAACTTTGTTGTTTTCTTTCTTTAGTTTTTAAGTTGTGTGCTTAGAAGCTAGCATGGTTTGAAGTTCTTGGGAGTTGTCTAGCTACAAGACTTCGTGCTAGATGAATGATTAAGAGGCCGAACCTCTTAATTAGTTATCTAGGCTATTAGATTAAGAGGTCGACCCTCTTAGTCGAAGCTAGCCAAACTGATTAATGACTTCGAGAGTGATTCTCTTAGGAGTTAGTCAGATTTGATTGTTGAGTTTTGAGAGCGATTCTCTTAACTCGGTAGTTTATTTAGCGGTAGATTCAAGAGCGATTCTTCCATCTATTAGCTAAAATATCCCATTTGGAGATTAGTAATCCTAATCTCTAAAATATCCCTCTATTTGCTTTTCGGTTTTGTTTTAATTTAGTGTAGCCTAATTACCGGCTACTGATTTTGTTACCCCTAAATTAAGAGTTAAGAGTGTTTCTTTTAAGTCTTAATTTAGAGATATAAGATTGTTCTGAATGGAGTTTTGGAGCTTTCTTATATTCATAGTAGTTTTAGCCTAAATTGAGTGTTAAGAGTGATTCTTTTCATTTGGTTTAGACTATACGAGTTTTTCCACAAAGTGAGCTACAAAATTGCGTGTTTTTTTGCTTGTTCGTAGATGAATTCATAGGCATAATCGATCCGGGAACTTGTCCCTGGTTTCAATATGTTCCAAGATCCAAGCTGTATTGGCTCGATGTGGGGTTTGTCAGAGGTCGAAGAGTTCTTTTCAGCAAGGGCCGTACACTCCGTTACCAGTTCCGGAAAGGCCATGGGAAGATGTGAGCATGGACTTCATAGTGGCACTGCCTAGAACTCAAAGGGGGAGAGACTCGGTTATGGTAGTGGTGGATAGGTTTTCGAAGATGGCACACTTTATTCCATGTCACAAGACCGAAGATGCGGTGAATGTCGCTTGCTTGTACTTTCGGGAAGTGGTGCGCTTACAAGGGATACCTAAAACTATTGTCTCTGATCGTGACAGTAAGTTTTTGAGTTACTTCTAGAGAACTTTATGGAGGCTTATGGGAACCAAACTACTATTCAGCACGTCTCATCATCCACAAACAGATGGGCAGACTGAGGTGACTAACAAGACATTGGGGTCGTTGCTTCGGGGTCTAGTGAGCAAAACCGACAAGGATTGGGATGTGAAACTATGTCATGCTGAGTTCACTTACAACAGGACACCTACTTATGCTACAAAACACTCCCCATTTGAAATTGTTTATGGCATTAACCCTTATGTTCCTATTGATCTTATTGATTTACCTAGGGATTCTTATGTTCACGGGGATGCTAGAGCTCAGGCCGAAGCCATGGTGAAGATTCACAAGGAGGTCCGAGGAAACATTGAGAAAGCCAACGAGGGGTACAAGAAAAAGGCCAACAAGAGGAGGAAACCAAAAATCTTTGCTCCAGGAGATTAGGTATGGATTCATTTGAGGAAAGAGAGGTTCCCGGGGAAGTGGAAACACAAGCTAATGCCGAGAGCAGATGGTCCTTTTAAGGTCTTAGAGCGTTATGGTGATAATGCTTATAAGATTGATCTTCCGGGTGATTATGGAGTTACTGCAACCTTCAACGTGGGTGACTTATCTCCTTATTTAGAAGATGATGAACTGCTAGAATTGAGGTCAATTCCTGTTGAAGAGGGAGGGGATGAACCAGGATCAGTGCCTGATCTCGAAACGACGAAAGAGATACTCCTTAGTGCTAATCCCATCATTGAGATTAGTTCTTTTCATGGTCCTTTTATTAGTTCCTTCGTATCACTTATGTCTAATCTTGGTCCTGTTTAGTCCGTTTTGTAAACCTAAAACTTCAGCTCGTAGTTTATTTGCTTTGGTTTGTATTAAGTAGTAGATTGCACTATCTTTGAAGCAGGGGTCACGAGGTGCGAGTTTCTTCACGAGGTGCGACTTGGATGTTGAGAACTGAACTTAGAGTCCAGAGGTGAATCGCGAGTTTTGGCCGCGAGTCGCGAGCCTACTTGGCTTGGGCTACGTACTTTGAAGCATTGCAGGTGCATGATCCAGAGAAATCTCGCGAGTCGCGACTCTGTTCTCTCTTGGCTATGTACTTGAGCAAAGCTGGGAAGTGGAGTTCAGTAGAGCCTCGCGAGTCGCGAGTGTGGGTCGCGAGTCGCGACCCAGGCTCTGTCCTGGCTACGTGTTTCAGCTGCTTGTGAATGTGTAATGGGTATTTGAGCTTTAGCTTGCAAGTTGAGTAACAGCCTTGATTAGTCATCTACTAGCCTAGCTAGATGTCATACTACCTTTGGAAGTCATGATGAAAAGCTTGGAGTGTCATGAAGGCTAAGAAAAGCTCATTGGTCTATTTTGGTGCAAGTGGGTGCAAGTGGCTCAAGTTGCTTAAGGAGGCTGATTTTGGCTTAATATTTTCATTGCTTTAGCCTTTGTTTATTGCTTGAGCATATCCTTATGTAGTATAATACTTGTATTATACTTGATACGTATGTTTGAACGCAATTGACTTTCATTTGATTCAATAAGCTTTATCCAAATCAAATTAGCTTTGTTTGAATACAATTGAGTGTAATCTTCATGATTAACCTTATGCTTTATTTGAAACAATTACCATTTTTGGAAAGAATAGTTGACTTTCATTTGATTAAACAAGCTATGTTTGAATGCAATTGAATTTCATTTGATTGAATAAGCTTTATTATTCGAGTCAAATTAGCTTTGTTTGAATGCAATTGAGTGGAATCTTAGTGATTAAGCTTAAGCTTTATTTGAAACAATTACCATTTTTAGAGAGAATAGTTGACTTTCATTTGATTAAACAATCTATGATTGAATGCAATTTACTTTCATTTGATTCAATAAGCTTTATTCGAATCAAATTATCTTTGTTTGAATGCAATTGAGTGGAATCTTAATGCTTAAGCTTATGCTTTATTTGAACCAATTACCATTTTTGGAAAAAAATAGTTGACTTTCATTTGATTAAACAAGCTATGTCTGAATGCAATTGACTATAATTTGTTTCAATAAGCTTTATTCGAATCAAATTCGCTTTGTTTGAATGCAATTGAGTGGAATCTTAATGATTAAGCTTAAGCTTTATATGAAACAATTACCATTTTTGGAAAGAATAGTTGACTTTCATTTGATTAAACAAGCTATGTTTGAATGCAATTGACTTTCATTTGATACAATAAGCTTTATTCGAATCAAATTAGCTTTGTCTGAATGCAATTGAGTGGAATCTTAATGATTAAGATCCGGCTTTATTTGAAACAATTACTATTTTTGGATAGAATAGTTGACTTTCATTTGATCAAACTAGCTATTTTTGAATGCAATTTACTTTCATTTGATTCATTAAGCTTTATTCGAATCAAATTGGCTTTGTTTGGATGCAATTGAGTGGAATCTTAATGATTAAGATTAAGCTTTATTTGAAACAATTACCATTCTTGGAAAGAATAGTTGACTTTCATTTGATTAAACTAGCTATGTTTGAATGCAATTTACTTTCATTTGATTCAATAAGCTTTATTCGAATCAAATTGGCTTTGTTTGAATACAATTGAGCGGAATCTTAATGATTAAGATCAAGCTTTATTTGAAACAATTACTATTTTTGGAAAGAATAGTTGACTTTCATTTGATTAAACAACTTATGTTTGAATGCAATTGACTTTTATTTTATTCAATAAGCTTTATTCGAATAAAATTAGCTTAGTTTGAATGCAATTGAGTGGAATCTTAATGATTAAACCTAAGCTTTATTTGAAACAATTACCATTTTTGGAAAGAATAGTTGACTTTCATTTGATTAAACAAGCTATGTTTGAATGCAATTGACTTCGATTTGATTCAATAAGCTTTATTCGAATCAAATTATCTTCGGTTGAATGCAGTTGAGTGGAATCTTAATGCTTAAGCTGATGCTTTATTTGAACCAATTTCCATTTTTGGAAAAAATAGTTGACTTTCATTTGATTAAACAAGCTATGTTTGAATGCAATTGACTATAATTTGTTTCATTAAGCTTTATTCGAATCAAATTCGCTTTGTTTGAATGCAATTGAGTGGAATCTTAATGATTAAGCTTAAGCTTTATTTGAAACAATTACCATTTTTGGAAAGAATAGTTGACTTTCATTTGATTAAACAAGCTATGTTTGAATGCAATTGAATTTCATTTGATTGAATAAGCTTTATTCGAATCAAATTAGCTTTGTTTGAATGCAATTGAGTGGAATCTTAGTGATTAAGCTTAAGCTTTATTTGAAACAATTACCATTTTTAGAGAGAATAGTTGACTTTCATTTGATTAAACAATCTATGATTGAATATAATTGACTTTCATTTGATTCAATAAGCTTTATTCGAATCAAATTAGCTTTGTTTGAATGCAATTGAGTGGAATCTTAATTATTAAGCTTACGCTTTATTTGAAACATTTACCATTCTTGGAAAGAATAGTTGACTTTCATTTTATTAAACAAGCTAATTTTTACAGCAATTCAATTTCATTTGATTCAATAAGCTTTATTCGAATCAAATTGGCTTTGTTTGAATGCAATTGAGCAGAATCTTAATGCTAAAGCTTATGCTTTATTTGAACCAATTACCATTTTTGGAAAGAATAGTTGACTTTCATTTGATTAAACAAGCTATGTTTGAATGCAGTTGACTTTTATTTGATTCAATAAGCTTTATTCGAATAAAATTGGCTTTGTTTGAATGCAAGTGAGTGGAATCTTAATGAATAAACTTAAGCTTTATTTGAAACAATTACCATTTATGGAAAGAATAGTTGACTTTCATTTGAGAAAACAAGCTATGTTGAATGCAATTGACTTTCATTTGATTCAAAAAGCTTTATTCGAATCAAATTATCTTTGTTTGAATGCAATTGAGTGGAATATTAATGCTTAAGCTTATGCTTTATTTGAACCAATTACCATTTTTGGAAAAAATAGTTGACTTTCATTTGATTATTCAAGCTATGTTTGAATGCAGTTGACTTTTATTTGATTCAATAAGCTTTATCCGAATAAAATTAGCTTTGTTTGAATGCAATTGAGTGGAATCTTAATGAATAAACTTAAGCTTTATTTGAAACAATTACCATTTATGGAAAGAATAGTTGACTTTCATTTGAGAAAACAAGCTATGTTGAATGCAATTGACTTTCATTTGATTCAAAAAGCTTTATTCGAATCAAATTATCTTTGTTTGAATGCAATTGAGTGGAATATTAATGCTTAAGCTTATGCTTTATTTGAACCAATTACCATTTTTGGAAAAAATAGTTGACTTTCATTTGATTATTCAAGCTATGTTTGAATGCAATTGACTATAATTTGTTTCAATAAGCTTTATTCGAATCAAATTCGCTTTGTTTGAATGCAATTGAGTGGAATCTTAATGATTATGCTTAAGCTTTATATGAAACAATTACCATTTTTGGAAAGAATAGTTGACTTTCATTTGATTAAACAAGCTATGTTTGAATGCAATTGACTTTCATTTGATACAATAAGCTTTATTCGAATCAAATTAGCTTTGTTTGAATACAATTGAGTGGAATCTTAATGATTAAGATCAAGCTTTATTTGAAACAATTACTATTTTTGGAAAGAATAGTTGACTTTCATTTTATCAAACTAGCTATTTTTGAATGCAATTTACTTTCATTTGATTCATTAATCTTTATTCGAATCAAATTGGCTTTGTTTGGATGCAATTGAGTGGAATCTTAATGATTAAGATTAAGCTTTATTTGAAACAATTACCATTCTTGGAAAGAATAGTTGACTTTCATTTGATTAAACAAGCTATGTTTGAATGCAATTGACTTTCATTTGATACAATAAGCTTTATTCGAATCAAATTAGCTTTGTTTGAATGCAATTGAGTGGAATCTTAATGATTAAGATCAAGCTTTATTTGAAACAATTACTATTTTTGGAAAGAATAGTTGACTTTCATTTTATCAAACTAGCTATTTTTGAATGCAATTACTTTCATTTAATTCATTAAGCTTTATTCGAATCAAATTGGCTTTGTTTGGATGCAATTGAGTGGAATCTTAATGATTAAGATTAAGCTTTATTTGAAACAATTACCATTCTTGGAAAGAATAGTTGACTTTCATTTGATTAAACAACTTATGTTTGAATGCAATTGACTTTTATTTTATTCAATAAGCTTTATTCGAATAAAATTAGCTTAGTTTGAATGCAATTGAGTGGAATCTTAATGATTAAACTTAAGCTTTATTTGAAACAATTACCATTTTTGGAAAGAATAGTTGACTTTCATTTGATTAAACAAGCTATGTTTGAATGCAATTGACTTCGATTTGATTAAACAAGCTTATGCTTTCTTTGAACTAATTACCATTTTTGGAAAAAATAGTTGACTTTCATTTGATTAAACAAGCTATGTTTGAATGCAATTGACTATAATTTGTTTCAATAAGCTTTATTCGAATCAAATTCACTTTGTTTGAATGCAATTGAGTGGAATCTTAATGATTAAGCTTAAGCTTTAGTTGAAACAATTACCATTTTTGTAAAGAATAGTTGACTTTCATTTGATTAAACAAACTATGTTTGAATGCAATTGAATTTCATTTGATTGAATAAGCTTTATTATTCGAGTCAAATTAGCTTTGTTTGAATGCAATTGAGTGGAATCTTAGTGATTAAGCTTAAGCTTTATTTGAAACAATTACCATTTTTAGAGAGAATAGTTGACTTTCATTTGATTAAACAATCTATGATTGAATGCAATTTACTTTCATTTGATTCAATAAGCTTTATTCGAATCAAATTATCTTTGTTTGAATGCAATTGAGTGGAATCTTAATGCTTAAGCTTATGCTTTATTTGAACCAATTACCATTTTTGGAAAAAATAGTTGACTTTCATTTGATTAAACAAGCTATGTCTGAATGCAATTGACTATAATTTGTTTCAATAAGCTTTATTCGAATCAAATTCGCTTTGTTTGAATGCAATTGAGTGGAATCTTAATGATTAAGGTTAAGCTTTATTTGAAACAATTACCATTTTTAGAGAGAATAGTTGACTTTCATTTGATTAAACAATCTATGATTGAATGCAATTGACTTTCATTTGATTCAATAAGCTTTATTCGAATCAAATTAGCTTTGTTTGAATGCAATTGAGTGGAATCTTAATTATTAAGCTTACGCTTTATTTGAAACATTTACCATTCTTGGAAAGAATAGTTGACTTTCATTTTATTAAACAAGCTATTTTTTACAGCAATTCAATTTCATTTGATTCAATAAGCTTTATTCGAATCAAATTGGCTTTGTTTGAATGCAATTGAGCAGAATCTTAATGCTAAAGCTTATGCTTTATTTGAACCAATTACCATTTTTGGAAAGAATAGTTGACTTTCATTTGATTAAACAAGCTATGTTTGAATGCAGTTGACTTTTATTTGATTCAATAAGCTTTATTCGAATAAAATTGGCTTTGTTTGAATGCAAGTGAGTGGAATCTTAATGAATAAACTTAAGCTTTATTTGAAACAATTACCATTTATGGAAAGAATAGTTGACTTTCATTTGAGAAAACAAGCTATGTTGAATGCAATTGACTTTCATTTGATTCAAAAAGCTTTATTCGAATCAAATTATCTTTGTTTGAATGCAATTGAGTGGAATATTAATGCTTAAGCTTATGCTTTATTTGAACCAATTACCATTTTTGGAAAATATAGTTGACTTTCATTTGATTATTCAAGCTATGTTTGAATGCAGTTGACTTTTATTTGATTCAATAAGCTTTATCCGAATAAAATTAGCTTTGTTTGAATGCAATTGAGTGGAATCTTAATGAATAAACTTAAGCTTTATTTCAAACAATTACCATTTATGGAAAGAATAGTTGACTTTCATTTGAGAAAACAAGCTATGTTGAATGCAATTGACTTTCATTTGATTCAAAAAGCTTTATTCGAATCAAATTATCTTTGTTTGAATGCAATTGAGTGGAATATTAATGCTTAAGCTTATGCTTTATTTGAACCAATTACCATTTTTGGAAAAAATAGTTGACTGTCATTTGATTATTCAAGCTATGTTTGAATGCAATTGACTATAATTTGTTTCAATAAGCTTTATTCGAATCAAATTCGCTTTGTTTGAATGCAATTGAGTGGAATCTTAATGATTATGCTTAAGCTTTATATGAAACAATTACCATTTTTGGAAAGAATAGTTGACTTTCATTTGATTAAACAAGCTATGTTTGAATGCAATTGACTTTCATTTGATACAATAAGCTTTATTCGAATCAAATTAGCTTAGTTTGAATGCAATTGAGTGGAATCTTAATGATTAAACTTAAGCTTTATTTGAAACAATTACCATTTTTGGAAAGAATAGTTGACTTTCATTTTATCAAACTAGCTATTTTTGAATGCAATTTACTTTCATTTGATTCATTAAGCTTTATTCGAATCAAATTGGCTTTGTTTGGATGCAATTGAGTGGAATCTTAATGATTAAGATTAAGCTTTATTTGAAACAATTACCATTCTTCGAAAGAATAGTTGACATTCATTTGATTAAACAAGCTATGTTTGAATACAATTGACTTTCATTTGATACAATAAGCTTTATTCGAATCAAATTAGCTTTGTTTGAATGCAATTGAGTGGAATCTTAATGATTAAGATCAAGCTTTATTTGAAACAATTACTATTTTTGGAAAGAATAGTTGACTTTCATTTTATCAAACTAGCTATTTTTGAATGCAATTACTTTCATTTAATTCATTAAGCTTTATTCGAATCAAATTGGCTTTGTTTGGATGCAATTGAGTGGAATCTTAATGATTAAGATTAAGCTTTATTTGAAACAATTACCATTTTTGGAAAGAATAGTTGACTTTCATTTGATTAAACAAGCTATGTTTGAATGCAATTGACTTCGATTTGATTAAACAAGCTTATGCTTTCTTTGAACTAATTACCATTTTTGGAAAGAATAGTTGACTTTCATTTGATTAAACAAGCTATGTTTGAATGCAATTGACTTTCATTTGATACAATAAGCTTTATTCGAATCAAATTAGCTTTGTCTGAATGCAATTGAGTGGAATCTTAATGATTAAGATCCAGCTTTATTTGAAACAATTACTATTTTTGGATAGAATAGTTGACTTTCATTTGATCAAACTAGCTATTTTTGAATGCAATTTACTTTCATTTGATTCATTAAGCTTTATTCGAATCAAATTGGCTTTGTTTGGATGCAATTGAGTGGAATCTTAATGATTAAGATTAAGCTTTATTTGAAACAATTACCATTCTTGGAAAGAATAATTGACTTTCATTTGATTAAACTAGCTATGTTTGAATGCAATTTACTTTCATTTGATTCAATAAGCTTTATTCGAATCAAATTGGCTTTGGTTGAATACAATTGAGCGGAATCTTAATGATTAAGATCAAGCTTTATTTGAAACAATTACTATTTTTGGAAAGAATAGTTGACTTTCATTTGATTAAACAAGCTATGTTTGAATGCAATTGACTTTTATTTTATTCAATAAGCTTTATTCGAATAAAATTAGCTTAGTTTGAATGCAATTGAGTGGAATCTTAATGATTAAACTTAAGCTTTATTTGAAACAATTACCATTTTTGGAAAGAATAGTTGACTTTCATTTGATTAAACAAGCTATGTTTGAATGCAATTGACTTCGATTTGATTCAATAAGCTTTATTCGAATCAAATTATCTTCGGTTGAATGCAGTTGAGTGGAATCTTAATGCTTAAGCTTATGCTTTATTTGAACCAATTTCCATTTTTGGAAAAAATAGTTGACTTTCATTTGATTAAACAAGCTATGTTTGAATGCAATTGACTATAATTTGTTTCATTAAGCTTTATTCGAATCAAATTCGCTTTGTTTGAATGCAATTGAGTGGAATCTTAATGATTAAGCTTAAGCTTTATTTGAAACAATTACCATTTTTAGAGAGAATAGTTGACTTTCATTTGATTAAACAATCTATGATTGAATGCAATTGACTTTCATTTGATTCAATAAGCTTTATTCGAATCAAATTAGCTTTGTTTGAATGCAATTGAGTGGAATCTTAATTATTAAGCTTACGCTTTATTTGAAACATTTACCATTCTTGGAAAGAATAGTTGACTTTCATTTTATTAAACAAGCTATTTTTTACAGCAATTCAATTTCATTTGATTCAATAAGCTTTATTCGAATCAAATTGGCTTTGTTTGAATGCAATTGAGCAGAATCTTAATGCTAAAGCTTATGCTTTATTTGAACCAATTACCATTTTTGGAAAGAATAGTTGACTTTCATTTGATTAAACAAGCTATGTTTGAATGCAGTTGACTTTTATTTGATTCAATAAGCTTTATTCGAATAAAATTGGCTTTGTTTGAATGCAAGTGAGTGGAATCTTAATGAATAAACTTAAGCTTTATTTGAAACAATTACCATTTATGGAAAGAATAGTTGACTTTCATTTGAGAAAACAAGCTATGTTGAATGCAATTGACTTTCATTTGATTCAAAAAGCTTTATTCGAATCAAATTATCTTTGTTTGAATGCAATTGAGTGGAATATTAATGCTTAAGCTTATGCTTTATTTGAACCAATTACCATTTTTGGAAAATATAGTTGACTTTCATTTGATTATTCAAGCTATGTTTGAATGCAGTTGACTTTTATTTGATTCAATAAGCTTTATCCGAATAAAATTAGCTTTGTTTGAATGCAATTGAGTGGAATCTTAATGAATAAACTTAAGCTTTATTTCAAACAATTACCATTTATGGAAAGAATAGTTGACTTTCATTTGAGAAAACAAGCTATGTTGAATGCAATTGACTTTCATTTGATTCAAAAAGCTTTATTCGAATCAAATTATCTTTGTTTGAATGCAATTGAGTGGAATATTAATGTTTAAGCTTATGCTTTATTTGAACCAATTACCATTTTTGGAAAAAATAGTTGACTGTCATTTGATTATTCAAGCTATGTTTGAATGCAATTGACTATAATTTGTTTCAATAAGCTTTATTCGAATCAAATTCGCTTTGTTTGAATGCAATTGAGTGGAATCTTAATGATTAAGATTAAGCTTTATTTGAAACAATTACTATTTTTGGAAAGAATAGTTGACTTTCATTTGATTAAACAAGCTATGTTTGAATGCAATTGACTTTTATTTTATTCAATAAGCTTTATTCGAATAAAATTAGCTTAGTTTGAATGCAATTGAGTGGAATCTTAATGATTAAACTTAAGCTTTATTTGAAACAATTACCATTTTTGGAAAGAATAGTTGACTTTCATTTGATTAAACAAGCTATGTTTGAATGCAATTGACTTCGATTTGATTCAATAAGCTTTATTCGAATCAAATTATCTTCGGTTGAATGCAGTTGAGTGGAATCTTAATGCTTAAGCTTATGCTTTATTTGAACCAATTTCCATTTTTGGAAAAAATAGTTGACTTTCATTTGATTAAACAAGCTATGTTTGAATGCAATTGACTATAATTTGTTTCATTAAGCTTTATTCGAATCAAATTCGCTTTGTTTGAATGCAATTGAGTGGAATCTTAATGATTAAGCTTAAGCTTTATTTGAAACAATTACCATTTTTAGAGAGAATAGTTGACTTTCATTTGATTAAACAATCTACGATTGAATGCAATTGACTTTCATTTGATTCAATAAGCTTTATTCGAATCAAATTAGCTTTGTTTGAATGCAATTGAGTGGAATCTTAATTATTAAGCTTACGCTTTATTTGAAACATTTACCGTTCTTGGAAAGAATAGTTGACTTTCATTTTATTAAACAAGCTATTTTTTACAGCAATTCAATTTCATTTGATTCAAAAAGCTTTATTCGAATCAAATTATCTTTGTTTGAATGCAATTGAGTGGAATATTAATGCTTAAGCTTATGCTTTATTTGAACCAATTACCATTTTTGGAAAAAATAGTTGACTTTCATTTGATTATTCAAGCTATGTTTGAATGCAGTTGACTTTTATTTGATTCAATAAGCTTTATCCAAATAAAATTAGCTTTGTTTGAATGCAATTGAGTGGAATCTTAATGAATAAACTTAAGCTTTATTTGAAACAATTACCATTTATGGAAAGAATAGTTGACTTTCATTTGAGAAAACAAGCTATGTTGAATGCAATTGACTTTCATTTGATTCAAAAAGCCTTATTCGAATCAAATTATCTTTGTTTGAATGCAATTGAGTGGAATATTAATGCTTAAGCTTATGCTTTATTTGAACCAATTACCATTTTTGGAAAAAATAGTTGACTTTCATTTGATTATTCAAGCTATGTTTGAATGCAATTGACTATAATTTGTTTCAATAAGCTTTATTCGAATCAAATTCGCTTTGTTTGAATGCAATTGAGTGGAATCTTAATGATTATGCTTAAGCTTTATATGAAACAATTACCATTTTTGGAAAGAATAGTTGACTTTGATTTGATTAAACAAGCTATGTTTGAATGCAATTGACTTTCATTTGATACAATAAGCTTTATTCGAATCAAATTAGCTTTGTTTGAATGCAATTGAGTGGAATCTTAATGATTAAGATCAAGCTTTATTTGAAACAATTACTATTTTTGGAAAGAATAGTTGACTTTCATTTTATCAAACTAGCTATTTTTGAATGCAATTTACTTTCATTTGATTCAATAAGCTTTATTCGAATCAAATTGGCTTTGTTTGGATGCAATTGAGTGGAATCTTAATGATTAAGATTAAGCTTTATTTGAAACAATTACCATTCTTGGAAAGAATAGTTGACTTTCATTTGATTAAACAAGCTATGTTTGAATGCAATTGACTTTCATTTGATACAATAAGCTTTATTCGAATCAAATTAGCTTTGTTTGAATGCAATTGAGTGGAATCTTAATGATTAAGATCAAGCTTTATTTGAAACAATTACTATTTTTGGAAAGAATAGTTGACTTTCATTTTATCAAACTAGCTATTTTTGAATGCAATTACTTTCATTTAATTCATTAAGCTTTATTCGAATCAAATTGGCTTTGTTTGGATGCAATTGAGTGGAATCTTAATGATTAAGATTAAGCTTTATTTGAAACAATTACAATTCTTGGAAAGAATAGTTGACTTTCATTTGATTAAAAGACTTATGTTTGAATGCAATTGACTTTTATTTTATTCAATAAGCTTTATTCGAATAAAATTAGCTTAGTTTGAATGCAATTGAGTGGAATCTTAATGATTAAACTTAAGCTTTATTTGAAACAATTACCATTTTTGGAAAGAATAGTTGACTTTCATTTGATTAAACAAGCTATGTTTGAATGCAATTGACTTCGATTTGATTAAACAAGCTTATGCTTTCTTTGAACTAATTACCATTTTTGGAAAAAATAGTTGACTTTCATTTGATTAAACAAGCTATGTTTGAATGCAATTGACTATAATTTGTTTCAATAAGCTTTATTCGAATCAAATTCACTTTGTTTGAATGCAATTGAGTGGAATCTTAATGATTAAGCTTAAGTTTTATTTGAAACAATTACCATTTTTGTAAAGAATAGTTGACTTTCATTTGATTAAACAAACTATGTTTGAATGCAATTGAATTTCATTTGATTGAATAAGCTTTATTATTCGAGTCAAATTAGCTTTGTTTGAATGCAATTGAGTGGAATCTTAGTGATTAAGCTTAAGCTTTATTTGAAACAATTACCATTTTTAGAGAGAATAGTTGACTTTCATTTGATTAAACAATCTATGATTGAATGCAATTTACTTTCATTTGATTCAATAAGCTTTATTCGAATCAAATTATCTTTGTTTGAATGCAATTGAGTGGAATCTTAATGCTTAAGCTTATGCTTTATTTGAACCAATTACCATTTTTGGAAAAAATAGTTGACTTTCATTTGATTAAACAAGCTATGTCTGAATGCAATTGACTATAATTTGTTTCAATAAGCTTTATTCGAATCAAATTCGCTTTGTTTGAAGGCAATTGAGTGGAATCTTAATGATTAAGCTTAAGCTTTATATGAAACAATTACCATTTTTGGAAAGAATAGTTGACTTTCATTTGATTAAACAAGCTATCTTTGAATGCAATTGAGTTTCATTTGATACAATAAGCTTTATTCGAATCAAATTAGCTTTGTCTGAATGCAATTGAGTGGAATCTTAATGATTAAGATCCAGCTTTATTTGAAACAATTACTATTTTTGGATAGAATAGTTGACTTTCATTTGATCAAACTAGCTATTTTTGAATGCAATTTACTTTCATTTGATTCATTAAGCTTTATTCGAATCAAATTGGCTTTGTTTGGATGCAATTGAGTGGAATCTTAATGATTAAGATTAAGCTTTATTTGAAACAATTACCATTCTTGGAAAGAATAGTTGACTTTCATTTGATTAAACTAGCTATGTTTGAATGCAATTTACTTTCATTTGATTCAATAAGCTTTATTCGAATCAAATTGGCTTTGGTTGAATACAATTGAGCGGAATCTTAATGATTAAGATCAAGCTTTATTTGAAACAATTACTATTTTTGGAAAGAATAGTTGACTTTCATTTGATTAAACAAGCTATGTTTGAATGCAATTGACTTTTATTTTATTCAATAAGCTTTATGCGAATAAAATTAGCTTAGTTTGAATGCAATTGAGTGGAATCTTAATGATTAAACTTAAGCTTTATTTGAAACAATTACCATTTTTGGAAAGAATAGTTGACTTTCATTTGATTAAACAAGCTATGTTTGAATGCAATTGACTTCGATTTGATTCAATAAGCTTTATTCGAATCAAATTATCTTCGGTTGAATGCAGTTGAGTGGAATCTTAATGCTTAAGCTTATGCTTTATTTGAACCAATTTCCATTTTTGGAAAAAATAGTTGACTTTCATTTGATTAAACAAGCTATGTTTGAATGCAATTGACTATAATTTGTTTCATTAAGCTTTATCCGAATCAAATTCGCTTTGTTTGAATGCAATTGAGTGGAATCTTAATGATTAAGCTTAAGCTTTATTTGAAACAATTACCATTTTTAGAGAGAATAGTTGACTTTCATTTGATTAAACAATCTATGATTGAATGCAATTGACTTTCATTTGATTCAATAAGCTTTATTCGAATCAAATTAGCTTTGTTTGAATGCAATTGAGTGGAATCTTAATTATTAAGCTTACGCTTTATTTGAAACATTTACCATTCTTGGAAAGAATAGTTGACTTTCATTTTATTAAACAAGCTATTTTTTACAGCAATTCAATTTCATTTGATTCAATAAGCTTTATTCGAATCAAATTGGCTTTGTTTGAATGCAATTGAGCAGAATCTTAATGCTAAAGCTTATGCTTTATTTGAACCAATTACCATTTTTGGAAAGAATAGTTGACTTTCATTTGATTAAACAAGCTATGTTTGAATGCAGTTGACTTTTATTTGATTCAATAAGCTTTATTCGAATAAAATTGGCTTTGTTTGAATGCAAGTGAGTGGAATCTTAATGAATAAACTTAAGCTTTATTTGAAACAATTACCATTTATGGAAAGAATAGTTGACTTTCATTTGAGAAAACAAGCTATGTTGAATGCAATTGACTTTCATTTGATTCAAAAAGCTTTATTCGAATCAAATTATCTTTGTTTGAATGTAATTGAGTGGAATATTAATGCTTAAGCTTATGCTTTATTTGAACCAATTACCATTTGTGGAAAATATAGTTGACTTTCATTTGATTATTCAAGCTATGTTTGAATGCAGTTGACTTTTATTTGATTCAATAAGCTTTATCCGAATAAAATTAGCTTTGTTTGAATGCAATTGAGTGGAATCTTAATGAATAAACTTAAGCTTTATTTGAAACAATTACCATTTATGGAAAGAATAGTTGACTTTCATTTGAGAAAACAAGCTATGTTGAATGCAATTGACTTTCATTTGATTCAAAAAGCTTTATTCGAATCAAATTATCTTTGTTTGAATGCAATTGAGTGGAATATTAATGCTTAAGCTTATGCTTTATTTGAACCAATTACCATTTTTGGAAAAAATAGTTGACTTTCATTTGATTATTCAAGCTATGTTTGAATGCAATTGACTATAATTTGTTTCAATAAGCTTTATTCGAATCAAATTCGCTTTGTTTGAATGCAATTGAGTGGAATCTTAATGATTATGCTTAAGCTTTATATGAAACAATTACCATTTTTGGAAAGAATAGTTGACTTTCATTTGATTAAACAAGCTATGTTTGAATGCAATTGACTTTCATTTGATACAATAAGCTTTATTCGAATCAAATTAGCTTTGTTTGAATGCAATTGAGTGGAATCTTAATGATTAAGATCAAGCTTTATTTGAAACAATTACTATTTTTGGAAAGAATAGTTGACTTTCATTTTATCAAACTAGCTATTTTTGAATGCAATTTACTTTCATTTGATTCATTAATCTTTATTCGAATCAAATTGGCTTTGTTTGGATGCAATTGAGTGGAATCTTAATGATTAAGATTAAGCTTTATTTGAAACAATTACCATTCTTGGAAAGAATAGTTGACTTTCATTTGATTAAACAAGCTATGTTTGAATGCAATTGACTTTCATTTGATACAATAAGCTTTATTCGAATCAAATTAGCTTTGTTTGAATGCAATTGAGTGGAATCTTAATGATTAAGATCAAGCTTTATTTGAAACAATTACTATTTTTGGAAAGAATAGTTGACTTTCATTTTATCAAACTAGCTATTTTTGAATGCAATTACTTTCATTTAATTCATTAAGCTTTATTCGAATCAAATTGGCTTTGTTTGGATGCAATTGAGTGGAATCTTAATGATTAAGATTAAGCTTTATTTGAAACAATTACCATTCTTGGAAAGAATAGTTGACTTTCATTTGATTAAAAGACTTATGTTTGAATGCAATTGACTTTTATTTTATTCAATAAGCTTTATTCGAATAAAATTAGCTTAGTTTGAATGCAATTGAGTGGAATCTTAATGATTAAACTTAAGCTTTATTTGAAACAATTACCATTTTTGGAAAGAATAGTTGACTTTCATTTGATTAAACAAGCTATGTTTGAATGCAATTGACTTCGATTTGATTAAACAAGCTTATGCTTTCTTTGAACTAATTACCATTTTTGGAAAAAATAGTTGACTTTCATTTGATTAAACAAGCTATGTTTGAATGCAATTGACTATAATTTGTTTCAATAAGCTTTATTCGAATCAAATTCACTTTGTTTGAATGCAATTGAGTGGAATCTTAATGATTAAGCTTAAGCTTTATTTGAAACAATTACCATTTTTGTAAAGAATAGTTGACTTTCATTTGATTAAACAAACTATGTTTGAATGCAATTGAATTTCATTTGATTGAATAAGCTTTATTATTCGAGTCAAATTAGCTTTGTTTGAATGCAATTGAGTGGAATCTTAGTGATTAAGCTTAAGCTTTATTTGAAACAATTACCATTTTTAGAGAGAATAGTTGACTTTCATTTGATTAAACAATCTATGATTGAATGCAATTTACTTTCATTTGATTCAATAAGCTTTATTCGAATCAAATTATCTTTGTTTGAATGCAATTGAGTGGAATCTTAATGCTTAAGCTTATGCTTTATTTGAACCAATTACCATTTTTGGAAAAAATAGTTGACTTTCATTTGATTAAACAAGCTATGTCTGAATGCAATTGACTATAATTTGTTTCAATAAGCTTTATTCGAATCAAATTCGCTTTGTTTGAAGGCAATTGAGTGGAATCTTAATGATTAAGCTTAAGCTTTATATGAAACAATTACCATTTTTGGAAAGAATAGTTGACTTTCATTTGATTAAACAAGCTATGTTTGAATGCAATTGACTTTCATTTGATACAATAAGCTTTATTCGAATCAAATTAGCTTTGTCTGAATGCAATTGAGTGGAATCTTAATGATTAAGATCCAGCTTTATTTGAAACAATTACTATTTTTGGATAGAATAGTTGACTTTCATTTGATCAAACTAGCTATTTTTGAATGCAATTTACTTTCATTTGATTCATTAAGCTTTATTCGAATCAAATTGGCTTTGTTTGGATGCAATTGAGTGGAATCTTAATGATTAAGATTAAGCTTTATTTGAAACAATTACCATTCTTGGAAAGAATAGTTGACTTTCATTTGATTAAACTAGCTATGTTTGAATGCAATTTACTTTCATTTGATTCAATAAGCTTTATTCGAATCAAATTGGCTTTGGTTGAATACAATTGAGCGGAATCTTAATGATTAAGATCAAGCTTTATTTGAAACAATTACTATTTTTGGAAAGAATAGTTGACTTTCATTTGATTAAACAAGCTATGTTTGAATGCAATTGACTTTTATTTTATTCAATAAGCTTTATTCGAATAAAATTAGCTTAGTTTGAATGCAATTGAGTGGAATCTTAATGATTAAACTTAAGCTTTATTTGAAACAATTACCATTTTTGGAAAGAATAGTTGACTTTCATTTGATTAAACAAGCTATGTTTGAATGCAATTGACTTCGATTTGATTCAATAAGCTTTATTCGAATCAAATTATCTTCGGTTGAATGCAGTTGAGTGGAATCTTAATGCTTAAGCTTATGCTTTATTTGAACCAATTTCCATTTTTGGAAAAAATAGTTGACTTTCATTTGATTAAACAAGCTATGTTTGAATGCAATTGACTATAATTTGTTTCATTAAGCTTTATTCGAATCAAATTCGCTTTGTTTGAATGCAATTGAGTGGAATCTTAATGATTAAGCTTAAGCTTTATTTGAAACAATTACCATTTTTAGAGAGAATAGTTGACTTTCATTTGATTAAACAATCTACGATTGAATGCAATTGACTTTCATTTGATTCAATAAGCTTTATTCGAATAAAATTAGCTTAGTTTGAATGCAATTGAGTGGAATCTTAATGATTAAACTTAAGCTTTATTTGAAACAATTACCATTTTTGGAAAGAATAGTTGACTTTCATTTGATTAAACAAGCTATGTTTGAATGCAATTGACTTCGATTTGATTAAACAAGCTTATGCTTTCTTTGAACTAATTACCATTTTTGGAAAAAATAGTTGACTTTCATTTGATTAAACAAGCTATGTTTGAATGCAATTGACTATAATTTGTTTCAATAAGCTTTATTCGAATCAAATTCACTTTGTTTGAATGCAATTGAGTGGAATCTTAATGATTAAGCTTAAGCTTTATTTGAAACAATTACCATTTTTGTAAAGAATAGTTGACTTTCATTTGATTAAACAAACTATGTTTGAATGCAATTGAATTTCATTTGATTGAATAAGCTTTATTATTCGAGTCAAATTAGCTTTGTTTGAATGCAATTGAGTGGAATCTTAGTGATTAAGCTTAAGCTTTATTTGAAACAATTACCATTTTTAGAGAGAATAGTTGACTTTCATTTGATTAAACAATCTATGATTGAATGCAATTTACTTTCATTTGATTCAATAAGCTTTATTCGAATCAAATTATCTTTGTTTGAATGCAATTGAGTGGAATCTTAATGCTTAAGCTTATGCTTTATTTGAACCAATTACCATTTTTGGAAAAAATAGTTGACTTTCATTTGATTAAACAAGCTATGTCTGAATGCAATTGACTATAATTTGTTTCAATAAGCTTTATTCGAATCAAATTCGCTTTGTTTGAAGGCAATTGAGTGGAATCTTAATGATTAAGCTTAAGCTTTATATGAAACAATTACCATTTTTGGAAAGAATAGTTGACTTTCATTTGATTAAACAAGCTATGTTTGAATGCAATTGAGTTTCATTTGATACAATAAGCTTTATTCGAATCAAATTAGCTTTGTCTGAATGCAATTGAGTGGAATCTTAATGATTAAGATCCAGCTTTATTTGAAACAATTACTATTTTTGGATAGAATAGTTGACTTTCATTTGATCAAACTAGCTATTTTTGAATGCAATTTACTTTCATTTGATTCATTAAGCTTTATTCGAATCAAATTGGCTTTGTTTGGATGCAATTGAGTGGAATCTTAATGATTAAGATTAAGCTTTATTTGAAACAATTACCATTCTTGGAAAGAATAGTTGACTTTCATTTGATTAAACTAGCTATGTTTGAATGCAATTTACTTTCATTTGATTCAATAAGCTTTATTCGAATCAAATTGGCTTTGGTTGAATACAATTGAGCGGAATCTTAATGATTAAGATCAAGCTTTATTTGAAACAATTACTATTTTTGGAAAGAATAGTTGACTTTCATTTGATTAAACAAGCTATGTTTGAATGCAATTGACTTTTATTTTATTCAATAAGCTTTATTCGAATAAAATTAGCTTAGTTTGAATGCAATTGAGTGGAATCTTAATGATTAAACTTAAGCTTTATTTGAAACAATTACCATTTTTGGAAAGAATAGTTGACTTTCATTTGATTAAACAAGCTATGTTTGAATGCAATTGACTTCGATTTGATTCAATAAGCTTTATTCGAATCAAATTATCTTCGGTTGAATGCAGTTGAGTGGAATCT
Source organism: Salicornia ramosissima (assembly GCA_951394345.1). Taxonomy (NCBI): domain Eukaryota; kingdom Viridiplantae; phylum Streptophyta; class Magnoliopsida; order Caryophyllales; family Amaranthaceae; genus Salicornia; species Salicornia ramosissima. The sequence continues at coordinate 24,443,166 of OX596240.1, read as the reverse complement.
TAATGCTTAAGCTTATGCTTTATTTGAACCAATTTCCATTTTTGGAAAAAATAGTTGACTTTCATTTGATTAAACAAGCTATGTTTGAATGCAATTGACTATAATTTGTTTCATTAAGCTTTATCCGAATCAAATTCGCTTTGTTTGAATGCAATTGAGTGGAATCTTAATGATTAAGCTTAAGCTTTATTTGAAACAATTACCATTTTTAGAGAGAATAGTTGACTTTCATTTGATTAAACAATCTATGATTGAATGCAATTGACTTTCATTTGATTCAATAAGCTTTATTCGAATCAAATTAGCTTTGTTTGAATGCAATTGAGTGGAATCTTAATTATTAAGCTTACGCTTTATTTGAAACATTTACCATTCTTGGAAAGAATAGTTGACTTTCATTTTATTAAACAAGCTATTTTTTACAGCAATTCAATTTCATTTGATTCAATAAGCTTTATTCGAATCAAATTGGCTTTGTTTGAATGCAATTGAGCAGAATCTTAATGCTAAAGCTTATGCTTTATTTGAACCAATTACCATTTTTGGAAAGAATAGTTGACTTTCATTTGATTAAACAAGCTATGTTTGAATGCAGTTGACTTTTATTTGATTCAATAAGCTTTATTCGAATAAAATTGGCTTTGTTTGAATGCAAGTGAGTGGAATCTTAATGAATAAACTTAAGCTTTATTTGAAACAATTACCATTTATGGAAAGAATAGTTGACTTTCATTTGAGAAAACAAGCTATGTTGAATGCAATTGACTTTCATTTGATTCAAAAAGCTTTATTCGAATCAAATTATCTTTGTTTGAATGTAATTGAGTGGAATATTAATGCTTAAGCTTATGCTTTATTTGAACCAATTACCATTTGTGGAAAATATAGTTGACTTTCATTTGATTATTCAAGCTATGTTTGAATGCAGTTGACTTTTATTTGATTCAATAAGCTTTATCCGAATAAAATTAGCTTTGTTTGAATGCAATTGAGTGGAATCTTAATGAATAAACTTAAGCTTTATTTGAAACAATTACCATTTATGGAAAGAATAGTTGACTTTCATTTGAGAAAACAAGCTATGTTGAATGCAATTGACTTTCATTTGATTCAAAAAGCTTTATTCGAATCAAATTATCTTTGTTTGAATGCAATTGAGTGGAATATTAATGCTTAAGCTTATGCTTTATTTGAACCAATTACCATTTTTGGAAAAAATAGTTGACTTTCATTTGATTATTCAAGCTATGTTTGAATGCAATTGACTATAATTTGTTTCAATAAGCTTTATTCGAATCAAATTCGCTTTGTTTGAATGCAATTGAGTGGAATCTTAATGATTATGCTTAAGCTTTATATGAAACAATTACCATTTTTGGAAAGAATAGTTGACTTTCATTTGATTAAACAAGCTATGTTTGAATGCAATTGACTTTCATTTGATACAATAAGCTTTATTCGAATCAAATTAGCTTTGTTTGAATGCAATTGAGTGGAATCTTAATGATTAAGATCAAGCTTTATTTGAAACAATTACTATTTTTGGAAAGAATAGTTGACTTTCATTTTATCAAACTAGCTATTTTTGAATGCAATTTACTTTCATTTGATTCATTAATCTTTATTCGAATCAAATTGGCTTTGTTTGGATGCAATTGAGTGGAATCTTAATGATTAAGATTAAGCTTTATTTGAAACAATTACCATTCTTGGAAAGAATAGTTGACTTTCATTTGATTAAACAAGCTATGTTTGAATGCAATTGACTTTCATTTGATACAATAAGCTTTATTCGAATCAAATTAGCTTTGTTTGAATGCAATTGAGTGGAATCTTAATGATTAAGATCAAGCTTTATTTGAAACAATTACTATTTTTGGAAAGAATAGTTGACTTTCATTTTATCAAACTAGCTATTTTTGAATGCAATTACTTTCATTTAATTCATTAAGCTTTATTCGAATCAAATTGGCTTTGTTTGGATGCAATTGAGTGGAATCTTAATGATTAAGATTAAGCTTTATTTGAAACAATTACCATTCTTGGAAAGAATAGTTGACTTTCATTTGATTAAAAGACTTATGTTTGAATGCAATTGACTTTTATTTTATTCAATAAGCTTTATTCGAATAAAATTAGCTTAGTTTGAATGCAATTGAGTGGAATCTTAATGATTAAACTTAAGCTTTATTTGAAACAATTACCATTTTTGGAAAGAATAGTTGACTTTCATTTGATTAAACAAGCTATGTTTGAATGCAATTGACTTCGATTTGATTAAACAAGCTTATGCTTTCTTTGAACTAATTACCATTTTTGGAAAAAATAGTTGACTTTCATTTGATTAAACAAGCTATGTTTGAATGCAATTGACTATAATTTGTTTCAATAAGCTTTATTCGAATCAAATTCACTTTGTTTGAATGCAATTGAGTGGAATCTTAATGATTAAGCTTAAGCTTTATTTGAAACAATTACCATTTTTGTAAAGAATAGTTGACTTTCATTTGATTAAACAAACTATGTTTGAATGCAATTGAATTTCATTTGATTGAATAAGCTTTATTATTCGAGTCAAATTAGCTTTGTTTGAATGCAATTGAGTGGAATCTTAGTGATTAAGCTTAAGCTTTATTTGAAACAATTACCATTTTTAGAGAGAATAGTTGACTTTCATTTGATTAAACAATCTATGATTGAATGCAATTTACTTTCATTTGATTCAATAAGCTTTATTCGAATCAAATTATCTTTGTTTGAATGCAATTGAGTGGAATCTTAATGCTTAAGCTTATGCTTTATTTGAACCAATTACCATTTTTGGAAAAAATAGTTGACTTTCATTTGATTAAACAAGCTATGTCTGAATGCAATTGACTATAATTTGTTTCAATAAGCTTTATTCGAATCAAATTCGCTTTGTTTGAAGGCAATTGAGTGGAATCTTAATGATTAAGCTTAAGCTTTATATGAAACAATTACCATTTTTGGAAAGAATAGTTGACTTTCATTTGATTAAACAAGCTATGTTTGAATGCAATTGACTTTCATTTGATACAATAAGCTTTATTCGAATCAAATTAGCTTTGTCTGAATGCAATTGAGTGGAATCTTAATGATTAAGATCCAGCTTTATTTGAAACAATTACTATTTTTGGATAGAATAGTTGACTTTCATTTGATCAAACTAGCTATTTTTGAATGCAATTTACTTTCATTTGATTCATTAAGCTTTATTCGAATCAAATTGGCTTTGTTTGGATGCAATTGAGTGGAATCTTAATGATTAAGATTAAGCTTTATTTGAAACAATTACCATTCTTGGAAAGAATAGTTGACTTTCATTTGATTAAACTAGCTATGTTTGAATGCAATTTACTTTCATTTGATTCAATAAGCTTTATTCGAATCAAATTGGCTTTGGTTGAATACAATTGAGCGGAATCTTAATGATTAAGATCAAGCTTTATTTGAAACAATTACTATTTTTGGAAAGAATAGTTGACTTTCATTTGATTAAACAAGCTATGTTTGAATGCAATTGACTTTTATTTTATTCAATAAGCTTTATTCGAATAAAATTAGCTTAGTTTGAATGCAATTGAGTGGAATCTTAATGATTAAACTTAAGCTTTATTTGAAACCATTACCATTTTTGGAAAGAATAGTTGACTTTCATTTGATTAAACAAGCTATGTTTGAATGCAATTGATTTCGATTTGATTCAATAAGCTTTATTCGAATCAAATTATCTTCGGTTGAATGCAGTTGAGTGGAATCTTAATGCTTAAGCTTATGCTTTATTTGAACCAATTTCCATTTTTGGAAAAAATAGTTGACTTTCATTTGATTAAACAAGCTATGTTTGAATGCAATTGACTATAATTTGTTTCATTAAGCTTTATTCGAATCAAATTCGCTTTGTTTGAATGCAATTGAGTGGAATCTTAATGATTAAGCTTAAGCTTTATTTGAAACAATTACCATTTTTAGAGAGAATAGTTGACTTTCATTTGATTAAACAATCTACGATTGAATGCAATTGACTTTCATTTGATTCAATAAGCTTTATTCGAATCAAATTAGCTTTGTTTGAATGCAATTGAGTGGAATCTTAATTATTAAGCTTACGCTTTATTTGAAACATTTACCATTCTTGGAAAGAATAGTTGACTTTCATTTTATTAAACAAGCTATTTTTTACAGCAATTCAATTTCATTTGATTCAATAAGCTTTATTCGAATCAAATTGGCTTTGTTTGAATGCAATTGAGCAGAATCTTAATGCTAAAGCTTATGCTTTATTTGAACCAATTACCATTTTTGGAAAAAATAGTTGACTTTCATTTGATTATTCAAGCTATGTTTGAATGCAGTTGACTTTTATTTGATTCAATAAGCTTTATCCAAATAAAATTAGCTTTGTTTGAATGCAATTGAGTGGAATCTTAATGAATAAACTTAAGCTTTATTTGAAACAATTACCATTTATGGAAAGAATAGTTGACTTTCATTTGAGAAAACAAGCTATGTTGAATGCAATTGACTTTCATTTGATTCAAAAAGCCTTATTCGAATCAAATTATCTTTGTTTGAATGCAATTGAGTGGAATATTAATGCTTAAGCTTATGCTTTATTTGAACCAATTACCATTTTTGGAAAAAATAGTTGACTTTCATTTGATTATTCAAGCTATGTTTGAATGCAATTGACTATAATTTGTTTCAATAAGCTTTATTCGAATCAAATTCGCTTTGTTTGAATGCAATTGAGTGGAATCTTAATGATTATGCTTAAGCTTTATATGAAACAATTACCATTTTTGGAAAGAATAGTTGACTTTGATTTGATTAAACAAGCTATGTTTGAATGCAATTGACTTTCATTTGATACAATAAGCTTTATTCGAATCAAATTAGCTTTGTTTGAATGCAATTGAGTGGAATCTTAATGATTAAGATCAAGCTTTATTTGAAACAATTACTATTTTTGGAAAGAATAGTTGACTTTCATTTTATCAAACTAGCTATTTTTGAATGCAATTTACTTTCATTTGATTCATTAATCTTTATTCGAATCAAATTGGCTTTGTTTGGATGCAATTGAGTGGAATCTTAATGATTAAGATTAAGCTTTATTTGAAACAATTACCATTCTTGGAAAGAATAGTTGACTTTCATTTGATTAAACAAGCTATGTTTGAATGCAATTGACTTTCATTTGATACAATAAGCTTTATTCGAATCAAATTAGCTTTGTTTGAATGCAATTGAGTGGAATCTTAATGATTAAGATCAAGCTTTATTTGAAACAATTACTATTTTTGGAAAGAATAGTTGACTTTCATTTTATCAAACTAGCTATTTTTGAATGCAATTACTTTCATTTAATTCATTAAGCTTTATTCGAATCAAATTGGCTTTGTTTGGATGCAATTGAGTGGAATCTTAATGATTAAGATTAAGCTTTATTTGAAACAATTACCATTCTTGGAAAGAATAGTTGACTTTCATTTGATTAAAAGACTTATGTTTGAATGCAATTGACTTTTATTTTATTCAATAAGCTTTATTCGAATAAAATTAGCTTAGTTTGAATGCAATTGAGTGGAATCTTAATGATTAAACTTAAGCTTTATTTGAAACAATTACCATTTTTGGAAAGAATAGTTGACTTTCATTTGATTAAACAAGCTATGTTTGAATGCAATTGACTTCGATTTGATTAAACAAGCTTATGCTTTCTTTGAACTAATTACCATTTTTGGAAAAAATAGTTGACTTTCATTTGATTAAACAAGCTATGTTTGAATGCAATTGACTATAATTTGTTTCAATAAGCTTTATTCGAATCAAATTCACTTTGTTTGAATGCAATTGAGTGGAATCTTAATGATTAAGCTTAAGCTTTATTTGAAACAATTACCATTTTTGTAAAGAATAGTTGACTTTCATTTGATTAAACAAACTATGTTTGAATGCAATTGAATTTCATTTGATTGAATAAGCTTTATTATTCGAGTCAAATTAGCTTTGTTTGAATGCAATTGAGTGGAATCTTAGTGATTAAGCTTAAGCTTTATTTGAAACAATTACCATTTTTAGAGAGAATAGTTGACTTTCATTTGATTAAACAATCTATGATTGAATGCAATTTACTTTCATTTGATTCAATAAGCTTTATTCGAATCAAATTATCTTTGTTTGAATGCAATTGAGTGGAATCTTAATGCTTAAGCTTATGCTTTATTTGAACCAATTACCATTTTTGGAAAAAATAGTTGACTTTCATTTGATTAAACAAGCTATGTCTGAATGCAATTGACTATAATTTGTTTCAATAAGCTTTATTCGAATCAAATTCGCTTTGTTTGAAGGCAATTGAGTGGAATCTTAATGATTAAGCTTAAGCTTTATATGAAACAATTACCATTTTTGGAAAGAATAGTTGACTTTCATTTGATTAAACAAGCTATGTTTGAATGCAATTGACTTTCATTTGATACAATAAGCTTTATTCGAATCAAATTAGCTTTGTCTGAATGCAATTGAGTGGAATCTTAATGATTAAGATCCAGCTTTATTTGAAACAATTACTATTTTTGGATAGAATAGTTGACTTTCATTTGATCAAACTAGCTATTTTTGAATGCAATTTACTTTCATTTGATTCATTAAGCTTTATTCGAATCAAATTGGCTTTGTTTGGATGCAATTGAGTGGAATCTTAATGATTAAGATTAAGCTTTATTTGAAACAATTACCATTCTTGGAAAGAATAGTTGACTTTCATTTGATTAAACTAGCTATGTTTGAATGCAATTTACTTTCATTTGATTCAATAAGCTTTATTCGAATCAAATTGGCTTTGGTTGAATACAATTGAGCGGAATCTTAATGATTAAGATCAAGCTTTATTTGAAACAATTACTATTTTTGGAAAGAATAGTTGACTTTCATTTGATTAAACAAGCTATGTTTGAATGCAATTGACTTTTATTTTATTCAATAAGCTTTATTCGAATAAAATTAGCTTAGTTTGAATGCAATTGAGTGGAATCTTAATGATTAAACTTAAGCTTTATTTGAAACAATTACCATTTTTGGAAAGAATAGTTGACTTTCATTTGATTAAACAAGCTATGTTTGAATGCAATTGACTTCGATTTGATTCAATAAGCTTTATTCGAATCAAATTATCTTCGGTTGAATGCAGTTGAGTGGAATCTTAATGCTTAAGCTTATGCTTTATTTGAACCAATTTCCATTTTTGGAAAAAATAGTTGACTTTCATTTGATTAAACAAGCTATGTTTGAATGCAATTGACTATAATTTGTTTCATTAAGCTTTATTCGAATCAAATTCGCTTTGTTTGAATGCAATTGAGTGGAATCTTAATGATTAAGCTTAAGCTTTATTTGAAACAATTACCATTTTTAGAGAGAATAGTTGACTTTCATTTGATTAAACAATCTACGATTGAATGCAATTGACTTTCATTTGATTCAATAAGCTTTATTCGAATCAAATTAGCTTTGTTTGAATGCAATTGAGTGGAATCTTAATTATTAAGCTTACGCTTTATTTGAAACATTTACCATTCTTGGAAAGAATAGTTGACTTTCATTTTATTAAACAAGCTATTTTTTACAGCAATTCAATTTCATTTGATTCAATAAGCTTTATTCGAATCAAATTGGCTTTGTTTGAATGCAATTGAGCAGAATCTTAATGCTAAAGCTTATGCTTTATTTGAACCAATTACCATTTTTGGAAAAAATAGTTGACTTTCATTTGATTATTCAAGCTATGTTTGAATGCAGTTGACTTTTATTTGATTCAATAAGCTTTATCCAAATAAAATTAGCTTTGTTTGAATGCAATTGAGTGGAATCTTAATGAATAAACTTAAGCTTTATTTGAAACAATTACCATTTATGGAAAGAATAGTTGACTTTCATTTGAGAAAACAAGCTATGTTGAATGCAATTGACTTTCATTTGATTCAAAAAGCCTTATTCGAATCAAATTATCTTTGTTTGAATGCAATTGAGTGGAATATTAATGCTTAAGCTTATGCTTTATTTGAACCAATTACCATTTTTGGAAAAAATAGTTGACTTTCATTTGATTATTCAAGCTATGTTTGAATGCAATTGACTATAATTTGTTTCAATAAGCTTTATTCGAATCAAATTCGCTTTGTTTGAATGCAATTGAGTGGAATCTTAATGATTATGCTTAAGCTTTATATGAAACAATTACCATTTTTGGAAAGAATAGTTGACTTTGATTTGATTAAACAAGCTATGTTTGAATGCAATTGACTTTCATTTGATACAATAAGCTTTATTCGAATCAAATTAGCTTTGTTTGAATGCAATTGAGTGGAATCTTAATGATTAAGATCAAGCTTTATTTGAAACAATTACTATTTTTGGAAAGAATAGTTGACTTTCATTTTATCAAACTAGCTATTTTTGAATGCAATTTACTTTCATTTGATTCATTAATCTTTATTCGAATCAAATTGGCTTTGTTTGGATGCAATTGAGTGGAATCTTAATGATTAAGATTAAGCTTTATTTGAAACAATTACCATTCTTGGAAAGAATAGTTGACTTTCATTTGATTAAACAAGCTATGTTTGAATGCAATTGACTTTCATTTGATACAATAAGCTTTATTCGAATCAAATTAGCTTTGTTTGAATGCAATTGAGTGGAATCTTAATGATTAAGATCAAGCTTTATTTGAAACAATTACTATTTTTGGAAAGAATAGTTGACTTTCATTTTATCAAACTAGCTATTTTTGAATGCAATTACTTTCATTTAATTCATTAAGCTTTATTCGAATCAAATTGGCTTTGTTTGGATGCAATTGAGTGGAATCTTAATGATTAAGATTAAGCTTTATTTGAAACAATTACAATTCTTGGAAAGAATAGTTGACTTTCATTTGATTAAAAGACTTATGTTTGAATGCAATTGACTTTTATTTTATTCAATAAGCTTTATTCGAATAAAATTAGCTTAGTTTGAATGCAATTGAGTGGAATCTTAATGATTAAACTTAAGCTTTATTTGAAACAATTACCATTTTTGGAAAGAATAGTTGACTTTCATTTGATTAAACAAGCTATGTTTGAATGCAATTGACTTCGATTTGATTAAACAAGCTTATGCTTTCTTTGAACTAATTACCATTTTTGGAAAAAATAGTTGACTTTCATTTGATTAAACAAGCTATGTTTGAATGCAATTGACTATAATTTGTTTCAATAAGCTTTATTCGAATCAAATTCACTTTGTTTGAATGCAATTGAGTGGAATCTTAATGATTAAGCTTAAGCTTTATTTGAAACAATTACCATTTTTGTAAAGAATAGTTGACTTTCATTTGATTAAACAAACTATGTTTGAATGCAATTGAATTTCATTTGATTGAATAAGCTTTATTATTCGAGTCAAATTAGCTTTGTTTGAATGCAATTGAGTGGAATCTTAGTGATTAAGCTTAAGCTTTATTTGAAACAATTACCATTTTTAGAGAGAATAGTTGACTTTCATTTGATTAAACAATCTATGATTGAATGCAATTTACTTTCATTTGATTCAATAAGCTTTATTCGAATCAAATTATCTTTGTTTGAATGCAATTGAGTGGAATCTTAATGCTTAAGCTTATGCTTTATTTGAACCAATTACCATTTTTGGAAAAAATAGTTGACTTTCATTTGATTAAACAAGCTATGTCTGAATGCAATTGACTATAATTTGTTTCAATAAGCTTTATTCGAATCAAATTCGCTTTGTTTGAAGGCAATTGAGTGGAATCTTAATGATTAAGCTTAAGCTTTATATGAAACAATTACCATTTTTGGAAAGAATAGTTGACTTTCATTTGATTAAACAAGCTATGTTTGAATGCAATTGACTTTCATTTGATACAATAAGCTTTATTCGAATCAAATTAGCTTTGTCTGAATGCAATTGAGTGGAATCTTAATGATTAAGATCCAGCTTTATTTGAAACAATTACTATTTTTGGATAGAATAGTTGACTTTCATTTGATCAAACTAGCTATTTTTGAATGCAATTTACTTTCATTTGATTCATTAAGCTTTATTCGAATCAAATTGGCTTTGTTTGGATGCAATTGAGTGGAATCTTAATGATTAAGATTAAGCTTTATTTGAAACAATTACCATTCTTGGAAAGAATAGTTGACTTTCATTTGATTAAACTAGCTATGTTTGAATGCAATTTACTTTCATTTGATTCAATAAGCTTTATTCGAATCAAATTGGCTTTGGTTGAATACAATTGAGCGGAATCTTAATGATTAAGATCAAGCTTTATTTGAAACAATTACTATTTTTGGAAAGAATAGTTGACTTTCATTTGATTAAACAACTTATGTTTGAATGCAATTGACTTTTATTTTATTCAATAAGCTTTATTCGAATAAAATTAGCTTAGTTTGAATGCAATTGAGTGGAATCTTAATGATTAAACTTAAGCTTTATTTGAAACAATTACCATTTTTGGAAAGAATAGTTGACTTTCATTTGATTAAACAAGCTATGTTTGAATGCAATTGACTTCGATTTGATTCAATAAGCTTTATTCGAATCAAATTATCTTCGGTTGAATGCAGTTGAGTGGAATCTTAATGCTTAAGCTTATGCTTTATTTGAACCAATTTCCATTTTTGGAAAAAATAGTTGACTTTTATTTGATTAAACAAGCTATGTTTGAATGCAATTGACTATAATTTGTTTCATTAAGCTTTATTCGAATCAAATTCGCTTTGTTTGAATGCAATTGAGTGGAATCTTAATGATTAAGCTTAAGCTTTATTTGAAACAATTACCATTTTTAGAGAGAATAGTTGAATTTCATTTGATTAAACAATCTATGATTGAATGCAATTGACTTTCATTTGATTCAATAAGCTTTATTCGAATCAAATTAGCTTTGTTTGAATGCAATTGAGTGGAATCTTAATTATTAAGCTTACGCTTTATTTGAAACATTTACCATTCTTGGAAAGAATAGTTGACTTTCATTTTATTAAACAAGCTATTTTTTACAGCAATTCAATTTCATTTGATTCAATAAGCTTTATTCGAATCAAATTGGCTTTGTTTGAATGCAATTGAGCAGAATCTTAATGCTAAAGCTTATGCTTTATTTGAACCAATTACCATTTTTGGAAAGAATAGTTGACTTTCATTTGATTAAACAAGCTATGTTTGAATGCAGTTGACTTTTATTTGATTCAATAAGCTTTATTCGAATAAAATTGGCTTTGTTTGAATGCAAGTGAGTGGAATCTTAATGAATAAACTTAAGCTTTATTTGAAACAATTACCATTTATGGAAAGAATAGTTGACTTTCATTTGAGAAAACAAGCTATGTTGAATGCAATTGACTTTCATTTGATTCAAAAAGCTTTATTCGAATCAAATTATCTTTGTTTGAATGTAATTGAGTGGAATATTAATGCTTAAGCTTATGCTTTATTTGAACCAATTACCATTTTTGGAAAATATAGTTGACTTTCATTTGATTATTCAAGCTATGTTTGAATGCAGTTGACTTTTATTTGATTCAATAAGCTTTATCCGAATAAAATTAGCTTTGTTTGAATGCAATTGAGTGGAATCTTAATGAATAAACTTAAGCTTTATTTGAAACAATTACCATTTATGGAAAGAATAGTTGACTTTCATTTGAGAAAACAAGCTATGTTGAATGCAATTGACTTTCATTTGATTCAAAAAGCTTTATTCGAATCAAATTATCTTTGTTTGAATGCAATTGAGTGGAATATTAATGCTTAAGCTTATGCTTTATTTGAACCAATTACCATTTTTGGAAAAAATAGTTGACTTTCATTTGATTATTCAAGCTATGTTTGAATGCAATTGACTATAATTTGTTTCAATAAGCTTTATTCGAATCAAATTCGCTTTGTTTGAATGCAATTGAGTGGAATCTTAATGATTATGTTTAAGCTTTATATGAAACAATTACCATTTTTGGAAAGAATAGTTGACTTTCATTTGATTAAACAAGCTATGTTTGAATGCAATTGACTTTCATTTGATACAATAAGCTTTATTCGAATCAAATTAGCTTTGTTTGAATGCAATTGAGTGGAATCTTAATGATTAAGATCAAGCTTTATTTGAAACAATTACTATTTTTGGAAAGAATAGTTGACTTTCATTTTATCAAACTAGCTATTTTTGAATGCAATTTACTTTCATTTGATTCATTAATCTTTATTCGAATCAAATTGGCTTTGTTTGGATGCAATTGAGTGGAATCTTAATGATTAAGATTAAGCTTTATTTGAAACAATTACCATTCTTGGAAAGAATAGTTGACTTTCATTTGATTAAACAAGCTATGTTTGAATGCAATTGACTTTCATTTGATACAATAAGCTTTATTCGAATCAAATTAGCTTTGTTTGAATGCAATTGAGTGGAATCTTAATGATTAAGATCAAGCTTTATTTGAAACAATTACTATTTTTGGAAAGAATAGTTGACTTTCATTTTATCAAACTAGCTATTTTTGAATGCAATTACTTTCATTTAATTCATTAAGCTTTATTCGAATCAAATTGGCTTTGTTTGGATGCAATTGAGTGGACTCTTAATGATTAAGATTAAGCTTTATTTGAAACAATTACAATTCTTGGAAAGAATAGTTGACTTTCATTTGATTAAAAGACTTATGTTTGAATGCAATTGACTTTTATTTTATTCAATAAGCTTTATTCGAATAAAATTAGCTTAGTTTGAATGCAATTGAGTGGAATCTTAATGATTAAACTTAAGCTTTATTTGAAACAATTACCATTTTTGGAAAGAATAGTTGACTTTCATTTGATTAAACAAGCTATGTTTGAATGCAATTGACTTCGATTTGATTAAACAAGCTTATGCTTTCTTTGAACTAATTACCATTTTTGGAAAAAATAGTTGACTTTCATTTGATTAAACAAGCTATGTTTGAATGCAATTGACTATAATTTGTTTCAATAAGCTTTATTCGAATCAAATTCACTTTGTTTGAATGCAATTGAGTGGAATCTTAATGATTAAGCTTAAGCTTTATTTGAAACAATTACCATTTTTGTAAAGAATAGTTGACTTTCATTTGATTAAACAAACTATGTTTGAATGCAATTGAATTTCATTTGATTGAATAAGCTTTATTATTCGAGTCAAATTAGCTTTGTTTGAATGCAATTGAGTGGAATCTTAGTGATTAAGCTTAAGCTTTATTTGAAACAATTACCATTTTTAGAGAGAATAGTTGACTTTCATTTGATTAAACAATCTATGATTGAATGCAATTTACTTTCATTTGATTCAATAAGCTTTATTCGAATCAAATTATATTTGTTTGAATGCAATTGAGTGGAATCTTAATGCTTAAGCTTATGCTTTATTTGAACCAATTACCATTTTTGGAAAAAATAGTTGACTTTCATTTGATTAAACAAGCTATGTCTGAATGCAATTGACTATAATTTGTTTCAATAAGCTTTATTCGAATCAAATTCGCTTTGTTTGAAGGCAATTGAGTGGAATCTTAATGATTAAGCTTAAGCTTTATATGAAACAATTACCATTTTTGGAAAGAATAGTTGACTTTCATTTGATTAAACAAGCTATGTTTGAATGCAATTGACTTTCATTTGATACAATAAGCTTTATTCGAATCAAATTAGCTTTGTCTGAATGCAATTGAGTGGAATCTTAATGATTAAGATCCAGCTTTATTTGAAACAATTACTATTTTTGGATAGAATAGTTGACTTTCATTTGATCAAACTAGCTATTTTTGAATGCAATTTACTTTCATTTGATTCATTAAGCTTTATTCGAATCAAATTGGCTTTGTTTGGATGCAATTGAGTGGAATCTTAATGATTAAGATTAAGCTTTATTTGAAACAATTACCATTCTTGGAAAGAATAGTTGACTTTCATTTGATTAAACTAGCTATGTTTGAATGCAATTTACTTTCATTTGATTCAATAAGCTTTATTCGAATCAAATTGGCTTTGGTTGAATACAATTGAGCGGAATCTTAATGATTAAGATCAAGCTTTATTTGAAACAATTACTATTTTTGGAAAGAATAGTTGACTTTCATTTGATTAAACAAGCTATGTTTGAATGCAATTGACTTTTATTTTATTCAATAAGCTTTATTCGAATAAAATTAGCTTAGTTTGAATGCAATTGAGTGGAATCTTAATGATTAAACTTAAGCTTTATTTGAAACAATTACCATTTTTGGAAAGAATAGTTGACTTTCATTTGATTAAACAAGCTATGTTTGAATGCAATTGACTTCGATTTGATTCAATAAGCTTTATTCGAATCAAATTATCTTCGGTTGAATGCAGTTGAGTGGAATCTTAATGCTTAAGCTTATGCTTTATTTGAACCAATTTCCATTTTTGGAAAAAATAGTTGACTTTCATTTGATTAAACAAGCTATGTTTGAATGCAATTGACTATAATTTGTTTCATTAAGCTTTATTCGAATCAAATTCGCTTTGTTTGAATGCAATTGAGTGGAATCTTAATGATTAAGCTTAAGCTTTATTTGAAACAATTACCATTTTTAGAGAGAATAGTTGAATTTCATTTGATTAAACAATCTATGATTGAATGCAATTGACTTTCATTTGATTCAATAAGCTTTATTCGAATCAAATTAGCTTTGTTTGAATGCAATTGAGTGGAATCTTAATTATTAAGCTTACGCTTTATTTGAAACATTTACCATTCTTGGAAAGAATAGTTGACTTTCATTTTATTAAACAAGCTATTTTTTACAGCAATTCAATTTCATTTGATTCAATAAGCTTTATTCGAATCAAATTGGCTTTGTTTGAATGCAATTGAGCAGAATCTTAATGCTAAAGCTTATGCTTTATTTGAACCAATTACCATTTTTGGAAAGAATAGTTGACTTTCATTTGATTAAACAAGCTATGTTTGAATGCAGTTGACTTTTATTTGATTCAATAAGCTTTATTCGAATAAAATTGGCTTTGTTTGAATGCAAGTGAGTGGAATCTTAATGAATAAACTTAAGCTTTATTTGAAACAATTACCATTTATGGAAAGAATAGTTGACTTTCATTTGAGAAAACAAGCTATGTTGAATGCAATTGACTTTCATTTGATTCAAAAAGCTTTATTCGAATCAAATTATCTTTGTTTGAATGCAATTGAGTGGAATATTAATGCTTAAGCTTATGCTTTATTTGAACCAATTACCATTTTTGGAAAATATAGTTGACTTTCATTTGATTATTCAAGCTATGTTTGAATGCAGTTGACTTTTATTTTATTCAATAAGCTTTATCCGAATAAAATTAGCTTTGTTTGAATGCAATTGAGTGGAATCTTAATGAATAAACTTAAGCTTTATTTGAAACAATTACCATTTATGGAAAGAATAGTTGACTTTCATTTGAGAAAACAAGCTATGTTGAATGCAATTGACTTTCATTTGATTCAAAAAGCTTTATTCGAATCAAATTATCTTTGTTTGAATGCAATTGAGTGGAATATTAATGCTTAAGCTTATGCTTTATTTGAACCAATTACCATTTTTGGAAAATATAGTTGACTTTCATTTGATTATTCAAGCTATGTTTGAATGCAGTTGACTTTTATTTTATTCAATAAGCTTTATCCGAATAAAATTAGCTTTGTTTGAATGCAATTGAGTGGAATCTTAATGAATAAACTTAAGCTTTATTTGAAACAATTACCATTTATGGAAAGAATAGTTGACTTTCATTTGAGAAAACAAGCTATGTTGAATGCAATTGACTTTCATTTGATTCAAAAAGCTTTATTCGAATCAAATTATCTTTGTTTGAATGCAATTGAGTGGAATATTAATGCTTAAGCTTATGCTTTATTTGAACCAATTACCATTTTTGGAAAAAATAGTTGACTTTCATTTGATTATTCAAGCTATGTTTGAATGCAATTGACTATAATTTGTTTCAATAAGCTTTATTCGAATCAAATTCGCTTTGTTTGAATGCAATTGAGTGGAATCTTAATGATTATGCTTAAGCTTTATATGAAACAATTACCATTTTTGGAAAGAATAGTTGACTTTCATTTGATTAAACAAGCTATGTTTGAATGCAATTGACTTTCATTTGATACAATAAGCTTTATTCGAATCAAATTAGCTTTGTTTGAATGCAATTGAGTGGAATCTTAATGATTAAGATCAAGCTTTATTTGAAACAATTACTATTTTTGGAAAGAATAGTTGACTTTCATTTTATCAAACTAGCTATTTTTGAATGCAATTTACTTTCATTTGATTCATTAATCTTTATTCGAATCAAATTGGCTTTGTTTGGATGCAATTGAGTGGAATCTTAATGATTAAGATTAAGCTTTATTTGAAACAATTACCATTCTTGGAAAGAATAGTTGACTTTCATTTGATTAAACAAGCTATGTTTGAATGCAATTGACTTTCATTTGATACAATAAGCTTTATTCGAATCAAATTAGCTTTGTTTGAATGCAATTGAGTGGAATCTTAATGATTAAGATCAAGCTTTATTTGAAACAATTACTATTTTTGGAAAGAATAGTTGACTTTCATTTTATCAAACTAGCTATTTTTGAATGCAATTAGTTTCATTTAATTCATTAAGCTTTATTCGAATCAAATTGGCTTTGTTTGGATGCAATTGAGTGGAATCTTAATGATTAAGATTAAGCTTTATTTGAAACAATTACCATTCTTGGAAAGAATAGTTGACTTTCATTTGATTAAACAACTTATGTTTGAATGCAATTGACTTTTATTTTATTCAATAAGCTTTATTCGAATAAAATTAGCTTAGTTTGAATGCAATTGAGTGGAATCTTAATGATTAAACTTAAGCTTTATTTGAAACAATTACCATTTTTGGAAAGAATAGTTGACTTTCATTTGATTAAACAAGCTATGTTTGAATGCAATTGACTTCGATTTGATTAAACAAGCTTATGCTTTCTTTGAACTAATTACCATTTTTGGAAAAAATAGTTGACTTTCATTTGATTAAACAAGCTATGTTTGAATGCAATTGACTATAATTTGTTTCAATAAGCTTTATTCGAATCAAATTCACTTTGTTTGAATGCAATTGAGTGGAATCTTAATGATTAAGCTTAAGCTTTATTTGAAACAATTACCATTTTTGTAAAGAATAGTTGACTTTCATTTGATTAAACAAACTATGTTTGAATGCAATTGAATTTCATTTGATTGAATAAGCTTTATTATTCGAGTCAAATTAGCTTTGTTTGAATGCAATTGAGTGGAATCTTAGTGATTAAGCTTTAGCTTTATTTGAAACAATTACCATTTTTAGAGAGAATAGTTGACTTTCATTTGATTAAACAATCTATGATTGAATGCAATTTACTTTCATTTGATTCAATAAGCTTTATTCGAATCAAATTATCTTTGTTTGAATGCAATTGAGTGGAATCTTAATGCTTAAGCTTATGCTTTATTTGAACCAATTACCATTTTTGGAAAAAATAGTTGACTTTCATTTGATTAAACAAGCTATGTCTGAATGCAATTGACTATAATTTGTTTCAATAAGCTTTATTCGAATCAAATTCGCTTTGTTTGAAGGCAATTGAGTGGAATCTTAATGATTAAGCTTAAGCTTTATATGAAACAATTACCATTTTTGGAAAGAATAGTTGACTTTCATTTGATTAAACAAGCTATGTTTGAATGCAATTGACTTTCATTTGATACAATAAGCTTTATTCGAATCAAATTAGCTTTGTCTGAATGCAATTGAGTGGAATCTTAATGATTAAGATCCAGCTTTATTTGAAACAATTACTATTTTTGGATAGAATAGTTGACTTTCATTTGATCAAACTAGCTATTTTTGAATGCAATTTACTTTCATTTGATTCATTAAGCTTTATTCGAATCAAATTGGCTTTGTTTGGATGCAATTGAGTGGAATCTTAATGATTAAGATTAAGCTTTATTTGAAACAATTACCATTCTTGGAAAGAATAGTTGACTTTCATTTGATTAAACTAGCTATGTTTGAATGCAATTTACTTTCATTTGATTCAATAAGCTTTATTCGAATCAAATTGGCTTTGGTTGAATACAATTGAGCGGAATCTTAATGATTAAGATCAAGCTTTATTTGAAACAATTACTATTTTTGGAAAGAATAGTTGACTTTCATTTGATTAAACAAGCTATGTTTGAATGCAATTGACTTTTATTTTATTCAATAAGCTTTATTCGAATAAAATTAGCTTAGTTTGAATGCAATTGAGTGGAATCTTAATGATTAAACTTAAGCTTTATTTGAAACAATTACCATTTTTGGAAAGAATAGTTGACTTTCATTTGATTAAACAAGCTATGTTTGAATGCAATTGACTTCGATTTGATTCAATAAGCTTTATTCGAATCAAATTATCTTCGGTTGAATGCAGTTGAGTGGAATCTTAATGCTTAAGCTTATGCTTTATTTGAACCAATTTCCATTTTTGGAAAAAATAGTTGACTTTCATTTGATTAAACAAGCTATGTTTGAATGCAATTGACTATAATTTGTTTCATTAAGCTTTATCCGAATCAAATTCGCTTTGTTTGAATGCAATTGAGTGGAATCTTAATGATTAAGCTTAAGCTTTATTTGAAACAATTACCATTTTTAGAGAGAATAGTTGACTTTCATTTGATTAAACAATCTATGATTGAATGCAATTGACTTTCATTTGATTCAATAAGCTTTATTCGAATCAAATTAGCTTTGTTTGAATGCAATTGAGTGGAATCTTAATTATTAAGCTTACGCTTTATTTGAAACATTTACCATTCTTGGAAAGAATAGTTGACTTTCATTTTATTAAACAAGCTATTTTTTACAGCAATTCAATTTCATTTGATTCAATAAGCTTTATTCGAATCAAATTGGCTTTGTTTGAATGCAATTGAGCAGAATCTTAATGCTAAAGCTTATGCTTTATTTGAACCAATTACCATTTTTGGAAAGAATAGTTGACTTTCATTTGATTAAACAAGCTATGTTTGAATGCAGTTGACTTTTATTTGATTCAATAAGCTTTATTCGAATAAAATTGGCTTTGTTTGAATGCAAGTGAGAGGAATCTTAATGAATAAACTTAAGCTTTATTTGAAACAATTACCATTTATGGAAAGAATAGTTGACTTTCATTTGAGAAAACAAGCTATGTTGAATGCAATTGACTTTCATTTGATTCAAAAAGCTTTATTCGAATCAAATTATCTTTGTTTGAATGCAATTGAGTGGAATATTAATGCTTAAGCTTATGCTTTATTTGAACCAATTACCATTTTTGGAAAATATAGTTGATTTTCATTTGATTATTCAAGCTATGTTTGAATGCAGTTGACTTTTATTTGATTCAATAAGCTTTATCCGAATAAAATTAGCTTTGTTTGAATGCAATTGAGTGGAATCTTAATGAATAAACTTAAGCTTTATTTGAAACAATTACCATTTATGGAAAGAATAGTTGACTTTCATTTGAGAAAACAAGCTATGTTGAATGCAATTGACTTTCATTTGATTCAAAAAGCTTTATTCGAATCAAATTATCTTTGTTTGAATGCAATTGAGTGGAATATTAATGCTTAAGCTTATGCTTTATTTGAACCAATTACCATTTTTGGAAAAAATAGTTGACTTTCATTTGATTATTCAAGCTATGTTTGAATGCAATTGACTATAATTTGTTTCAATAAGCTTTATTCGAATCAAATTCGCTTTGTTTGAATGCAATTGAGTGGAATCTTAATGATTATGCTTAAGCTTTATATGAAACAATTACCATTTTTGGAAAGAATAGTTGACGTTCATTTGATTAAACAAGCTATGTTTGAATGCAATTGACTTTCATTTGATACAATAAGCTTTATTCGAATCAAATTAGCTTTGTTTGAATGCAATTGAGTGGAATCTTAATGATTAAGATCAAGCTTTATTTGAAACAATTACTATTTTTGGAAAGAATAGTTGAGTTTCATTTTATCAAACTAGCTATTTTTGAATGCAATTTACTTTCATTTGATTCATTAAGCTTTATTCGAATCAAATTGGCTTTGTTTGGATGCAATTGAGTGGAATCTTAATGATTAAGATTAAGCTTTATTTGAAACAATTACCATTCTTGGAAAGAATAGTTGACTTTCATTTGATTAAAAAAGCTATGTTTGAATGCAATTGACTTTCATTTGATACAATAAGCTTTATTCGAATCAAATTAGCTTTGTTTGAATGCAATTGAGTGGAATCTTAATGATTAAGATCAAGCTTTATTTGAAACAATTACTATTTTTGGAAAGAATAGTTGACTTTCATTTTATCAAACTAGCTATTTTTGAATGCAGTTACTTTCATTTAATTCATTAAGCTTTATTCGAATCAAATTGGCTTTGTTTGGATGCAATTGAGTGGAATCTTAATGATTAAGATTAAGCTTTATTTGAAACAATTACCATTCTTGGAAAGAATAGTTGACTTTCATTTGATTAAACAACTTATGTTTGAATGCAATTGACTTTTATTTTATTCAATAAGCTTTATTCGAATAAAATTAGCTTAGTTTGAATGCAATTGAGTGGAATCTTAATGATTAAACTTAAGCTTTATTTGAAACAATTACCATTTTTGGAAAGAATAGTTGACTTTCATTTGATTAAACAAGCTATGTTTGAATGCAATTGACTTCGATTTGATTAAACAAGCTTATGCTTTCTTTGAACTAATTACCATTTTTGGAAAAAATAGTTGACTTTCATTTGATTAAACAAGCTATGTTTGAATGCCATTGACTATAATTTGTTTCAATAAGCTTTATTCGAATCAAATTCACTTTGTTTGAATGCAATTGAGTGGAATCTTAATGATTAAGCTTAAGCTTTATTTGAAACAATTACCATTTTTGTAAAGAATAGTTGACTTTCATTTGATTAAACAAACTATGTTTGAATGCAATTGAATTTCATTTGATTGAATAAGCTTTATTATTCGAGTCAAATTAGCTTTGTTTGAATGCAATTGAGTGGAATCTTAGTGATTAAGCTTAAGCTTTATTTGAAACAATTACCATTTTTAGAGAGAATAGTTGACTTTCATTTGATTAAACAATCTATGATTGAATGCAATTTACTTTCATTTGATTCAATAAGCTTTATTCGAATCAAATTATCTTTGTTTGAATGCAATTGAGTGGAATCTTAATGCTTAAGCTTATGCTTTATTTGAACCAATTACCATTTTTGGAAAAAATAGTTGACTTTCATTTGATTAAACAAGCTATGTCTGAATGCAATTGACTATAATTTGTTTCAATAAGCTTTATTCGAATCAAATTCGCTTTGTTTGAATGCAATTGAGTGGAATCTTAATGATTAAGCTTAAGCTTTATATGACACAATTACCATTTTTGGAAAGCATAGTTGACTTTCATTTGATTAAACAAGCTATGTTTGAATGCAATTGACTTTCATTTGATACAATAAGCTTTATTCGAATCAAATTAGCTTTGTCTGAATGCAATTGAGTGGAATCTTAATGATTAAGATCCAGCTTTATTTGAAACAATTACTATTTTTGGATAGAATAGTTGACTTTCATTTGATCAAACTAGCTATTTTTGAATGCAATTTACTTTCATTTGATTCATTAAGCTTTATTCGAATCAAATTGGCTTTGTTTGGATGCAATTGAGTGGAATCTTAATGATTAAGATTAAGCTTTATTTGAAACAATTACCATTCTTGGAAAGAATAGTTGACTTTCATTTGATTAAACTAGCTATGTTTGAATGCAATTTACTTTCATTTGATTCAATAAGCTTTATTCGAATCAAATTGGCTTTGGTTGAATACAATTGAGCGGAATCTTAATGATTAAGATCAAGCTTTATTTGAAACAATTACTATTTTTGGAAAGAATAGTTGACTTTCATTTGATTAAACAACTTATGTTTGAATGCAATTGACTTTTATTTTATTCAATAAGCTTTATTCGAATAAAATTAGCTTAGTTTGAATGCAATTGAGTGGAATCTTAATGATTAAACTTAAGCTTTATTTGAAACAATTACCATTTTTGGAAAGAATAGTTGACTTTCATTTGATTAAACAAGCTATGTTTGAATGCAATTGACTTCGATTTGATTCAATAAGCTTTATTCGAATCAAATTATCTTCGGTTGAATGCAGTTGAGTGGAATCTTAATGCTTAAGCTTATGCTTTATTTGAACCAATTTCCATTTTTGGAAAAAATAGTTGACTTTCATTTGATTAAACAAGCTATGTTTGAATGCAATTGACTATAATTTGTTTCATTAAGCTTTATTCGAATCAAATTCGCTTTGTTTGAATGCAATTGAGTGGAATCTTAATGATTAAGTTTAAGCTTTATTTGAAACAATTACCATTTTTAGAGAGAATAGTTGACTTTCATTTGATTAAACAATCTATGATTGAATGCAATTGACTTTCATTTGATTCAATAAGCTTTATTCGAATCAAATTAGCTTTGTTTGAATGCAATTGAGTGGAATCTTAATTATTAAGCTTACGCTTTATTTGAAACATTTACCATTCTTGGAAAGAATAGTTGACTTTCATTTTATTAAACCAGCTATTTTTTACAGCAATTCAATTTCATTTGATTCAATAAGCTTTATTCGAATCAAATTGGCTTTGTTTGAATGCAATTGAGCAGAATCTTAATGCTAAAGCTTATGCTTTATTTGAACCAATTACCATTTTTGGAAAGAATAGTTGACTTTCATTTGATTAAACAAGCTATGTTTGAATGCAGTTGACTTTTATTTGATTCAATAAGCTTTATTCGAATAAAATTGGCTTTGTTTGAATGCAAGTGAGTGGAATCTTAATGAATAAACTTAAGCTTTATTTGAAACAATTACCATTTATGGAAAGAATAGTTGACTTTCATTTGAGAAAACAAGCTATGTTGAATGCAATTGACTTTCATTTGATTCAAAAAGCTTTATTCGAATCAAATTATCTTTGTTTGAATGTGTTGTAACCTTGTTGTAGCACAAGAAGATTACAAGGGACTAGCCACTAAAGATAGATCAAGTTTCAAAGATGGATACAGAAATAACACCACCAACTTCGAGGACTTGGGCTTTAATTCGTGAACTTGGATACAGATTTCACCACCAAATTCAGCAAATTAGGTTCCTAAGATCACAGCCTAATTGAGCCACAAATTAGACAAGCAAAGGATAATTGTTTCGGATTTCTTGAGGAAAAACCAAGACAAATTTAAGTGTTTGTTTTTTTTGATTCAAAAGTTCTGGTTTTTCATTGATATGCAAGCCACTATTTATAAGTACAATTAGGATAAGCTAGGGTAATTAGAAAGTCTAATCCTTATCCTAAGAAATCAGAAATGGTGGTTGCAAATGAAGATAACAAAATCTGAATTTGAGAAGCTTGGGCAGCCGGCTTTTAAGCTCTATTTTAATGTCTTCTTAATTGCTTTGTCTCTCTTTTAATTGCTCTTTTAATCCTCTTGCTTGGCAGCTGAATTCTGGAAGCTTCTTGAAGCTTCTTGTAGCTTTGATTGCAATGATGACCTTTTGTATTCCCCTAGAGGCTGCCGGTTTTAAAACTTCGAAGGGGCTGCCGGTTTTGCACTTGAGGCTGCCATCTTGAAACTGCCATCTTTTGACTTCCAATACTGCCGGCTTTTGGGGCTTCAAAGCTGCCGGTTTGTGAGGCTTCAAGACTAGCCTTAATTAAAGCTGCCGGTTCCAAAGCTGCCATCTTGATCTCCTTGCAAGCTGCCGGTTTCTCATTTCTCATTGTTTCCACAAATTAGCTAACTACTTGACTGAATTTTAAAATAACTCAAACAAATTAAAAGGGGTTCGATTTATACTAACAAGGATCGAACCCTACTAAACATAAAGTTAAACTGAAAATTTAATAAACAAAATTAAATAGGACTTGAGTAGGTTGAATAACTAATCCAACCATGTCATAGATGCCGGTTCGAACCATGGTGACTAATTTACCATTCTGAACCAAGGAGTTAGGAGGCCGGATCACAACAGAATGTAATTGAGTGGAATATTAATGCTTAAGCTTATGCTTTATTTGAACCAATTACCATTTTTGGAAAATATAGTTGACTTTCATTTGATTATTCAAGCTATGTTTGAATGCAGTTGACTTTTATTTGATTCAATAAGCTTTATCCGAATAAAATTAGCTTTGTTTGAATGCAATTGAGTGGAATCTTAATGAATAAACTTAAGCTTTATTTGAAACAATTACCATTTATGGAAAGAATAGTTGACTTTCATTTGAGAAAACAAGCTATGTTGAATGCAATTGACTTTCATTTGATTCAAAAAGCTTTATTCGAATCAAATTATCTTTGTTTGAATGCAATTGAGTTGAATATTAATGCTTAAGCTTATGCTTTATTTGAACCAATTACCATTTTTGGAAAAAATAGTTGACTTTCATTTGATTATTCAAGCTATGTTTGAATGCAATTGACTATAATTTGTTTCAATAAGCTTTATTCGAATCAAATTAGCTTTGTTTGAATGCAATTGAGTGGAATCTTAGTGATTAAGCTTAAGCTTTATTTGAAACAATTACCATTTTTAGAGAGAATAGTTGACTTTCATTTGATTAAACAATCTATGATTGAATGCAATTGACTTTCATTTGATTCAATAAGCTTTATTCGAATCAAATTAGCTTTGTTTGAATGCAATTGAGTGGAATCTTAATTATTAAGCTTACGCTTTATTTGAAACATTTACCATTCTTGGAAAGAATAGTTGACTTTCATTTTATTAAACAAGCTATTTTTTACAGCAATTCAATTTCATTTGATTCAATAAGCTTTATTCGAATCAAATTGGCTTTGTTTGAATGCAATTGAGCAGAATCTTAATGCTAAAGCTTATGCTTTATTTGAACCAATTACCATTTTTGGAAAGAATAGTTGACTTTCATTTGATTAAACAAGCTATGTTTGAATGCAGTTGACTTTTATTTGATTCAATAAGCTTTATTCGAATAAAATTGGCCTTGTTTGAATGCAAGTGACTGGAATCTTAATGAATAAACTTAAGCTTTATTTGAAACAATTACCATTTATGGAAAGAATAGTTGACTTTCATTTGAGAAAACAAGCTATGTTGAATGCAATTGACTTTCATTTGATTCAAAAAGCTTTATTCGAATCAAATTATCTTTGTTTGAATGCAATTGAGTGGAATATTAATGCTTAAGCTTATGCTTTATTTGAACCAATTACCATTTTTGGAAAATATAGTTGACTTTCATTTGATTATTCAAGCTATGTTTGAATGCAGTTGACTTTTATTTGATTCAATAAGCTTTATCCGAATAAAATTAGCTTTGTTTGAATGCAATTGAGTGGAATCTTAATGAATAAACTTAAGCTTTATTTGAAACAATTACCATTTATGGAAAGAATAGTTGACTTTCATTTGAGAAAACAAGCTATGTTGAATGCAATTGACTTTCATTTGATTCAAAAAGCTTTATTCGAATCAAATTATCTTTGTTTGAATGCAATTGAGTGGAATATTAATGCTTAAGCTTATGCTTTATTTGAACCAATTACCATTTTTGGAAAAAATAGTTGACTTTCATTTGATTATTCAAGCTATGTTTGAATGCAATTGACTATAATTTGTTTCAATAAGCTTTATTCGAATCAAATTCGCTTTGTTTGAATGCAATTGAGTGGAATCTTAATGATTATGCTTAAGCTTTATATGAAACAATTACCATTTTTGGAAAGAATAGTTGACTTTCATTTGATTAAACAAGCTATGCTTGAATGCAATTGACTTTCATTTGATACAATAAGCTTTATTCGAATCAAATTAGCTTTGTTTGAATGCAATTGAGTGGAATCTTAATGATTAAGATCAAGCTTTATTTGAAACAATTACTATTTTTGGAAAGAATAGTTGACTTTCATTTTATCAAACTAGCTATTTTTGAATGCAATTTACTTTCATTTGATTCATTAAGCTTTATTCGAATCAAATTGGCTTTGTTTGGATGCAATTGAGTGGAATCTTAATGATTAAGATTAAGCTTTATTTGAAACAATTACCATTCTTGGAAAGAATAGTTGACTTTCATTTGATTAAACAAGCTATGTTTGAATGCAATTGACTTTCATTTGATACAATAAGCTTTATTCGAATCAAATTAGCTTTGTTTGAATGCAATTGAGTGGAATCTTAATGATTAAGATCAAGCTTTATTTGAAACAATTACTATTTTTGGAAAGAATAGTTGACTTTCATTTTATCAAACTAGCTATTTTTGAATGCAATTTACTTTCATTTGATTCATTAAGCTTTATTCGAATCAAATTGGCTTTCTTTGGATGCAATTGAGTGGAATCTTAATGATTAAGATTAAGCTTTATTTGAAACAATTACCATTCTTGGAAAGAATAGTTGACTTTCATTTGATTAAACAACTTATGTTTGAATGCAATTGACTTTTATTTTATTCAATAAGCTTTATTCGAATAAAATTAGCTTAGTTTGAATGCAATTGAGTGGAATCTTAATGATTAAACTTAAGCTTTATTTGAAACAATTACCATTTTTGGAAAGAATAGATGACTTTCATTTGATTAAACAAGCTATGTTTGAATGCAATTGACTTCGATTTGATTAAACAAGCTTATGCTTTCTTTGAACTAATTACCATTTTTGGAAAAAATAGTTGACTTTCATTTGATTAAACAAGCTATGTTTGAATGCAATTGACTATAATTTGTTTCAATAAGCTTTATTCGAATCAAATTCACTTTGTTTGAATGCAATTGAGTGGAATCTTAATGATTAAGCTTAAGCTTTATTTGAAACAATTACCATTTTTGTAAAGAATAGTTGACTTTCATTTGATTAAACAAGCTATGTTTGAATGCAATTGAATTTCATTTGATTGAATAAGCTTTATTATTCGAGTCAAATTAGCTTTGTTTGAATGCAATTGAGTGGAATCTTAGTGATTAAGCTTAAGCTTTATTTGAAACAATTACCATTTTTAGAGAGAATAGTTGACTTTCATTTGATTAAACAATCTATGATTGAATGCAATTTACTTTCATTTGATTCAATAAGCTTTATTCGAATCAAATTATCTTTGTTTGAATGCAATTGAGTGGAATCTTAATGCTTAAGCTTATGCTTTATTTGAACCAATTACCATTTTTGGAAAAAATAGTTGACTTTCATTTGATTAAACAAGCTATGTCTGAATGCAATTGACTATAATTTGTTTCAATAAGCTTTATTCGAATCAAATTCGCTTTGTTTGAATGCAATTGAGTGGAATCTTAATGATTAAGCTTAAGCTTTATATGAAACAATTACCATTTTTGGAAAGAATAGTTGACTTTCATTTGATTAAACAAGCTATGTTTGAATGCAATTGACTTTCATTTGATACAATAAGCTTTATTCGAATCAAATTAGCTTTGTCTGAATGCAATTGAGTGGAATCTTAATGATTAAGATCCAGCTTTATTTGAAACAATTACTATTTTTGGATAGAATAGTTGACTTTCATTTGATCAAACTAGCTATTTTTGAATGCAATTTACTTTCATTTGATTCATTAAGCTTTATTCGAATCAAATTGGCTTTGTTTGGATGCAATTGAGTGGAATCTTAATGATTAAGATTAAGCTTTATTTGAAACAATTACCATTCTTGGAAAGAATAGTTGACTTTCATTTGATTAAACTAGCTATGTTTGAATGCAATTTACTTTCATTTGATTCAATAAGCTTTATTCGAATCAAATTGGCTTTGGTTGAATACAATTGAGCGGAATCTTAATGATTAAGATCAAGCTTTATTTGAAACAATTACTATTTTTGGAAAGAATAGTTGACTTTCATTTGATTAAACAACTTATGTTTGAATGCAATTGACTTTTATTTTATTCAATAAGCTTTATTCGAATAAAATTAGCTTAGTTTGAATGCAATTGAGTGGAATCTTAATGATTAAACTTAAGCTTTATTTGAAACAATTACCATTTTTGGAAAGAATAGTTGACTTTCATTTGATTAAACAAGCTATGTTTGAATGCAATTGACTTCGATTTGATTCAATAAGCTTTATTCGAATCAAATTATCTTCGGTTGAATGCAGTTGAGTGGAATCTTAATGCTTAAGCTTATGCTTTATTTGAACCAATTTCCATTTTTGGAAAAAATAGTTGACTTTCATTTGATTAAACAAGCTATGTTTGAATGCAATTGACTATAATTTGTTTCATTAAGCTTTATTCGAATCAAATTCGCTTTGTTTGAATGCAATTGAGTGGAATCTTAATGATTAAGTTTAAGCTTTATTTGAAACAATTACCATTTTTAGAGAGAATAGTTGACTTTCATTTGATTAAACAATCTATGATTGAATGCAATTGACTTTCATTTGATTCAATAAGCTTTATTCGAATCAAATTAGCTTTGTTTGAATGCAATTGAGTGGAATCTTAATTATTAAGCTTACGCTTTATTTGAAACATTTACCATTCTTGGAAAGAATAGTTGACTTTCATTTTATTAAACAAGCTATTTTTTACAGCAATTCAATTTCATTTGATTCAATAAGCTTTATTCGAATCAAATTGGCTTTGTTTGAATGCAATTGAGCAGAATCTTAATGCTAAAGCTTATGCTTTATTTGAACCAATTACCATTTTTGGAAAGAATAGTTGACTTTCATTTGATTAAACAAGCTATGTTTGAATGCAGTTGACTTTTATTTGATTCAATAAGCTTTATTCGAATAAAATTGGCTTTGTTTGAATGCAAGTGAGTGGAATCTTAATAAATAAACTTAAGCTTTATTTGAAACAATTACCATTTATGGAAAGAATAGTTGACTTTCATTTGAGAAAACAAGCTATGTTGAATGCAATTGACTTTCATTTGATTCAAAAAGCTTTATTCGAATCAAATTATCTTTGTTTGAATGTAATTGAGTGGAATATTAATGCTTAAGCTTATGCTTTATTTGAACCAATTACCATTTTTGGAAAATATAGTTGACTTTCATTTGATTATTCAAGCTATGTTTGAATGCAGTTGACTTTTATTTGATTCAATAAGCTTTATCCGAATAAAATTAGCTTTGTTTGAATGCAATTGAGTGGAATCTTAATGAATAAACTTAAGCTTTATTTGAAACAATTACCATTTATGGAAAGAATAGTTGACTTTCATTTGAGAAAACAAGCTATGTTGAATGCAATTGACTTTCATTTGATTCAAAAAGCTTTATTCGAATCAAATTATCTTTGTTTGAATGCAATTGAGTTGAATATTAATGCTTAAGCTTATGCTTTATTTGAACCAATTACCATTTTTGGAAAAAATAGTTGACTTTCATTTGATTATTCAAGCTATGTTTGAATGCAATTGACTATAATTTGTTTCAATAAGCTTTATTCGAATCAAATTAGCTTTGTTTGAATGCAATTGAGTGGAATCTTAGTGATTAAGCTTAAGTTTTATTTGAAACAATTACCATTTTTAGAGAGAATAGTTGACTTTCATTTGATTAAACAATCTATGATTGAATGCAATTGACTTTCATTTGATTCAATAAGCTTTATTCGAATCAAATTAGCTTTGTTTGAATGCAATTGAGTGGAATCTTAATTATTAAGCTTACGCTTTATTTGAAACATTTACCATTCTTGGAAAGAATAGTTGACTTTCATTTTATTAAACAAGCTATTTTTTACAGCAATTCAATTTCATTTGATTCAATAAGCTTTATTCGAATCAAATTGGCTTTGTTTGAATGCAATTGAGCAGAATCTTAATGCTAAAGCTTATGCTTTATTTGAACCAATTACCATTTTTGGAAAGAATAGTTGACTTTCATTTGATTAAACAAGCTATGTTTGAATGCAGTTGACTTTTATTTGATTCAATAAGCTTTATTCGAATAAAATTGGCCTTGTTTGAATGCAAGTGACTGGAATCTTAATGAATAAACTTAAGCTTTATTTGAAACAATTACCATTTATGGAAAGAATAGTTGACTTTCATTTGAGAAAACAAGCTATGTTGAATGCAATTGACTTTCATTTGATTCAAAAAGCTTTATTCGAATCAAATTATCTTTGTTTGAATGCAATTGAGTGGAATATTAATGCTTAAGCTTATGCTTTATTTGAACCAATTACCATTTTTGGAAAATATAGTTGACTTTCATTTGATTATTCAAGCTATGTTTGAATGCAGTTGACTTTTATTTGATTCAATAAGCTTTATCCGAATAAAATTAGCTTTGTTTGAATGCAATTGAGTGGAATCTTAATGAATAAACTTAAGCTTTATTTGAAACAATTACCATTTATGGAAAGAATAGTTGACTTTCATTTGAGAAAACAAGCTATGTTGAATGCAATTGACTTTCATTTGATTCAAAAAGCTTTATTCGAATCAAATTATCTTTGTTTGAATGCAATTGAGTGGAATATTAATGCTTAAGCTTATGCTTTATTTGAACCAATTACCATTTTTGGAAAAAATAGTTGACTTTCATTTGATTATTCAAGCTATGTTTGAATGCAATTGACTATAATTTGTTTCAATAAGCTTTATTCGAATCAAATTCGCTTTGTTTGAATGCAATTGAGTGGAATCTTAATGATTATGCTTAAGCTTTATATGAAACAATTACCATTTTTGGAAAGAATAGTTGACTTTCATTTGATTAAACAAGCTATGTTTGAATGCAATTGACTTTCATTTGATACAATAAGCTTTATTCGAATCAAATTAGCTTTGTTTGAATGCAATTGAGTGGAATCTTAATGATTAAGATCAAGCTTTATTTGAAACAATTACTATTTTTGGAAAGAATAGTTGACTTTCATTTTATCAAACTAGCTATTTTTGAATGCAATTTACTTTCATTTGATTCATTAAGCTTTATTCGAATCAAATTGGCTTTGTTTGGATGCAATTGAGTGGAATCTTAATGATTAAGATTAAGCTTTATTTGAAACAATTACCATTCTTGGAAAGAATAGTTGACTTTCATTTGATTAAACAAGCTATGTTTGAATGCAATTGACTTTCATTTGATACAATAAGCTTTATTCGAATCAAATTAGCTTTGTTTGAATGCAATTGAGTGGAATCTTAATGATTAAGATCAAGCTTTATTTGAAACAATTACTATTTTTGGAAAGAATAGTTGACTTTCATTTTATCAAACTAGCTATTTTTGAATGCAATTTACTTTCATTTGATTCATTAAGCTTTATTCGAATCAAATTGGCTTTCTTTGGATGCAATTGAGTGGAATCTTAATGATTAAGATTAAGCTTTATTTGAAACAATTACCATTCTTGGAAAGAATAGTTGACTTTCATTTGATTAAACAACTTATGTTTGAATGCAATTGACTTTTATTTTATTCAATAAGCTTTATTCGAATAAAATTAGCTTAGTTTGAATGCAATTGAGTGGAATCTTAATGATTAAACTTAAGCTTTATTTGAAACAATTACCATTTTTGGAAAGAATAGTTGACTTTCATTTGATTAAACAAGCTATGTTTGAATGCAATTGACTTCGATTTGATTAAACAAGCTTATGCTTTCTTTGAACTAATTACCATTTTTGGAAAAAATAGTTGACTTTCATTTGATTAAACAAGCTATGTTTGAATGCAATTGACTATAATTTGTTTCAATAAGCTTTATTCGAATCAAATTCACTTTGTTTGAATGCAATTGAGTGGAATCTTAATGATTAAGCTTAAGCTTTATTTTAAACAATTACCATTTTTGTAAAGAATAGTTGACTTTCATTTGATTAAACAAGCTATGTTTGAATGCAATTGAATTTCATTTGATTGAATAAGCTTTATTATTCGAGTCAAATTAGCTTTGTTTGAATGCAATTGAGTGGAATCTTAGTGATTAAGCTTAAGCTTTATTTGAAACAATTACCATTTTTAGAGAGAATAGTTGACTTTCATTTGATTAAACAATCTATGATTGAATGCAATTTACTTTCATTTGATTCAATAAGCTTTATTCGAATCAAATTATCTTTGTTTGAATGCAATTGAGTGGAATCTTAATGCTTAAGCTTATGCTTTATTTGAACCAATTACCATTTTTGGAAAAAATAGTTGACTTTCATTTGATTAAACAAGCTATGTCTGAATGCAATTGACTATAATTTGTTTCAATAAGCTTTATTCGAATCAAATTCGCTTTGTTTGAATGCAATTGAGTGGAATCTTAATGATTAAGCTTAAGCTTTATATGAAACAATTACCATTTTTGGAAAGAATAGTTGACTTTCATTTGATTAAACAAGCTATGTTTGAATGCAATTGACTTTCATTTGATACAATAAGCTTTATTCGAATCAAATTAGCTTTGTCTGAATGCAATTGAGTGGAATCTTAATGATTAAGATCCAGCTTTATTTGAAACAATTACTATTTTTGGATAGAATAGTTGACTTTCATTTGATCAAACTAGCTATTTTTGAATGCAATTTACTTTCATTTGATTCATTAAGCTTTATTCGAATCAAATTGGCTTTGTTTGGATGCAATTGAGTGGAATCTTAATGATTAAGATTAAGCTTTATTTGAAACAATTACCATTCTTGGAAAGAATAGTTGACTTTCATTTGATTAAACTAGCTATGTTTGAATGCAATTTACTTTCATTTGATTCAATAAGCTTTATTCGAATCAAATTGGCTTTTTTTGAATGCAATTGAGCGGAATCTTAATGCTAAAGCTTATGCTTTATTTGAACCAATTACCATTTTTGAAAAGAATAGTTGACTTTCATTTGATTAAACAAGTTATGTTTGAATGCAATTGACTTTTATTTTATTCAATAAGCTTTATTCGAATAAAATTAGCTTTGTTTGAATGCAATTGAGTGGAATCTTATGTTGTGATCCGGCCTCCCAACTCCTTAGTTCAGAGTGGTAAAATAGTCACCATGGTTCGAACTTGCATCCATGACATGGTTGGATTAGTTATCCAACCTATTCAAATCCTATTTAGTTTTGTTTATTAAATTTTGTGTTTAGTAGGGTTCGATCCTTGTTAGTATAAATCGAACCCCTTTTAATTTGTTTGAGTTATTTTTAAATTCAGTCAAGTAGTTATTTAATTAAGGCTAGCAATAAACCGGCGGCTTGCAAGGAGATCTAAGAAGCAAAACTGGCAGCCTTGAAACCCCAAAAAAAACCGGCAGCTTTGAAGCCCAAAGCCGGCAGTATTGGAAGTCCAAAGATGGCAGCTCCAAGATGGCATCCTTAAAATCCAAAGATGGCAGCTTCAAGATGGCATCCAAAGATGGTAAGGTGGCAGCCTCAAGTGCAAAACCGGCAGCCCCCTTCGAAGTTTTGAAACCGGCAGTTCCTAAGGGGAATACAAGAGGTCATCAATACAATCAAGCTACAAGAAGCTTCCAGAATTCAGCTGCCAAGCAAGAGGATTAAAAGAGCAATTAAAAGGAGAAACAAAGCAATTAAGAAGGCATTAAAATGGTGCTTAAAGGCCGGCTGCCCAAGCTTCTCAAATTCAGATTTATTATCTTCATTTGCAACCACCATTTCTGATTTCTTAGGATAAGGATTAGACTTTCTAATTACCCTAGCTTATCCTAATTGTACTTATAAATAGTGGCTTGCATATCAATGAAAAATCAGAACTTTTGAATCAAAAAACAAACACTTAAATTTGTCTTGGTTTTTCCTCAAGAAATCCGAAACAATTATCCTTTGCTTGTCTAATTTGTGGCTCAATTAGGCTGTGATCTTAGGAACCTAATTTGTTGAATTTGGTGGTGAAATCTGTATCCAAGTTCACGAATTAAAGCCCAAGTCCTCGAAGTTGGTGGTGTTATTTCTGTATCCATCTTTGAAACTTGATCTATCCTTTACTTTAGTGGCTAGTCCCTTGTAATCTTCTTGTGCTACAACAAGGTTACAACATTTGGTGGCCCATGCAGGTCTAGCCACCTTTCTCCTCCACAAAAACAACCCCTTTCTTTCCTTTACCTCCACGTCAAAAAAAAAAAAAAAAAACAAAAAAAAAAAACAAAAACACACAAAATGTCGAATCCCCCACCCAATTGGCAAGAGTTCATTCAGAAAAATGAAGAAGAGAAGGAGAGCTTAAAGGCTCAAATGGCTGCCATGCAAACTGAAATGGCGGATCTAATGAGGAGACTCATTAGACAACGAGAAGGTTCACCCACTCGGAGTGAATAAAGCAGTGACCTAGAGCTCGAAGATGAAACTTCAAGAACAAGACCAAACAATGATATCAAGGTTGATATTCCAGAATATGATGGCAAGATAGATGCCGACGAGTTCATCGAATGGTTGAACACGGTGGAAAGAGTGTTCGATTATAAGAACACCCCGGAGGACAAGAAAGTGAAAATCATTGCCTTGAAACTTAGAAAATATGCGTCCACTTGGTGGTCGAATATAAATGCAAAGAGGCAAAGGCAAGGCAAAGGCAAGGTCAGAACTTGGCCTAAAATGAAGAAAATGATGAAGAGTAAGTTCTTACCTACTTACTATATTCAAGAGAATTTTCAGAAGTTCCACTAATTGAAACAAGGAACGAAATCAGTAGAGGAGTATGCAAGAGAATTCGAAGGATTAACCATGAAGTGTGATGTTGAAGAGGACGAACCCCAAACTTTGGTTCGTTTTCTTGGCGGTTTGGATCCTAGAATTGCCAATGTAGTCGAACTACACCCCTACTCAACTTTGGAAGAGTTAGTCATTCTAGCTCACAAGGTTGAAGTCCAACAAAAGGCCAAAGGGAAAGAGACCTCACGTCCCTTTTCCAAAACAGCCCCTTCCCCATTCAACCGTCCATACCAAACACCCCTCAAAGTAACCCCCTCTAATCCCCCCAAACCACAAAATCAGCCCTCTAATCCTTCTAAACCCCAAAATTCCGCCCAACCCCGGAAATGTTTTCGTTGTCATGGCTTTGGCCATATTGCAACCGAGTGTCCAAATAAGAGAGTAATCTCTTTGATTGAATGTGAAAGAGAAGAATCAGAAGAGGATCATGATGATATTGGAGCATCGGATCAGGAGCAAGATGAAGTGTTCCTAGGACCCGATGAAGGTGAATGTCTAGTTGTTAGGCGTGCCCTAAGCAGCTTGGTCGGCAAGGAAGAGAACTTGCAACGAGAGGCAATATTTCACTCCCGTTGTACCATCAAAAACAAGGTATGTACTTTAATTATTGATGGTGGTAGTTGTACAAATGTGGCATCTCAGAATATGGTGGATAAATTGGGACTAAAAACAACTCCCCACAAAAATCCTTATATAATCCAATGGCTTAATCAAGGGAAAGGAATTAAAGTGGATAAACAAATTCTGATTTCATTTAGCATTGGTAACAATTATCAAGAAGAGTTGTATTGTGATGTAATCCCCATGGATGCGTGTCATTTGTTGCTTGGAAGACCTTGGATGTTTGATAGGCGAGTTAATCATGATGGATATAAAAACACTTATTCCTTTATTAAAAATGGCAAGAAAATTGTATTAACTCCCTTACCCCCGCCCAAAACTGCCGTACAACCACCATCCAAAACTGCCGCACAACCACCACCCAAAACTGCCGCACAACAGAACAATACCCCCTTACCCACTACTCTTACTACCCTCATCAAGTCTGAATATCATGAGTTCCAACCCCATAAAGGGCTCATTTTAAGTGGACTTGAAGACAGCCCCTCACCTCCCAAAGAACCTCTCCATCCCTTACTTAGTTCCCTCTTTCAAGAATTCCCTAATGTTTTCCCCTCTGAAATGCCGTGTGCATTACCTCCCAAAAGGGACATCCAACACAAAATTGACTTGATTCCCGGTTCTACCTTGCCAAATAAACCTGCCTATAGAACCAACCCTAAGGAGACCGAGGAGATAAGACGGCAGGTTGACGAGTTGTTGTCTAAGGGATTGATTCGAGAGTCCTTGAGCCCGTGTGCATGCCCTACTTTACTTGTTCCAAAGAAAAATGGTGAATGGCGTATGTGTGTGGACAGTAGGCCTATTAACAAAATCACTATCAAATATCGATTTCCAATTCCAAGATTGAATGATTTGTTAGATGATTTACATGGTGCTAAATTATTTTCGAAAATTGATCTTAAAAGTGGCTATCATCAAATTCGAATTTTCGAAGGAGATGAATGGAAAACAGCTTTCAAAACCAAGGATGGATTGTTCGAGTGGCTTGTCATGCCATTTGGTTTAACAAACGCACCTTCTACCTTCATGCGTTTGATGAATCAAGTTCTGAAACCTTTTATTGGTCACTTTGTAGTAGTTTATTTTGATGATATTTTAATTTATAGTAGAGATGATGATGAGCATGTATCACATCTTAGAGAAGTATTTTCTGTTTTAGCAAGAGAACAATTGTATGGTAATCTAGATAAGTGTGATTTCTTTTCTAGTTTTGTAACTTTTCTAGGATTTAAAGTGTCATGTAATGGTATTGAAGTTGATGAAGACAAGGTAAAAGCGATCAATGAGTGGCCCACGCCACAATCAGTTCAACAAGTGCGAAGTTTTCATGGGTTAGCCTCTTTCTATAGGCGATTCGTGAGAAATTTCAGTACTCTCATGGCTCCAATCACCGAACTCACAAAGCTTTCAAAATTTGAATGGAATCCAAATGCTCAAAAGGCATTTGAAGAGGTTAAGAAGATGCTTACTACTGCACCTATTCTTGTATTACCTAACTTTGATGATGTATTTGAAATTGAATGTGATGCTAGTGGTGTTGGAATAGGAGCTGTCCTATCTCAAAACCGGCGGCCCATAGCCTATTTCAGTGAAAAGCTCAATGATGTTCAAAGGAGATATTCAACCTATGACAAAGAATTTTTGGCTCTTGTTCGTGCTTTAGACCATTGGAGGCATTACCTATTGCCTAAAGAATTCATTCTACATTCAGATCATGAAGCACTCAAGTTCTTGCAAAGCCAACAAAAGCTCCATGCTCGCCATGCCAAATGGGTTGAATTCCTTCAATCTTTTCACTTCGTCATCAAGCATAAGAAAGGAGAAATGAACAAAGGTGCCGATGCTTTGTCCAGGAGATATGTGTTGCTTAATTCTTTGAAAACACGTGTGATAGGTGTAGAAGAAATGAAGCAATGCTATGATGATGACTCTGATTTTGGAGAAATCTTTCTAAAGTGTAAAAGCCATCCCCATAAAGACTTTTACATTTTGGATGGTTTTCTTTTCAAAGGGAATAGCATTTGTGTTCCTAAATCTAGCTTGAGAGAAAGCTTAATTAAAGAATTCCATGAAGGAGGAATGGCTGGTCACTTTGGAATTGAAAAGACCTACACTCTCATTTCTGAATACTTCTTTTGGCCTCGATTGAAACGAGATGTAGACTTTGTTGTTAAGAGGTGCGTGAAGTGTCAACAAGCTAAGAGCCATCAATTGCCTCAAGGGTATCTCATGCCCTTACCCATACCGCAAGCTCCTTGGGAAGATGTAAGTCTTGATTTCGTGGTAGGACTTCCCATCACCAAAAACAGAAAGGACTCGATCATGGTGGTTGAACCAGATTAAGTGAGCCAAAGAATGGTGATTAGAAGTATTAGATTTTGTAATAGTTTAAATGAGTAGTTTTAGTTACTTTTGAATGTAATTTGTAATAGCTAGTAAAGCCCTTTTATGTTGATAAATTAGTATGCAAGAACGTGCAACTACGGAGCAAAATTGAACACTTGGGACAGTAGTGAGTCGCGAGTCGCGAGGGTGTAGTCGCGAGTCGCGAGCCTTAGGTTCTTGGCTACGTACTTGGGCTGAAACAGAGCTAGCCATTCCAGTAGCAACTCGCGAGGCGCGAGATTTGGTCGCGAGGCGCGACCTAGGCCACTTGCTGAATACGAGTTTCAGCTGTTGCAAGAATTGTTGTGGGCTTTGTGTGTGGTTTTGCTAGTGGAGCAAGTAGCCTTGCTGCATCATCTACTAGTCTATCTTGGTGTCATACAACTTGGTTGGAGCTTGACATAGCTTAGGTGAGTCATGGGAGCTACAACAAGCTTGAGTGGTGCTCATTTGATTCAACTTGTGCAAGTGGTGCAAGTGGATTATGGTGGCTGATTTTGCAAGATATTTTGGTTGTTTTAAAGCTTTGTTTATTGCTTTGAGTTTATCCTTAGGTTGTATAATACTTGTATTGTATTAGATACGTATAGTAGCTTGTACGTATTTTGAGCGTATTGTACGAATATACGTATTTTATACGTATAATTATACATAGCTCTAGTTTGCTTTATTTTGCTATAAATAGCTTGTATTATGTACTTAAAAATCAGATTTTGATGAATGAAAAATGGTTTGAAAACTTTGTGTTTTCTTTCTTTAGTTTTTAAGTTGTGTGCTTAGAAGCTAGCATGGTTTGAAGTTCTTGGGAGTTGTCTAGCTACAAGGCTTCGTGCTAGATGAATGATTAAGAGGCCGAACCTCTTAATTAGTTATCTAGGCTATTAGATTAAGAGGTCGACCCTCTTAGTCGAAGCTAGCCAAACTGATTAATGACTTCGAGAGTGATTCTCTTAGGAGTTAGTCAGATTGGATTGTTGAGATTTGAGAGCGATTCTCTTAACTCGGTAGTTTATTTAGCGGTAGATTCAAGAGCGATTCTTCCATCTATTAGCTAAAATATCCCATTTAGAGATTAGTGTTCCTAATCTCTAAAATATCCCCTTTATTGTTTTTCGGTTTAGTTTTATTTTAGTGTAGCCTAATTACCGGCTACTGATTTTGTTACCCCTAAATTAAGAGTTAAGAGTGTCTCTTTTAAGTCTTAATTTAGAGATATAAGATTGTTCTGAATGGAGTTTTGGAGCTTTCTTGTATTCATAGTAGTTTTAGCCTAAATTGAGTGTTAAGAGTGATTCTTTTCATTTAGTTTAGACTATACGAGTTTGTCCACAAAGTGAGCTACAAAATTGCGTGTTTTTTAGCTTGTTCGTAGATGAATTCGTACCCATAATCGATCCGGGAACCTGTTCCTCGATTGGATATGTTCCAGTGGTTGTTGATCGATTCTCAAAAATGGCTCACTTCATCTCTTGTCATACAACCCATGATGCTAGCCGTGTGGCTGATCTTTACTTCAAAGAGGTTGTTCGCTTACATGGGATTCCCAAATCAATGGTTAGTGATCGAGACGCCAAGTTCCTAAGTCATTTTTGGCTTACCTTATTGAACCATGCGCAAACGGTCCAATTCAAAACTTTGTGGATCAAGAACAAGTTGCACTAGTCTTGGAAACTCTTGGATTTTATCCATTATCTACAAGGGCCGAATTCAAGTGTTTCATCTCAAGAGTTGATTGAAGGTCCAAAGAATCAAGTCCACCAGAAGCTACACGTTTGGGCCCATTTAAGTTGCTGATTTGGACGTGTGTTTTGCTAGTTTATTTTAGTTTTATTTTCCAGTTGTAATAATGCAATGACTCACTCTTTGGTCAGTCATCATTAGCTGAATTATGGCATTAAGTGAGTCATTAAGTGAGTAGCTTAAATCAAGGGAAACTGTTGGCTTTTGGCTTCCTGTTTTGGACAGTTTTCCCTAGTGTGTTTTGGAGTCTTTTGGTGTGTTTTCTTTCTTATCTTTTGCTGCTCCATCCCATTATATAAGGAGAGCTTATGATTAATCAAAGTATTCAGAATTATACAAAAGAAAACGTGAGTTTGAGCATATTACTTCTTTGAGTTTGTCCAAAGTAGTTTGTGTTTTCCTTGTTACTTTGAGTGTGTTCTTGAGTGACAAGATTAGGAGAGATTGAGTGTGTCTTATCTCAGCCTAAGACCCCAAATCATTGAGTATGTTCTTGTGGTTTGGTTTATCTATCTTTTAATTTTCTGTTCAAATTGTTTCTGTTTTTATGTGCGATTTTTGTTCCATTTTCTTTGAGTGTTAAACTTCTAACCATTCTTAGGGAAGAGTTTCACATTCACATCACTTATGGTGCAAGATGGGAACAAAGCTCAAATTCAGTACGTCAAGCCATCCTCAAACCGATGGTCAGACCGAAGTCACCAATAGGACTTTAGGGTCTTTGCTACGAGCCCTTGCAACAAAGCGTCCTAGCCAATGGGAAGAAATGCTACCTCATGCTGAATTTGCTTACAACCGAGTTCCTAGCCGTACCACAAGCTTGAGCCCATTTGAAGTTGTTTATGGGTTCAATCCATGTACTCCAATTGATTTGGCCCCATTTCCAACTCCAACCAAATATAGTCATGAAGCTAGTGAACGAGTCAAGGAGATCCAATCCATTCATGAGAAAGTTCGAGGTCAGATTGAACGAGCTAATGCAAAGATGAAGGAGTACTATGACAAGAAAAGAAGCTCGGTGCATTTCAAGGAAGGTGACCTTGTGTGGGTTCATTTAAGGAAGGAACGTTTTCCAACTAAGAGGCGTTCTAAAATCAGTCCAAGGAGTGATGGTCCATTCGAAATCAAGGAGAAAGTGAATGACAATGCCTATAAGGTCGAATTGCCTGGGAACTATGGAGTTTCTTCTACCTTCAATGTTCAAGACTTGTCTCCCTACTTTGATGAATTTGAAGAATTGCCAAGTTTGAGGTCAAACTCTTCAAAAGCCGGGGAGGATGTTGTGATCCGGCCTCCCAACTCCTTAGTTCAGAGTGGTAAAATAGTCACCATGGTTCGAACTTGCATCCATGACATGGTTGGATTAGTTATCCAACCTATTCAAATCCTATTTAGTTTTGTTTATTAAATTTTGTGTTTAGTAGGGTTCGATCCTTGTTAGTATAAATCGAACCCCTTTTAATTTGTTTGAGTTATTTTTAAATTCAGTCAAGTAGTTATTTAATTAAGGCTATCAATAAACCGGCGGCTTGCAAGGAGATCTAAGAAGCAAAACTGGCAGCCTTGAAACCCCAAAAAA
The DNA here is from genome assembly GCA_951394345.1 of Salicornia ramosissima. Lineage (NCBI taxonomy): Eukaryota > Viridiplantae > Streptophyta > Magnoliopsida > Caryophyllales > Amaranthaceae > Salicornia > Salicornia ramosissima. The sequence goes on along the minus strand of OX596240.1, from coordinate 24,401,980 downwards.
AACCGGCAGCTTTGAAGCCCAAAGCCGGCAGCATTGGAAGTCCAAAGATGGCAGCTCCAAGATGGCATCCTTAAAATCCAAAGATGGCAGCTTCAAGATGGCATCCAAAGATGGTAAGGTGGCAGCCTCAAGTGCAAAACCGGCAGCCCCCTTCGAAGTTTTGAAACCGGCAGTTCCTAAGGGGAATACAAGAGGTCATCAATACAATCAAGCTACAAGAAGCTTCCAGAATTCAGCTGCCAAGCAAGAGGATTAAAAGAGCAATTAAAAGGAGAAACAAAGCAATTAAGAAGGCATTAAAATGGTGCTTAAAGGCCGGCTGCCCAAGCTTCTCAAATTCAGATTTATTATCTTCATTTGCAACCACCATTTCTGATTTCTTAGGATAAGGATTAGACTTTCTAATTACCCTAGCTTATCCTAATTGTACTTATAAATAGTGGCTTGCATATCAATGAAAAATCAGAACTTTTGAATCAAAAAACAAACACTTAAATTTGTCTTGGTTTTTCCTCAAGAAATCCGAAACAATTATCCTTTGCTTGTCTAATTTGTGGCTCAATTAGGCTGTGATCTTAGGAACCTAATTTGTTGAATTTGGTGGTGAAATCTGTATCCAAGTTCACGAATTAAAGCCCAAGTCCTCGAAGTTGGTCGTGTTATTTCTGTATCCATCTTTGAAACTTGATCTATCCTTTACTTTAGTGGCTAGTCCCTTGTAATCTTCTTGTGCTACAACAAGGATACAACATCTTAATGATTAAACTTAAGCTTTATTTGAAACAATTACCATTTTTGGAAAGAATAGTTGACTTTCATTTGATTAAACAAGCTATGTTTGAATGCAATTGACTTCGATTTGATTCAATAAGCTTTATTCGAATCAAATTATCTTCGGTTGAATGCAGTTGAGTGGAATCTTAATGCTTAAGCTTATGCTTTATTTGAACCAATTACCATTTTTGGAAAAAATAGTTGACTTTCATTTGATTAAACAAGCTATGTTTGAATGCAATTGACTATAATTTGTTTCATTAAGCTTTATTCGAATCAAATTCGCTTTGTTTGAATGCAATTGAGTGGAATCTTAATGATTAAGCTTAAGCTTTATTTGAAACAATTACCATTTTTGGAAAGAATAGTTGACTTTCATTTGATTAAACAAGCTATGTTTGAATGCAATTGAATTTCATTTGATTGAATAAGCTTTATTCGAATCAAATTAGCTTTGTTTGAATGCAATTGAGTGGAATCTTAGTGATTAAGCTTAAGCTTTATTTGAAACAATTACCATTTTTAGAGAGAATAGTTGACTTTCATTTGATTAAACAATCTATGATTGAATGCAATTGACTTAAATTTGATTCAACAAGCTTTATTCGAATCAAATTAGCTTTGTTTGAATGCAATTGAGTGGAATCTTAATTATTAAGCTTACGCTTTATTTGAAACATTTACCATTCTTGGAAAGAATAGTTGACTTTCATTTTATTAAACAAGCTATTTTTTACAGCAATTCAATTTCATTTGATTCAATAAGCTTTATTCGAATCAAATTGGCTTTGTTTGAATGCAATTGAGCAGAATCTTAATGCTAAAGCTTATGCTTTATTTGAACCAATTACCATTTTTGGAAAGAATAGTTGACTTTCATTTGATTAAACAAGCTATGTTTGAATGCAGTTGACTTTTATTTGATTCAATAAGCTTTATTCGAATAAAATTAGCTTTGTTTGAATGCAATTGAGTGGAATCTTAATGAATAAACTTAAGCTTTACTTGAAACAATTACCATTTATGGAAAGAATAGTTGACTTTCATTTGAGAAAACAAGCTATGTTGAATGCAATTGACATTCATTTGATTCAAAAAGCTTTATTCGAATCAAATTATCTTTGTTTGAATGCAATTGAGTGGAATATTAATGCTTAAGCTTATGCTTTATTTGAACCAATTACCATTTTTGGAAAAAATATTTGACTTTCATTTGATTAAACAAGCTATGTTTGAATGCAATTGACTATAATTTGTTTCATTAAGCTTTATTCGAATCAAATTCGCTTTGTTTGAATGCAATTGAGTGGAATCTTAATGATTAAGCTTAAGCTTTATTTGAAACAATTACCATTTTTGGAAAGAATAGTTGACTTTCATTTGATTAAACAAGCTATGTTTGAATGCAATTGAATTTCATTTGATTGAATAAGCTTTATTATTCGAATCAAATTAGCTTTGTTTGAATGCAATTGAGTGGAATCTTAGTGATTAAGCTTAAGCTTTATTTGAAACAATTACCATTTTTAGAGAGAATCGTTGACTTTCATTTGATTAAACAAGCTATGTTTGAATGCAATTGACTTTGATTTGATACAATAAGCTTTATTCGAATCAAATTAGCTTTGTTTGAATGCAATTGAGTGGAATCTTAATGAATAAACTTAAGCTTTATTTGAAACAATTACCATTTATGGAAAAAATAGTTGACTTTCATTTGAGAAAACAAGCTATGTTGAATGCAATTGACATTCATTTGATTCAAAAAGCTTTATTCGAATCAAATTATCTTTGTTTGAATGCAATTGAGTGGAATATTAATGCTTAAGCTTATGCTTTATTTGAACCAATTACCATTTCTGGAAAAAATATTTGACTTTCATTTGATTAAACAAGCTATGTTTGAATGCAATTGACTATAATTTGTTTCATTAAGCTTTATTCGAATCAAATTCGCTTTGTTTGAATGCAATTGAGTGGAATCTTAATGATTAAGCTTAAGCTTTATTTGAAACAATTACCATTTTTGGAAAGAATAGTTGACTTTCATTTGATTAAACAAGCTATGTTTGAATGCAATTGAATTTCATTTGATTGAATAAGCTTTATTCGAATCAAATTAGCTTTGTTTGAATGCAATTGAGTGGAATCTTAGTGATTAAGCTTAAGCTTTATTTGAAACAATTACCATTTTTAGAGAGAATAGTTGACTTTCATTTGATTAAACAATCTATGATTGAATGCAATTGACTTTCATTTGATTCAATAAGCTTTATTCGGATCAAATTAGCTTTGTCTGAATGCAATTGAGTGGAATCTTAATGATTAAGCTTAAGCTTTATTTGAAACATTTACCATTCTTGGAAAGAATAGTTGACTTTCATTTGATTAAACAAGCTATTTTTTACAACAATTCAATTTCATTTGATTCAATAAGCTTTATTCGAATCAAATTGGCTTTGTTTGAATGCAATTGAGCAGAATCTTAATGCTAAAGCTTATGCTTTATTTGAAATAATTACCATTTTTGGAAAGAATAGTTGACTTTCATTTGATTAAACATGCTATGTTTGAATGCAGTTGACTTTTATTTGATTCAATAAGCTTTATTCGAATAAAATTAGCTTTGTTTGAATGCAATTGAGTGGAATCTTAATGAATAAACTTAAGCTTTATTTGAAACAATTACCATTTATGGAAAGAATTGTTGACTTTCATTTGAGAAAACAAGCTATGTTGAATGCAATTGACTTTCATTTGATTCAAAAAGCTTTATTCGAATCAAATTATCTTTGTTTGAATGCAATTGAGAGGAATCTTAATGCTTAAGCTTATGCTTTATTTGAACCAATTACCATTTTTGGAAAAAATATTTGACTTTCATTTGATTAAACAAGCTATGTTTGAATGCAATTGACTATAAGTTGTTTCATTAAGCTTTATTCGAATCAAATTCGCTTTGTTTGAATGCAATTGAGTGGAATCTTAATGATTAAGCTTAAGCTTTATTTGAAACAATTACCATTTTTGGAAAGAATAGTTGACTTTCATTTGATTAAACAAGCTATGTTTGAATGCAATTGAATTTCATTTGATTGAATAAGCTTTATTCGAATCAAATTAGCTTTGTTTGAATGCAATTGAGTGGAATCATAGTGATTAAGCTTAAGCTTTATTTGAAACAATTACCATTTTTAGAGAGAATAGTTGACTTTCATTTGATTAAACAATCTATGATTGAATGCAATTGACTTTCATTTGATTCAATAAGCTTTATTCGAATCAAATTAGCTTTGTTTGAATGCAATTGAGTGGAATCTTAATGATTAAGCTTAAGCTTTATTTGAAACATTTACCATTCTTGGAAAGAATAGTTGACTTTCATTTGATTAAACAAGCTATTTTTTACAACAATTCAATTTCATTTGATTCAATTAGCTTTATTCGAATTAAATTGGCTTTGTTTGAATGCAATTGAGCAGAATCTTAATGCTAAAGCTTATGCTTTATTTGAACCAATTACCATTTTTGGAAAGAATAGTTGACTTTCATTTGATTAAACAAGCTATGTTTGAATGCAGTTGACTTTTATTTGATTCAATAAGCTTTATTCGAATAAAATTAGCTTTGTTTGAATGCAATTGAGTGGAATCTTAATGAATAAACTTAAGCTTTATTTGAAACAATTACCATTTATGGAAAGAATAGTTGACTTTCATTTGAGAAAACAAGCTATGTTGAATGCAATTGACTTTCATTTGATTCAAAAAGCTTTATTCGAATCAAATTATCTTTGTTTGAATGCAATTGAGTGGAATATTAATGCTTAAGCTTATGCTTTATTTGAACCAATTACCATTTTTGGAAAAACTATTTGACTTTCATTTGATTAAACAAGCTATGTTTGAATGCAATTGACTATAATTTGTTTCATTAAGCTTTATTCGAATCAAATTCGCTTTGTTTGAATGCAATTGAGTGGAATCTTAATGATTAAGCTTAAGCTTTATTTGAAACAATTACCATTTTTGGAAAGAATAGTTGACTTTCATTTGATTAAACAAGCTATGTTTGAATGCAATTGAATTTCATTTGATTGAATAAGCTTTATTCGAATCAAATTAGCTTTGTTTGAATGCAATTGAGTGGAATCATAGTGATTAAGCTTAAGCTTTATTTGAAACAATTACCATTTTTAGAGAGAATAGTTGACTTTCATTTGATTAAACAATCTATGATTGAATGCAATTGACTTTCATTTGATTCAATAAGCTTTATTCGAATCAAATTAGCTTTGTTTGAATGCAATTGAGTGGAATCTTAATGATTAAGCTTAAGCTTTATTTGAAACATTTACCATTCTTGGAAAGAATAGTTGACTTTCATTTGATTAAACAAGCTATTTTTTACAACAATTCAATTTCATTTGATTCAATTAGCTTTATTCGAATCAAATTGGCTTTGTTTGAATGCAATTGAGCAGAATCTTAATGGTAAAGCTTATGCTTTATTTGAAATAATTACCATTTTTGGAAAGAATAGTTGACTTTCATTTGATTAAACATGCTATGTTTGAATGCAGTTGACTTTTATTTGATTCAATAAGATTTATTCGAATAAAATTAGCTTTGTTTGAATGCAATTGAGTGGAATCTTAATGAATAAACTTAAGCTTTATTTGAAACAATTACCATTTATGGAAAGAATAGTTGACTTTCATTTGAGAAAACAAGCTATGTTGAATGCAATTGACTTTCATTTGATTCAAAAAGGTTTATTCGAATCAAATTATCTTTGTTTGAATGCAATTGAGTGGAATATTAATGCTTAAGCTTATGCTTTATTTGAACCAATTACCATTTTTGGAAAAAATATTTGACTTTCATTTGATTAAACAAGCTATGTTTGAATGCAATTGACTATAATTTGTTTCATTAAGCTTTATTCGAATCAAATTCGCTTTGTTTGAATGCAATTGAGTGGAATCTTAATGATTAAGCTTAAGCTTTATTTGAAACAATTACCATTTTTGGAAAGAATAGTTGACTTTCATTTGATTAAACAAGCTATGTTTGAATGCAATTGAATTTCATTTGATTGAATAAGCTTTATTATTCGAATCAAATTAGCTTTGTTTGAATGCAATTGAGTGGAATCTTAGTGATTAAGCTTAAGCTTTATTTGAAACAATTACCATTTTTAGAGAGAATCGTTGACTTTCATTTGATTAAACAATCTATGATTGAATGCAATTGACTTTCATTTGATTCAATAAGCTTTATTCGAATCAAATTAGCTTTGTTTGAATGCAATTGAGTGGAATCTTAATGATTAAGCTTAAGCTTTATTTGAAACATTTACCATTCTTGGAAAGAATAGTTGACTTTCATTTTATTAAACAAGCTATTTTTTACAGCAATTCAATTTCATTTGATTCAATAAGCTTTATTCGAATCAAATTGGCTTTGTTTGAATGCAATTGAGCAGAATCTTAATGCTAAAGCTTATGCTTTATTTGAAATAATTACCATTTTTGGAAAGAATAGTTGACTTTCATTTGATTAAACAAGCTATGTTTGAATGCAGTTGACTTTTATTTGATTCAATAAGCTTTATTCGAATAAAATTAGCTTTGTTTGAATGCAATTGAGTGGAATCTTAATGAATAAACTTAAGCTTTATTTGAAACTGGAACATATCGAATCGAGAAACATGTTCCCGGATCGATTATGTTTATGAATTCATCTACGAACAAGCTAAAAAACACGCAATTTTGTAGCTCACTTTGTGGACAAACTCGTATAGTCTAAACCAAATGAAAAGAATCACTCTTAACACTCAATTTAGGCTAAAACTACTATAAATACAAGAAAGCTCCAAAACTCCATTCAGAACAATCTTATATCTCTAAATTAAGACTTAAAAGAAACACTCTTAGCTCTTAATTTAGGGGTAACAAAATCAGTAGCCGGTAATTAGGCTACACTAAAATAAAACTAAACCGAAAAACAATAAAGGGGATATTTTAGAGATTAGGAACACTAATCTCTAAATGGGATATTTTAGCTAATAGATGGAAGAATCGCTCTTGAATCTACCGCTAAATAAACTACCGAGTTAAGAGAATCGCTCTCAAAACTCAACAATCAAATCTGACTAACTCCTAAGAGAATCACTCTCGAAGTCATTAATCAGTTTGGCTAGCTTCGACTAAGAGGGTCGACCTCTTAATCTAATAGCCTAGATAAGTAATTAAGAGGTTCGGCCTCTTAATCATCCATCTAGCACGAAGTCTTGTAGCTAGACAACTCCCAAGAACTTCAAACCATGCTAGCTTCTAAGCACACAACTTAAAAACTAAAGAAAGAAAACAACAAAGTTTTCAAACCAATTTTCATTCATCAAATCTCCTTTTTTACAATAACTAGTACAAGCTATATATAGAGAAAGTAAACTAGATATTTCTAAGGGAAATAATAAACAACTAAAAGATCTAAGCTAAAGCTAGCAAAATCTGTCAAAAATAATGCAATATCTATCATGAACAAGCAGCCTTCTAAGCCCACTTGCACCTACTTGCATCAAGCTTCATCAACTTGCACCCACTTGCACCAACTTGCACCAACTTGCCTCCATGACTCCCCTAAGCTACTAGGTGAGTAAGCAAAGCTAGTATGACACTAAGTAAGGCTAATAGGTGACTAAGCAAAGCTACTCTTCCCACTTGCAAGCAATAACCAAAAGCCCACAAGCCAACTTGCAACACCAAAAACACGTAGGAGCTGGCAGGAGCACCTCGCGACTCGCGAGATATGGGTCGCGACTCGCGACCTTAAGGACCCCCTGGGTTCGTGGCTCGCGACCTAGGCTCGCGCCTCGTGACTTGCTTCTGGTTCGAATGTGCAATTATGTTCCGTAGTTCACCTACTTGCATATTAAGCTATGAAACCAAAAGAGCTTTGCTAACTATTACAATATACATTCTAAAATAACTAAAACTACTCATTTAAACTATTACAAAATCTAATACTTCTAATCACCATTCTTTGGCTCACTTAATCTGGTTCAGAAACAATTACCATTTATGGAAAGAATAGTTGACTTTCATTTGAGAAAACAAGCTATGTTGAATGCAATTGACTTTCATTTGATTCAAAAAGCTTTATTCGAATCAAATTATCTTTGTTTGAATGCAATTGAGTGGAATATTAATGCTTAAGCTTATGCTTTATTTGAACCAATTACCATTTTTGGAAAAAATAGTTGACTTTCATTTGATTATTCAAGCTATGTTTGAATGCAATTGACTATAATTTGTTTCAATAAGCTTTATTCGAATCAAATTCGCTTTGTTTGAATGCAATTGAGTGGAATCTTAATGATTAAGCTTAAGCTTTATATGAAACAATTACCATTTTTGGAAAGAATAGTTGACTTTCATTTGATTAAACAAGCTATGTTTGAATGCAATTGACTTTCATTTGATACAATAAGCTTTATTCGAATCAAATTAGCTTTGTTTGAATGCAATTGAGTGGAATCTTAATGATTAAGCTTAAGCTTTATTTGAAACAATTACCATTCTTGGAAAGAATAGTTGACTTTCATTTGATTAAACTAGCTATGTTTGAATGCAATTTACTTTCGTTTGATTCGATAAGCTTTATTCGAATCAAATTGGCTTTGTTTGAATGCAATTGAGCGGAATCTTAATGCTAAAGCTTATGCTTTATTTGAACCAATTACCATTTTTGAAAAGAATAGTTGACTTTCATTTGATTAAACAAGTTATGTTTGAATGCAATTGACTTTTATTTTATTCAATAAGCTTTATTCGAATAAAATTAGCTTTGTTTGAATGCAATTGAGTGGAATCTTAATGATTAAACTTAAGCTTTATTTGAAACAATTATCATTTTAGGAAAGAATAGTTGACTTTCATTTGATTAAACAAGCTATGTTTGAATGCAATTTATTTTGATTTGATTCAATAAGCTTTAATCGAATCAAATTATCTTTGTTTGAATGCAGTTGAGTGGAATGTTAATGCTTAAGCTTATGCTTTATTTGAACTAATTACCATTTTTGGAAAAAATAGTTGACTTTCATTTGATTAAACAAGCTATGTTTGAATGCAATTGACTATAATTTGTTTCAATAAGCTTTATTCGAATCAAATTCGCTTTGTTTGAATGCAATTGAGTGGAATCTTAATGATTAAGCTTAAGCTTTATTTGAAACAATTACCATTTTTGTAAAGAATAGTTGACTTTCATTTGATTAAACAAGCTATGTTTGAATGCAATTGAATTTCATTTGATTGAATAAGCTTTATTATTCGAATCAAATTAGCTTTGTTTGAATGCAATTGAGTGGAATCTTAGTGATTAAGCTTAAGCTTTATTTGAAACAATTACTATTTTTAGAGAGAATAGTTGACTTTCATTTGATTAAACAATCTATGATTGAATGCAATTTACTTTCATTTGATTCAATAAGCTTTATTCGAATCAAATTATCTTTGTTTGAATGCAATTGAGTGGAATCTTAATGCTTAAGCTTGTGCTTTATTTGAACCAATTACCATTTTTGGAAAAATTAGTTGACTTTCATTTGATTAAACAAGCTATGTTTGAATGCAATTGACTATAATTTGTTTCAATAAGCTTTATTCGAATCAAATTCGCTTTGTTTGAATGCAATTGAGTGGAATCTTAATGATTAAGTGAACCAGAATAAGTGTGCCAAAGAATGGTGATTAGTAGTAGTAATTTTGTAATAGAATTATAGTAGCTTGATTAGCAATTTCAATGATGTATTAGCTACTACTTAGTCTAATGCTTTCGTTTTGTTTTCTAATAGTTTAATTAGTACTTTAGATGAGTAATTTTAGTTATTTTGGAATGTATATTGTAATAGTTAGCAAAGCTCTTTTGGTTTCATAGCTTAATATGCAAGTAGGTGAACTACGGAACATAATTGCACATTCGAACCAGAAGCAAGTCACGAGGTGCGAGCCAAGGTCGCGAGCCACGAACCCAGGGGACCATTAAGGTCGCGAGTCGCGAACCATAACTCGCGAGTCGCGCGGTGTTACTGCCTTGTTCCTACGTAAATCTGTCTATGGGTGTTTGTGTTTGGGCTTTTTGTTATTGCTTGCAAGTGGTGTAGCTAGCTTTGCTTAGTCATCTAGTAGCCTTACTTGGTGTCATGCTACCTTGGTTGTAGCTTAGGAGAGTCATGGAAGCTAGGTGAAGCATGCTTGGTGCAAGTTGGTGCAAGTGGGTGCAAGTGGAGCAAGTTGCTCAAATGGCTGCCAAAGGGGGGACGTATGGGACATTGTAGGCTTGATATTTTGGCTTTCTTTGCTTTGTTTATTCATGTAATAGTAGTAGTAGCCTTAGTTTAGTTTTCCTATAAATAGCTTGTACTAGTTAATGTAAAAATCAGAATTGAATGAATGAAAAATGGTTTGAAAACTTTGGTTTTCTTTCTTTAGTTTTTAAGTTGTGTGCTTAGAAGCTAGCATGGTTTGAAGTTCTTGGGAGTTGTCTAGCTACAAGACTTCGTGCTAGATGAATGATTAAGAGGCCGAATGAACCAGAATAAGTGTGCCAAAGAATGGTGATTAGTAGTAGTAATTTTGTAATAGAATTATAGTAGCTTGATTAGCAATTTCAATGATGTATTAGCTACTACTTAGTCTAATGCTTTCGTTTTGTTTTCTAATAGTTTAATTAGTACTTTAGATGAGTAATTTTAGTTATTTTGGAATGTATATTGTAATAGTTAGCAAAGCTCTTTTGGTTTCATAGCTTAATATGCAAGTAGGTGAACTACGGAACATAATTGCACATTCGAACCAGAAGCAAGTCACGAGGTGCGAGCCAAGGTCGCGAGCCACGAACCCAGGGGACCATTAAGGTCGCGAGTCGCGAACCATAACTCGCGAGTCGCGCGGTGTTACTGCCTTGTTCCTACGTAAATCTGTCTATGGGTGTTTGTGTTTGGGCTTTTTGTTATTGCTTGCAAGTGGTGTAGCTAGCTTTGCTTAGTCATCTAGTAGCCTTACTTGGTGTCATGCTACCTTGGTTGTAGCTTAGGAGAGTCATGGAAGCTAGGTGAAGCATGCTTGGTGCAAGTTGGTGCAAGTGGGTGCAAGTGGAGCAAGTTGCTCAAATGGCTGCCAAAGGGGGGACGTATGGGACATTGTAGGCTTGATATTTTGGCTTTCTTTGCTTTGTTTATTCATGTAATAGTAGTAGTAGCCTTAGTTTAGTTTTCCTATAAATAGCTTGTACTAGTTAATGTAAAAATCAGAATTGAATGAATGAAAAATGGTTTGAAAACTTTGGTTTTCTTTCTTTAGTTTTTAAGTTGTGTGCTTAGAAGCTAGCATGGTTTGAAGTTCTTGGGAGTTGTCTAGCTACAAGACTTCGTGCTAGATGAATGATTAAGAGGCCGAACCTCTTAATTAGTTATCTAGGCTATTAGATTAAGAGGTCGACCCTCTTAGTCGAAGCTAGCCAAACTGATTAATGTCTTCGAGAGTGATTCTCTTAGGAGTTAGTCAGATTTGATTGTTGAGTTTTGAGAGCGATTCTCTTAACTCGGTAGTTTATTTAGCGGTAGATTCAAGAGCGATTCTTCCATCTATTAGCTCAAATATCCCATTTGGAGATTAGTGTTCCTAATCTCTAAAATATCCCCTTTATTGTTTTTCGGTTTAGTTTTATTTTAGTGTAGCCTAATTACCGGCTACTGATTTTGTTACCCCTAAATTAAGAGCTAAGAGTGTTTCTTTTAAGTCTTAATTTAGAGATATAAGATTGTTCTGAATGGAGTTTTGGAGCTTTCTTGTATTTATAGTAGTTTTAGCCTAAATTGAGTGTTAAGAGTGATTCTTTTCATTTGGTTTAGACTATACGAGTTTGTCCACAAAGTGAGCTACAAAATTGCGTGTTTTTTAGCTTGTTCATAGATGAATTCGTAGGCATAATCGATCCGGGAACATGTTCCTCGATTCGATATGTTCCACATTCAAACATAGCTTGTTTAATCAAATGAAAGTCAACTATTTTTTCCAAAATAGTAATTAGTTCAAATAGAGCATAAGCTTTAGCATTAAGATTCCACTCAATTGCATTCAAACAAAGCCAATTTGATTCGAATGAAGCTTATCGAATCAAATGAAAGTAAATTGCATTCAAACATAGCTAGTTTAATCAAATGAAAGTCAACTATTCTTTCAAAGAATGGTAATTGTTTCAAATAAAGCTTAATCTTAATCAATAGGATTCCACTCAATTGCATTCAAACAAAGCTAATTTCATTCGAATAAAGCTTATTGTATCAAATGAAAGTCAATTGCATTCAAACTTAGCTTGTTTAATCAAATAAAGTCAACTATTCTTTCCAAGAATGGTAATTGTTTCAAATAAAGCTTAATCTTAATCGTTAAGATTCCACTCAATTGCATTCAAACAAAGCTAATTTGATTCGAATAAAGCTTATTGTATCAAATGAAAGTCAATTGCATTCAAACATAGCTTGTTTAATCAAATGAAACTCAACTATTCTTTCCAATAATAGTAATTGTTTCAAATAAAGCTTAAGCTTACTCATTAAGATTCCACTCAATTGCATTCAAACAAACCTAATTTTATTCGAATAAAGCTTATTGAATCAAATGAAAGTCAATTGCATTCAAACATAGCTTGTTTAATCAAATGAAACTCAACTATTCTTTCTAAAAATAGTAATTGTTTCAAATAAAGCTTAAGCTTACTCATTAAGATTCCACTCAATTGCATTCAAACAAACCTAATTTTATTCGAATAAAGCTTATTGAATCAAATGAAAGTCAATTGCATTCAAACATAGCTTGTTTCATCAAATGAATGTCAACTATTCTTTCCAAACATGGTAATTAAATAAAGCATAAGCTTAAGCATTAAGATTCCACTCAATTGCATTCAACCAAAGCTAATTTGATTCGAATAAAGCTTATTCAATCAAATGAAATTCAATTGCATTCAAACATAGCTTGTTTAATCAAATGAAAGTCAACTATTCTTTCCAAAAATGGTAATTGTTTCAAATAAAGCTTAAGCTTAATCATTAAGATTCCACCCAATTGCATTCAAACAAAGCGAATTTGATTCGAATAAAGCTTATTGAAACAAATTATAGTCAATTGCATTGAAACATAGCATGTTTAATCAAATGAGAGTCAACTATTTTTTCCAAAAATGGTAATTGGTTCAAATAAAGCATAAGCTTAAGCATTAAGATTCCACTCAATTGCATTCAAACAAAGATAATTTTATTCGAATAAAGCTTATTGAATCAAATGAAAGTCAATTGCATTCAAACATTGCTTGTTTAATCAAATGAAAGTCAACTATTCTTTCCAAAAATGGTAATTTTTTCAAATAAAGCTTAAGTTTAATCATTAAGATTCCACTCAATTACATTCAAACAAAGCTAATTTTATTGGAATAAAGCTTATTGAATCAAATGAAAGTCAATTGCATTCAAACATAGCTTGTTTAATCAAATGAAAGTCAACTATTCTTTCCAAAATAGTAATTAGTTCAAATAAAGCATAAGCTTTCGCATTAAGATTCCGCTCCATTGCATTCAAACAAAGCCAATTTGATTCCAATGAAGCTTATCGAATCAAATGAAAGTAAATTGCATTCAAACATAGCTAGTTTAATCAAATGAAAGTCAACTATTCTTTCCAAGAATGGTAATTGTTTCAAATAAAGCTTAATCTTAATCATTAGGATTCCACTCAATTGCATTCAAACAAAGCTAATTTGATTCGAATAAAGCTTATTGTATCAAATGAAAGTCAATTGCATTCAAACTTAGCTTGTTTAATCAAATGAAACTCAACTATTCTTTGCAAAAATGGTAATTGTTTCAAATAAAGCTTAAGCTTACTCATTAAGATTCCACTCAATTGCATTCAAACAAAGCCAATTTGATTCGAATGAAGCTTATCGAATCAAATGAAAGTAAATTGCATTCAACCGTAGCTAGTTTAATCAAATGAAAGTCAACTATTCTTTCCAAGAATGGTAATTGTTTCAAATAAAGCTTAATCTTAATCATTAGGATTCCACTCAATTGCATTCAAACAAAGCTAATTTCATTCGAATAAAGCTTATTGTATCAAATGAAAGTCAATTGCATTCAAACTTAGCTTGTTTAATCAAATGAAACTCAACTACTCTTTCCAATAATGGTAATTGTTTCAAATAAAGCTTAAGCTTACTCATTAAGATTCCGCTCAATTGCATTCAAACAAACCTAATTTTATTCCAATAAATCTTATTGAAACAAATGAAAGTCAATTGCATTCAAACATAGCTTGTTTAATCAAATGAATGTCAATTATTCTTTCCAAAAATGGTAATTGTTTCAAATAAAGCATAAGCTTAAGCATTAAGATTCCACTCAATTGCATTCAAACAAAGCTAATTTGATTCGAATAAAGCTTATTGAATCAAATGAAATTGAATTGCTATAAAAAATAGCTTGTTTAATCAAATGAAAGTCAACTATTCTCTCTAAAAATGGTAATTGTTTCAAATAAAGCTTAAGCTTAATCACTAAGATTCCACCCAATTGCATTCAAACAAAGCTAATTTGATTCGAATAAAGCTTATTCAATCTAATGAAATTCAATTGCATTCAAACATAGCTTGTTTAATCAAATGAAAGTCAACTATTCTTTCCAAAAATGGTAATTGTTTCATATAAAGCTTAAGCTTAATCATTAAGATTCCACTCAATTGCATTCAAACAAAGCGAATTTGATTCGAATAAAGCTTATTGAAACAAATTATAGTCAATTGCTTTCAAACATAGCTTGTTTAATAAAATGAAAGTCAACTATTTTTTCCAAAAATGGTAATTGGTTCAAATAAAGCATAAGCTTAAGCATTAAGATTCCACTCAATTGCATTCAAACAAAGATAATTTGATTCGAATAAAGCTTATTGAATCAAATGAAAGTCAATTGCGTTCAAACATAGCTTGTTTAATCAAATGAAAGTCAACTATTCTTTCCAAAAATGGTAATTGTTTCAAATAAACCTTAAGTTTAATCATTAAGATTCCACTCATTTGCATTCAAACAAAGCTAATTTTATTCGAATAAAGCTTATTGAATCAAATAAAAGTCAATTGCATTCAAACATAGCTTGTTTAATCAAATGAAAGTCAACTATTTTTTTCCAAAATAGTAATTAGCTCAAATAAAGCATAAGCTTTAGCATTAAGATTCCACTCAATTGCATTCAAACAAAGCCAATTTGAATCGAATAAAGCTTGTTTAATCAAATGAAAGTCAACTATTCTTTCCAAGGATGGTAAATGTTTCAAATAAAGCTTAAGCTTAATCATTAAGATTCCACTCAATTGCATTCAAACAAATCTAATTTGATTCGAATAAAGCTTATTGAATCAAATGAAAGTCAATTGCATTCAATCATAGATTGTTTAATCAAATAAAGTCAACTATTCTTTCCAAGAATGGTAAATGTTTCAAATAAAGCTTAAGCGTAATCATTAAGATTCCACTCAATTGCATTCAAACAAAGCTAATTTGATTCGAATAAAGCTTATTCAATCAAATGAAATTCAATTGCATTCAAACATAGCTTGTTTAATCAAATGAAAGTCAACTATTCTTTCCAAAAATGGTAATTGTTTCAAATAAAGCTTAAGCTTAATCATTAAGATTCCACTCAATTGCATTCAAACAAAGCGAATTTGATTCGAATAAAGCTTATTGAATCAAATGAAAGTCAATTGCATTCAATCATAGATTGTTTAATCAAATGAAAGTCAACTATTCTCTCTAAAAATGGTAATTGTTTCAAATAAAGCTTAAGCTTAATCACTAAGATTCCACTCAATTGCATTCAAACAAAGCTAATTTGATTCGAATAAAGCTTATTCAATCGAATGAAATTCAATTGCATTCAAACATAGCTTGTTTAATCAAATGAAAGTCAACTATTCTTTCCAAAAATGGTAATTGTTTCAAATAAAGCATAAGCTTAAGCATTAAGATTCCACTCAATTGCATTCAAACAAAGCTAATTTGATTCGAATAAAGCTTATTGAATCAATTGAAATTGAATTGCTGTAAAAAATAGCTTGTTTAATCAAATGAAAGTCAACTATTCTTTCCAAGAATGGTAAATGTTTCAAATAAAGCTTAAGCTTAATCATTAAGATTCCACTCAATTGCATTCAAACAAAGCTAATTTGATTCGAATAAAGCTTATTGAATCAAATGAAAGTCAATTGCATTCAATCATAGATTGTTTAATCAAATGAAAGTCAACTATTCTCTCTAAAAATGGTAATTGTTTCAAATAAAGCTTAAGCTTAATCACTAAGTTTCCACTCAATTGCATTCAAACAAAGCTAATTTGATTCGAATAAAGCTTATTCAATCAAATGAAATTCAATTGCATTCAAACATAGCTTGTTTAATCAAATGAAAGTCAACTATTCTTTCCAAAAATGGTAATTGTTTCAAATAAAGCTTAAGCTTACTCATTAAGATTCCACTCAATTGCATTCAAACAAACCTAATTTTATTCGAATAAAGCTTATTGAAACAAATGAAAGTCAATTGCATTCAAACATAGCTTGTTTAATCAAATGAATGTCAACTATTGTTTCCAAAAATGGTAATTGTTTCAAATAAAGCATAAGCTTAAGCATTAAGATTCCACTCAATTGCATTCAAACAAAGCTAATTTGATTCGAATAAAGCTTATTCAATCAAATGAAATTCAATTGGATTCAAACATAGCTTGTTTAATCAAATGAAAGTCAACTATTCTTTTCAAAAATGGTAATTGTTTCAAATAAAGCTTAAGCTTAATCATTAAGATTCCATTCAATTGCATTCAAAGAAAGCCAATTTGATTCGAATGAAGCTTATCGAATCAAATGAAAGTAAATTGCATTCAAACATAGCTAGTTTAATCAAATGAAAGTCAACTATTCTTTCCAAGAATGGTAATTGTTTCAAATAAAGCTTAATCTTAATCATTAGGATTCCACTCAATTGCATTCAAAAAAAGCTAATTTCATTCGAATAAAGCTTATTGTATCAAATGAAAGTCAATTGCATTCAAACTTAGCTTGTGTAATCAAATGAAAGTCAACTATTCTTTCCAAAAATGGTAATTGTTTCAAATAAAGCTTAAGTTTAATCATTAAGATTCCACTCATTTGCATTCAAACAAACCTAATTTTATTCGAATAAAGCTTATTGAAACAAATGAAAGTCAATTGCATTCAAACATAGCTTGTTTAATCAAATGAATGTCAACTATTGTTTCCAAAAATGGTAATTGTTTGAAATAAAGCATAAGCTTAAGCATTAAGATTCCACTCAATTGCATTCAAACAAAGCTAATTTGATTCGAATAAAGCTTATTGAATCAAATGAAATTGAATTGCTGTAAAAAATAGCTTGTTTAATCAAATGAAAGTCAACTATTCTTTCCAAGAATGGTAAATGTTTCAAATAAAGCTTAAGCGTAATCATTAAGATTTCACTCAATTGCATTCAAACAAAGCTAATTTGATTCGAATAAAGCTTATTGAATCAAATGAAAGTCAATTGCATTCAATCATAGATTGTTTAATCAAATGAAAGTCAATTTCAAATAAAGCTTAAGCTTAATCACTATGATTCCACTTAATTGCATTCAAACAAAGCTAATTTGATTCGAATAAAGCTTATTCAATCAAATGAAATTTAATTGCATTCAAACATAGCTTGTTTAATCAAATGAATGTCAACTATTCTTTCCAAAAATGGTAATTGTTTCATATAAAGCTTAAGCTTAATCATTAAGATTCCACTCAATTGCATTCAAACAAAGCGAATTTGATTCGAATAAAGTTTATTGAAACAACTTATAGTCAATTGCATTCAAACATAGCTTGTTTAATCAAATGAAAGTCAACTATTTTTTCCAAAAATGGTAATTGGTTCAAATAAAGCATAAGCTTAAGCATTAAGATTCCACTCAATTGCATTCAAACAAAGATAATTTGATCGAATAAAGCTTATTGAATCAAATGAAAGTCAATTGCATTCAAACATAGCTTGTTTAATCAAATGAAAGTCAACTATTCTTTCCAAAAATGGTAATTGTTTCAAATAAAGCTTAAGTTTAATCATTAAGATTCCACACATTTGCATTCAAACAAAGCTAATTTTATTCGAATAAACCTTATTGAATCAAATAAAAGTCAATTGCATTCAAACATAGCTTGTTTAATCAAATGAAAGTTAACTATTCTTTCCAAAAATGGTAATTGTTTCAAATAAAGCTTAAGCTTACTCATTAAGATTCCACTCAATTGCATTCAAACAAACCTAATTTTATTCGAATAAAGCTTATTGAAACAAATGAAAGTCAATTGCATTCAAACATAGCTTGTTTAATCAAATGAATGTCAACTATTGTTTCCAAAAATGGTAATTGTTTCAAATAAAGCATAAGCTTAAGCATTAAGATTCCACTCAATTGCATCCAAACAAAGCTAATTTGATTCGAATAAAGCTTATTGAATCAAATGAAAGTCAATTGCATTCAATCATAGATTGTTTAATCAAATGAAAGTCAACTATTCTCTCTAAAAATGGTAATTGTTTCAAATAAAGCTTAAGCTTAATCACTTAGTTTCCACTCAATTGCATTCAAACAAAGCTAATTTGATTCGAATAAAGCTTATTCAGTCAAATGAAATTCAATTGCATTCAAACATAGCTTGTTTAATCAAATGAAAGTCAACTAGTCTTTCCAAAAATGGTAATTGTTTCAAATAAAGCTTAAGCTTACCCATTAAGATTCCACTCAATTGCATTCAAACAAACCTAGTTTTATTCGAATAAAGCTTATTGAAACAAATGAAAGTCAATTGCATTCAAACATAGCTTGTTTAATCAAATGAATGTGAACTATTGTTTCCAAAAATGGTAATTGTTTCAAATAAAGCATAAGCTTAAGCATTAAGATTCCACTCAATTGCATTCAAACAAAGCTAATTTGATTCGAATAAAGCTTATTGAATCAAATGAAATTGAACTGCTGTAAAAAATAGCTTGTTTAATAAAATGAAAGTCAACTATTCTTTCCAAGAATGGTAAATGTTTCAAATAAAGCTTAAGCTTAATCATTAAGATTCCACTCAATTGCATTCAAAAAAATCTAATTTGATTCGAATAAAGCTTATTGAATCAAATGAAAGTCAATTGCATTCAATCATAGATTGTTTAATCAAATGAAAGTCAACTATTCTCTCTAAAAATGGTAATTGTTTCAAATAAAGCTTAAGCTTAATCACTAAGTTTCCACTCAATTGCATTCAAACAAAGCTAATTTGATTCGAATAAAGCTTATTCAATCAAATGAAATTCAATTGCATTCAAACATAGCTTGTTTAATCAAATGAAAGTCAACTATTCTTTCCAAAAATGGTAATTGGTTCAAATAAAGCATAAGTTTAAGCATTAAGATTCCACTCAATTGCTTTCAAACAAAGATAATTTGATTCGAATAAAGCTTATTGAATCAAATGAAAGTCAATTGCATTCAAACATAGCTTGTTTAATCAAATGAAAGTCAACTATTCTTTCCAAAAATGGTAATTGTTTCAAATAAAACTTAAGTTTAGTCATTAAGATTCCACTGAATTGCATTCAAACAAAGCTAATTTTATTTGAATAAAGCTTATTGAATAAAATAAAAGTCAATTGCAGTCAAACATAACTTGTTTAATCAAATGAAAGTCAACTATTCTTTCCAAAAATGGTAATTGGTTCAAATAAAGCATAAGCTTTAGCATTAAGATTCCGCTCAATTGCGTTCAAACAAAGCCAATTTGATTCCAATGAAGCTTATCGAATCAAATGAAAGTAAATTGCATTCAAACATAGCTAGTTTCATCAAATGAAAGTCAACTATTCTTTCCAAGAATGGTAATTGTTTCAAATAAAGCTTAATCTTAATCATTAGGATTCCACTCAATTGCATTCAAACAAAGCTAATTTGATTCGAATAAAGCTTATTGAATCAAATGAAAGTCAATTGCATTCAAACATAGCTTGTTTAATCAAATGAATGTCAACTATTCTTTCCAAAAATGGTAATTGTTTCAAATAAAGCATAAGCTTAAGCATTAAGATTCCACTCAATTGCATTCAAACAAAGCTAATTTGATTCGAATAAAGCTTATTGAATCAAATGAAATTGAATTGCTGTAAAAAATAGCTTGTTTAATCAAATGAAAGTCAACTATTCTTTCCAAGAATGGTAAATGTTTCAAATAAAGCTTAAGCTTAATCATTAAGATTCCACTCAATTGCATTCAAACAAAGCTAATTTGATTCGAATAAAGCTTATTGAATCAAGTGAAAGTCAATTGCATTCAATCATAGATTGTTTAATCAAATGAAAGTCAACTATTCTCTCTTAAAATGGTAATTGTTTCAAATAAAGCTTAAGCTTAATCACTAGGATTCCAGTCAATTGCATTCAAACAAAGCTAATTTGATTCGAATAAAGCTTATTGAATCAAATGAAATTGAATTGCTGTAAAAAATAGCTTGTTTAATCAAATGAAATTTAACTATTCTTTCCAAGAATGGTAAATGTTTCAAATAAAGCTTAAGCTTAATCATTAAGATTCCACTCAATTGCATTCAAACAAAGCTAATTTGATTCGAATAAAGCTTATTGAATCAAGTGAAAGTCAATTGCATTCAATCATAGATTGTTTAATCAAATGAAAGTCAACTATTCTCTCTAAAAATGGTAATTGTTTCAAATAAAGCTTAAGCTTAATCACTAAGTTTCCACTCAATTGCATTCAAACAAAGCTAATTTGATTCGAATAAAGCTTATTCAATCAAATGGAATTCAATTGCATTCAAACATAGCTTGTTTAATCAAATGAAAGTCAACTATTCTTTCCAAAAATGGTAATTGTTTCAAATAAAGCGTAAGCTTAATCATTAAGATTCCACTCAATTGCATTCAAACAAAGCGAATTTGATTCGAATAAAGCTTATTGAAACAAATTATAGTCAATTGCATTCAAACATAGCTTGTTTAATCAAATGAAAGTCAACTATTTTTTCCAAAAATGGTAATTGGTTCAAATAAAGCATAAGTTTAAGCATTAAGATTCCACTCAATTGCTTTCAAACAAAGATAATTTGATTCGAATAAAGCTTATTGAATCAAATGAAAGTCAATTGCATTCAAACATAGTTTGTTTAATCAAATGAAAGTCAACTATTCTTTCCAAAAATGGTAATTGTTTCAAATAAAGCTTAAGTTTAGTCATTAAGATTCCACTGAATTGCATTCAAACAAAGCTAATTTTATTTGAATAAAGCTTATTGAATAAAATAAAAGTCAATTGCAGTCGAACATAACTTGTTTAATCAAATGAAAGTCAACTATTCTTTCCAAAAATGGTAATTGGTTCAAATAAAGCATAAGCTTTAGCATTAAGATTCCGCTGAATTGCGTTCAAACAAAGACAATTTGATTCCAATGAAGCTTATCGAATAAAATGAAAGTAAATTGCATTCAAACATAGCTAGTTTCATCAAATGAAAGTCAACTATTCTTTCCAAGAATGGTAATTGTTTCAAATAAAGCTTAATCTTAATCATTAGGATTCCACTCAATTGCATTCAAACAAAGCTAATTTGATTCGAATAAAGCTTATTGAATCAAATGAAAGTCAATTGCATTCAATCATAGATTGTTTAATCAAATGAAAGTCAATTTCAAATAAAGCTTAAGCTTAATCACTATGATTCCACTTAATTGCATTCAAACAAAGCTAATTTGATTCGAATAAAGCTTATTCAATCAAATGAAATTTAATTGCATTGAAACATAGCTTGTTTAATCAAATGAATGTCAACTATTCTTTCCAAAAATGGTAATTGTTTCATATAAAGCTTAAGCTTAATCATTAAGATTCCACTCAATTGCATTCAAACAAAGCGAATTTGATTCGAATAAAGTTTATTGAAACAACTTATAGTCAATTGCATTCAAACATAGCTTGTTTAATCAAATGAAAGTCAACTATTTTTTCCAAAAATGGTAATTGGTTCAAATAAAGCATAAGCTTAAGCATTAAGATTCCACTCAATTGCATTCAAACAAAGATAATTTGATCGAATAAAGCTTATTGAATCAAATGAAAGTCAATTGCATTCAAACATAGCTTGTTTAATCAAATGAAAGTCAACTATTCTTTCCAAAAATGGTAATTGTTTCAAATAAAGCTTAAGTTTAATCATTAAGATTCCACACATTTGCATTCAAACAAAGCTAATTTTATTCGAATAAACCTTATTGAATCAAATAAAAGTCAATTGCATTCAAACATAGCTTGTTTAATCAAATGAAAGTTAACTATTTTTTCCAAAATAGTAATTAGCTCAAATAAAGCATAAGCTTTAGCATTAAGATTCCACTCAATTGCATTCAAACAAAGCCAATTTGATTCGAATGAAGCTTATCGAATCATATGAAAGTAAATTGCATTCAAACATAGCTAATTTAATCAAATGAAAGTCAACTATTCTTTCCAAGAATGGTAATTGTTTCAAATAAAGCTTAATCTTAATCATTAGGATTCCACTCAATTGCATTCAAACAAAGCTAATTTTATTGGAATAAAACTTATTGTATCAAATGAAACTCAATTGCATTCAAACTTAGCCTGTTTAATCAAATGAAACTCAACTATTCTTTCCAAAAATGGTAATTGTTTCAAATAAAGCTTAAGCTTACTCATTAAGATTCCACTCAATTGCATTCAAACAAACCTAATTTTATTCGAATAAAGCTTATTGAAACAAATGAAAGTCAATTGCATTCAAACATAGCTTGTTTAATCAAATGAATGTCAACTATTGTTTCCAAAAATGGTAATTGTTTCAAATAAAGCATAAGCTTAAGCATTAAGATTCCACTAATTTGCATCCAAACAAAGCTAATTTGATTCGAATAAAGCTTATTGAATCAAATGAAATTGAATTGTTGTAAAAAATAGCTTGTTTAATCAAATGAAAGTCAACTATTCTTTCCAAGAATGGTAAATGTTTCAAATAAAGCTTAAGCTTAATCATTAAGATTCCACTCAATTGCATTCAAACAAAGCTAATTTGATTCGAATAAAGCTTATTGAATCAAATGAAAGTCAATTGCATTCAATCATAGATTGTTTAATCAAATGAAAGTCAACTATTCTCTCTAAAAATGGTAATTGTTTCAAATAAAGCTTAAGCTTAATCACTTAGTTTCCACTCAATTGCATTCAAACAAAGCTAATTTGATTCGAATAAAGCTTATTCAGTCAAATGAAATTCAATTGCATTCAAACATAGCTTGTTTAATCAAATGAAAGTCAACTAGTCTTTCCAAAAATGGTAATTGTTTCAAATAAAGCTTAAGCTTACCCATTAAGATTCCACTCAATTGCATTCAAACAAACCTAATTTTATTCGAATAAAGCTTATTGAAACAAATGAAAGTCAATTGCATTCAAACATAGCTTGTTTAATCAAATGAATGTGAACTATTGTTTCCAAAAATGGTAATTGTTTCAAATAAAGCATAAGCTTAAGCATTAAGATTCCACTCAATTGCATTCAAACAAAGCTAATTTGATTCGAATAAAGCTTATTGAATCAAATGAAATTGAACTGCTGTAAAAAATAGCTTGTTTAATCAAATGAAAGTCAACTATTCTTTCCAAGAATGGTAAATGTTTCAAATAAAGCTTACGCTTAATCATTAAGATTCCACTCAATTGCATTCAAAAAAATCTAATTTGATTCGAATAAAGCTTATTGAATCAAATGAAAGTCAATTGCATTCAATCATAGATTGTTTAATCAAATGAAAGTCAACTATTCTCTCTAAAAATGGTAATTGTTTCAAATAAAGCTTAAGCTTAATCACTAAGTTTCCACTCAATTGCATTCAAAAAAAGCTAATTTGATTCGAATAAAGCTTATTCAATCAAATGAAATTCAATTGCATTCAAACATAGCTTGTTTAATCAAATGAAAGTCAACTATTCTTTCCAAAAATGGTAATTGGTTCAAATAAAGCATAAGTTTAAGCATTAAGATTCCACTCAATTGCTTTCAAACAAAGATAATTTGATTCGACTAAAGCTTATTGAATCAAATGAAAGTCAATTACATTCAAACATAGCTTGTTTAATCAAATGAAAGTCAACTATTCTTTCCAAAAATGGTAATTGTTTCAAATAAAACTTAAGTTTAGTCATTAAGATTCCACTGAATTGCATTCAAACAAAGCTAATTTTATTTGAATAAAGCTTATTGAATAAAATAAAAGTCAATTGCAGTCAAACATAACTTGTTTAATCAAATGAAAGTCAACTATTCTTTCCAAAAATGGTAATTGGTTCAAATAAAGCATAAGCTTTAGCATTAAGATTCCGCTCAATTGCGTTCAAACAAAGCCAATTTGATTCCAATGAAGCTTATCGAATCAAATGAAAGTAAATTGCATTCAAACATAGCTAGTTTCATCAAATGAAAGTCAACTATTCTTTCCAAGAATGGTAAATGTTTCAAATAAAGCTTAATCTTAATCATTAGGATTCCACTCAATTGCATTCAAACAAAGCTAATTTGATTCGAATAAAGCTTATTGAATCAAATGAAAGTCAATTGCATTCAAACATAGCTTGTTTAATCAAATGAATGTCAACTATTCTTTCCAAAAATGGTAATTGTTTCAAATAAAGCATAAGCTTAAGCATTAAGATTCCACTCAATTGCATTCAAACAAAGCTAATTTGATTCGAATAAAGCTTATTGAATCAAATGAAATTGAATTGCTGTAAAAAATAGCTTGTTTAATCAAATGAAAGTCAACTATTCTTTCCAAGAATGGTAAATGTTTCAAATAAAGCTTAAGCTTAATCATTAAGATTCCACTCAATTGCATTCAAACAAAGCTAATTTGATTCGAATAAAGCTTATTGAATCTAGTGAAAGTCAATTGCATTCAATCATAGATTGTTTAATCAAATGAAAGTCAACTATTCTCTCTTAAAATGGTAATTGTTTCAAATAAAGCTTAAGCTTAATCACTAGGATTCCACTCAATTGCATTCAAACAAAGCTAATTTGATTCGAATAAAGCTTATTGAATCAAATGAAATTGAATTGCTGTAAAAAATAGCTTGTTTAATCAAATGAAAGTCAACTATTCTTTCCAAGAATGGTAAATGTTTCAAATAAAGCTTAAGCTTAATCATTAAGATTCCACTCAATTGCATTCAAACAAAGCTAATTTGATTCGAATAAAGCTTATTGAATCAAATGAAAGTCAATTGCATTCAATCATAGATTGTTTAATCAAATGAAAGTCAACTATTCTCTCTAAAAATGGTAATTGTTTCAAATAAAGCTTAAGCTTAATCACTAAGTTTCCACTCAATTGCATTCAAACAAAGCTAATTTGATTCGAATAAAGCTTATTCAATCAAATGGAATTCAACTGCATTCAAACATAGCTTGTTTAATCAAATGAAAGTCAACTATTCTTTCCAAAAATGGTAATTGTTTCAAATAAAGCTTAAGCTTAATCATTAAGATTCCACTCAATTGCATTCAAACAAAGCGAATTTGATTCGAATAAAGCTTATTGAAACAAATTATAGTCAATTGCATTCAAACATAACTTGTTTAATCAAATGAAAGTCAACTATTTTTTCCAAAAATGGTAATTGGTTCAAATAAAGCATAAGTTTAAGCATTAAGATTCCACTCAATTGCATTCAAACAAAGATAATTTGATTCGAATAAAGCTTATTGAATCAAATGAAAGTCAATTGCATTCAAACATAGCTTGTTTAATCAAATGAAAGTCAACTATTCTTTCCAAAAATGGTAATTGTTTCAAATAAAGCTTAAGTTTAGTCATTAAGATTCCACTGAATTGCATTCAAACAAAGCTAATTTTATTCGAATAAAGCTTATTGAATAAAATAAAAGTCAATTGCAGTCAAACATAACTTGTTTAATCAAATGAAAGTCAACTATTCTTTCCAAAAATGGTAATTGGTTCAAATAAAGCATAAGGTTTAGCATTAAGATTCCGCTCAATAGCATTCAAACAAAGCCAATTTGATTCCAATGAAGCTTATCGAATCAAATGAAAGTAAATTGCATTCAAACATAGCTAGTTTCATCAAATGAAAGTCAACTATTCTTTCCAAGAATGGTAATTGTTTCAAATAAAGCTTAATCTTAATCATTAGGATTCCACTCAATTGCATTCAAACAAAGCTAATTTGATTCGAATAAAGCTTATTGAATCAAATGAAAGTCAATTGCATTCAAACATAGCTTGTTTAATCAAATGAATGTCAACTATTCTTTCCAAAAATGGTAATTGTTTCAAATAAAGCATAAGCTTAAGCATTAAGATTCCACTCAATTGCATTCAAACAAAGTTAATTTGATTCGAATAAAGCTTATTGAATCAAATGAAATTGAATTGCTGTAAAAAATAGCTTGTTTAATCAAATGAAAGTCAACTATTCTTTCCAAGAATGGTAAATGTTTAAAATAAAGCTTAAGCTTAATCATTAAGATTCCACTCAATTGCATTCAAACAAAGCTAATTTGATTCGAATAAAGCTTATTGAATGAAGTGAAAGTCAATTGCATTCAATCATAGATTTTTTAATCAAATGAAAGTCAACTATTCTCTCTAAAAATGGTAATTGTTTCAAATAAAGCTGAAGCTTAATCACTAAGTTCAATTGCATTCAAACAAAGCTAATTTGATTCGAATAAAGCTTATTCAATCAAATGAAATTCAATTGCATTCAAACATAGCTTGTTTAATCAAATGAAAGTCAACTATTCTTTCCAAAAATGGTAATTGTTTCAAATAAAGCTTAAGTTTAATCATTAAGATTCCACACATTTGCATTCAAACAAAGCTAATTTTATTCGAATAAACCTTATTGAATCAAATAAAAGTCAATTGCATTCAAACATAGCTTGTTTAATCAAATGAAAGTTAACTATTTTTTCCAAAATAGTAATTAGCTCAAATAAAGCATAAGCTTTAGCATTAAGATTCCACTCAATTGCATTCAAACAAAGCCAATTTGATTCGAATGAAGCTTATCGAATCATATGAAAGTAAATTGCATTCAAACATAGCTAGTTTAATCAAATGAAAGTCAACTATTCTTTCCAAGAATGGTAATTGTTTCAAATAAAGCTTAATCTTAATCATTAGGATTCCACTCAATTGCATTCAAACAAAGCTAATTTTATTGGAATAAAACTTATTGTATCAAATGAAACTAAATTGCATTCAAACTTAGCCTGTTTAATCAAATGAAACTCAACTATTCTTTCCAAAAATGGTAATTGTTTCAAATAAAGCTTAAGCTTACTCATTAAGATTCCACTCAATTGCATTCAAACAAACCTAATTTTATTCGAATAAAGCTTATTGAAACAAATGAAAGTCAATTGCATTCAAACATAGCTTGTTTAATCAAATGAATGTCAACTATTGTTTCCAAAAATGGTAATTGTTTCAAATAAAGCATAAGCTTAAGCATTAAGATTCCACTAATTTGCATCCAAATAAAGCTAATTTGATTCGAATAAAGCTTATTGAATCAAATGAAATTGAATTGCTGTAAAAAATAGCTTGTTTAATCAAATGAAAGTCAACTATTCTTTCCAAGAATGGTAAATGTTTCAAATAAAGCTTAAGCTTAATCATTAAGATTCCACTCAATTGCATTCAAACAAATCTAATTTGATTCGAATAAAGCTTATTGAATCAAATGAAAGTCAATTGCATTCAATCATAGATTGTTTAATCAAATGAAAGTCAACTATTCTCTCTAAAAATGGTAATTGTTTCAAATAAAGCTTAAGCTTAATCACTTAGTTTCCACTCAATTGCATTCAAACAAAGCTAATTTGATTCGAATAAAGCTTATTCAGTCAAATGAAATTCAATTGCATTCAAACATAGCTTGTTTAATCAAATGAAAGTCAACTAGTCTTTCCAAAAATGGTAATTGTTTCAAATAAAGCTTAAGCTTACCCATTAAGATTCCACTCAATTGCATTCAAACAAACCTAATTTTATTCGAATAAAGCTTATTGAAACAAATGAAAGTCAATTGCATTCAAACATAGCTTGTTTAATCAAATGAATGTGAACTATTGTTTCCAAAAATGGTAATTGTTTCAAATAAAGCATAAGCTTAAGCATTAAGATTCCACTCAATTGCATTCAAACAAAGCTAATTTGATTCGAATAAAGCTTATTGAATCAAATGAAATTGAACTGCTGTAAAAAATAGCTTGTTTAATCAAATGAAAGTCAACTATTCTTTCCAAGAATGGTAAATGTTTCAAATAAAGCTTAAGCTTAATCATTAAGATTCCACTCAATTGCATTCAAAAAATTCTAATTTGATTCGAATAAAGCTTATTGAATCAAATGAAAGTCAATTGCATTCAATCATAGATTGTTTAATCAAATGAAAGTCAACTATTCTCTCTAAAAATGGTAATTGTTTCAAATAAAGCTTAAGCTTAATCACTAAGTTTCCACTCAATTGCATTCAAAAAAAGCTAATTTGATTCGAATAAAGCTTATTCAATCAAATGAAATTCAATTGCATTCAAACATAGCTTGTTTAATCAAATGAAAGTCAACTATTCTTTCCAAAAATGGTAATTGGTTCAAATAAAGCATAAGTTTAAGCATTAAGATTCCACTCAATTGCTTTCAAACAAAGATAATTTGAT
The DNA here is from genome assembly GCA_951394345.1 of Salicornia ramosissima. Lineage (NCBI taxonomy): Eukaryota > Viridiplantae > Streptophyta > Magnoliopsida > Caryophyllales > Amaranthaceae > Salicornia > Salicornia ramosissima. The sequence continues at coordinate 24,373,281 of OX596240.1, read as the reverse complement.
TCGAATAAAGCTTATTGAATCAAATGAAAGTCAATTACATTCAAACATAGCTTGTTTAATCAAATGAAAGTCAACTATTCTTTCCAAAAATGGTAATTGTTTCAAATAAAACTTAAGTTTAGTCATTAAGAGTCCACTGAATTGCATTCAAACAAAGCTAATTTTATTTGAATAAAGCTTATTGAATAAAATAAAAGTCAATTGCAGTCAAACATAACTTGTTTAATCAAATGAAAGTCAACTATTCTTTCCAAAAATGGTAATTGGTTCAAATAAAGCATAAGCTTTAGCATTAAGATTCCGCTCAATTGCGTTCAAACAAAGCCAATTTGATTCCAATGAAGCTTATCGAATCAAATGAAAGTAAATTGCATTCAAACATAGCTAGTTTCATCAAATGAAAGTCAACTATTCTTTCCAAGAATGGTAAATGTTTCAAATAAAGCTTAATCTTAATCATTAGGATTCCACTCAATTGCATTCAAATAAAGCTAATTTGATTCGAATAAAGCTTATTGAATCAAATGAAAGTCAATTGCATTCAAACATAGCTTGTTTAATCAAATGAATGTCAACTATTCTTTCCAAAAATGGTAATTGTTTCAAATAATGCATAAGCTTAAGCATTAAGATTCCACTCAATTGCATTCAAACAAAGCTAATTTGATTCGAATAAAGCTTATTGAATCAAATGAAATTGAATTGCTGTAAAAAATAGCTTGTTTAATCAAATGAAAGTCAACTATTCTTTCCAAGAATGGTAAATGTTTCAAATAAAGCTTAAGCTTAATCATTAAGATTCCACTCAATTGCATTCAAACAAAGCTAATTTGATTCGAATAAAGCATATTGAATCTAGTGAAAGTCAATTGCATTCAATCATAGATTGTTTAATCAAATGAAAGTCAACTATTCTCTCTTAAAATGGTAATTGTTTCAAATAAAGCTTAAGCTTAATCACTAGGATTCCACTCAATTGCATTCAAACAAAGCTAATTTGATTCGAATAAAGCTTATTGAATCAAATGAAATTGAATTGCTGTAAAAAATAGCTTGTTTAATCAAATGAAAGTCAACTATTCTTTCCAAGAATGGTAAATGTTTCAAATAAAGCTTAAGCTTAATCATTAAGATTCCACTCAATTGCATTCAAACAAAGCTAATTTGATTCGAATAAAGCTTATTGAATCAAATGAAAGTCAATTGCATTCAATCATAGATTGTTTAATCAAATGAAAGTCAACTATTCTCTCTAAAAATGGTAATTGTTTCAAATAAAGCTTAAGCTTAATCACTAAGTTTCCACTCAATTGCATTCAAACAAAGCTAATTTGATTCGAATAAAGCTTATTCAATCAAATGGAATTCAATTGCATTCAAACATAGCTTGTTTAATCAAATGAAAGTCAACTATTCTTTCCAAAAATGGTAATTGTTTCAAATAAAGCTTAAGCTTAATCATTAAGATTCCACTCAATTGCATTCAAACAAAGCGAATTTGATTCGAATAAAGCTTATTGAAACAAATTATAGTCAATTGCATTCAAACATAACTTGTTTAATCAAATGAAAGTCAATTATTTTTTCCAAAAATGGTAATTGGTTCAAATAAAGCATAAGTTTAAGCATTAAGATTCCACTCAATTGCATTCAAACAAAGATAATTTGATTCGAATAAAGCTTATTGAATCAAATGAAAGTCAATTGCATTCAAACATAGCTTGTTTAATCAAATGAAAGTCAACTATTCTTTCCAAAAATGGTAATTGTTTCAAATAAAGCTTAAGTTTAGTCATTAAGATTCCACTGAATTGCATTCAAACAAAGCTAATTTTATTCGAATAAAGCTTATTGAATAAAATAAAAGTCAATTGCAGTCAAACATAACTTGTTTAATCAAATGAAAGTCAACTATTCTTTCCAAAAATGGTAATTGGTTCAAATAAAGCATAAGCTTTAGCATTAAGATTCCGCTCAATAGCATTCAAACAAAGCCAATTTGATTCCAATGAAGCTTATCGAATCAAATGAAAGTAAATTGCATTCAAACATAGCTAGTTTCATCAAATGAAAGTCAACTATTCTTTCCAAGAATGGTAATTGTTTCAAATAAAGCTTAATCTTAATCATTAGGATTCCACTTAATTGCATTCAAACAAAGCTAATTTGATTCGAATAAAGCTTATTGAATCAAATGAAAGTCAATTGCATTCAAACATAGCTTGTTTAATCAAATGAATGTCAACTATTCTTTCCAAAAATGGTAATTGTTTCAAATAAAGCATAAGCTTAAGCATTAAGATTCCACTCAATTGCATTCAAACAAAGTTAATTTGATTCGAATAAAGCTTATTGAATCAAATGAAATTGAATTGCTGTAAAAAATAGCTTGTTTAATCAAATGAAAGTCAACTATTCTTTCCAAGAATGGTAAATGTTTCAAATAAAGCTTAAGCTTAATCATTAAGATTCCACTCAATTGCATTCAAACAAAGCTATTGATTCGAATAAAGCTTATTGAATCAAGTGAAAGTCAATTGCATTCAATCATAGATTGTTTAATCAAATGAAAGTCAACTATTCTCTCTAAAAATGGTAATTGTTTCAAATAAAGCTTAAGCTTAATCACTAAGTTCAATTGCATTCAAACAAAGCTAATTTGATTCGAATAAAGCTTATTCAATCAAATGAAATTCAATTGCATTCAAACATAGCTTGTTTAATCAAATGAAAGTCAACTATTCTTTCCAAAAATGGTAATTGTTTCAAATAAAGCTTAAGTTTAATCATTAAGATTCCACACATTTGCATTCAAACAAAGCTAATTTTATTCGAATAAACCTTATTGAATCAAATAAAAGTCAATTGCATTCAAACATAGCTTGTTTAATCAAATGAAAGTTAACTATTTTTTCCAAAATAGTAATTAGCTCAAATAAAGCATAAGCTTTAGCATTAAGATTCCACTCAATTGCATTCAAACAAAGCCAATTTGATTCGAATGAAGCTTATCGAATCATATGAAAGTAAATTGCATTCAAACATAGCTAGTTTAATCAAATGAAAGTCAACTATTCTTTCCAAGAATGGTAATTGTTTCAAATAAAGCTTAATCTTAATCATTAGGATTCCACTCAATTGCATTCAAACAAAGCTAATTTTATTGGAATAAAACTTATTGTATCAAATGAAACTCAATTGCATTCAAACTTAGCCTGTTTAATCAAATGAAACTCAACTATTCTTTCCAAAAATGGTAATTGTTTCAAATAAAGCTTAAGCTTACTCATTAAGATTCCACTCAATTGCATTCAAACAAACCTAATTTTATTCGAATAAAGCTTATTGAAACAAATGAAAGTCAATTGCATTCAAACATAGCTTGTTTAATCAAATGAATGTCAACTATTGTTTCCAAAAATGGTAATTGTTTCAAATAAAGCATAAGCTTAAGCATTAAGATTCCACTAATTTGCATCCAAACAAAGCTAATTTGATTCGAATAAAGCTTATTGAATCAAATGAAATTGAATTGCTGTAAAAAATAGCTTGTTTAATCAAATGAAAGTCAACTATTCTTTCCAAGAATGGTAAATGTTTCAAATAAAGCTTAAGCTTAATCATTAAGATTCCACTCAATTGCATTCAAACAAAGCTAATTTGATTCGAATAAAGCTTATTGAATCAAATGAAAGTCAATTGCATTCAATCATAGATTGTTTAATCAAATGAAAGTCAACTATTCTCTCTAAAAATGGTAATTGTTTCAAATAAAGCTTAAGCTTAATCACTTAGTTTCCACTCAATTGCATTCAAACAAAGCTAATTTGATTCGAATAAAGCTTATTCAGTCAAATGAAATTCAATTGCATTCAAACATAGCTTGTTTAATCAAATGAAAGTCAACTAGTCTTTCCAAAAATGGTAATTGTTTCAAATAAAGCTTAAGCTTACCCATTAAGATTCCACTCAATTGCATTCAAACAAACCTAATTTTATTCGAATAAAGCTTATTGAAACAAATGAAAGTCAATTGCATTCAAACATAGCTTGTTTAATCAAATGAATGTGAACTATTGTTTCCAAAAATGGTAATTGTTTCAAATAAAGCATAAGCTTAAGCATTAAGATTCCACTCAATTGCATTCAAACAAAGCTAATTTGATTCGAATAAAGCTTATTGAATCAAATGAAATTGAACTGCTGTAAAAAATAGCTTGTTTAATCAAATGAAAGTCAACTATTCTTTCCAAGAATGGTAAATGTTTCAAATAAAGCTTAAGCTTAATCATTAAGATTCCACTCAATTGCATTCAAAAAAATCTAATTTGATTCGAATAAAGCTTATTGAATCAAATGAAAGTCAATTGCATTCAATCATAGATTGTTTAATCAAATGAAAGTCAACTATTCTCTCTAAAAATGGTAATTGTTTCAAATAAAGCTTAAGCTTAATCACTAAGTTTCCACTCAATTGCATTCAAAAAAAGCTAATTTGATTCGAATAAAGCTTATTCAATCAAATGAAATTCAATTGCATTCAAACATAGCTTGTTTAATCAAATGAAAGTCAACTATTCTTTCCAAAAATGGTAATTGGTTCAAATAAAGCATAAGTTTAAGCATTAAGATTCCACTCAATTGCTTTCAAACAAAGATAATTTGATTCGAATAAAGCTTATTGAATCAAATGAAAGTCAATTACATTCAAACATAGCTTGTTTAATCAAATGAAAGTCAACTATTCTTTCCAAAAATGGTAATTGTTTCAAATAAAACTTAAGTTTAGTCATTAAGATTCCACTGAATTGCATTCAAACAAAGCTAATTTTATTTGAATAAAGCTTATTGAATAAAATAAAAGTCAATTGCAGTCAAACATAACTTGTTTAATCAAATGAAAGTCAACTATTCTTTCCAAAAATGGTAATTGGTTCAAATAAAGCATAAGCTTTAGCATTAAGATTCCGCTCAATTGCGTTCAAACAAAGCCAATTTGATTCCAATGAAGCTTATCGAATCAAATGAAAGTAAATTGCATTCAAACATAGCTAGTTTCATCAAATGAAAGTCAACTATTCTTTCCAAGAATGGTAAATGTTTCAAATAAAGCTTAATCTTAATCATTAGGATTCCACTCAATTGCATTCAAACAAAGCTAATTTGATTCGAATAAAGCTTATTGAATCAAATGAAAGTCAATTGCATTCAAACATAGCTTGTTTAATCAAATGAATGTCAACTATTCTTTCCAAAAATGGTAATTGTTTCAAATAATGCATAAGCTTAAGCATTAAGATTCCACTCAATTGCATTCAAACAAAGCTAATTTGATTCGAATAAAGCTTATTGAATCAAATGAAATTGAATTGCTGTAAAAAATAGCTTGTTTAATCAAATGAAAGTCAACTATTCTTTCCAAGAATGGTAAATGTTTCAAATAAAGCTTAAGCTTAATCATTAAGATTCCACTCAATTGCATTCAAACAAAGCTAATTTGATTCGAATAAAGCATATTGAATCTAGTGAAAGTCAATTGCATTCAATCATAGATTGTTTAATCAAATGAAAGTCAACTATTCTCTCTTAAAATGGTAATTGTTTCAAATAAAGCTTAAGCTTAATCACTAGGATTCCACTCAATTGCATTCAAACAAAGCTAATTTGATTCGAATAAAGCTTATTGAATCAAATGAAATTGAATTGCTGTAAAAAATAGCTTGTTTAATCAAATGAAAGTCAACTATTCTTTCCAAGAATGGTAAATGTTTCAAATAAAGCTTAAGCTTAATCATTAAGATTCCACTCAATTGCATTCAAACAAAGCTAATTTGATTCGAATAAAGCTTATTGAATCAAATGAAAGTCAATTGCATTCAATCATAGATTGTTTAATCAAATGAAAGTCAACTATTCTCTCTAAAAATGGTAATTGTTTCAAATAAAGCTTAAGCTTAATCACTAAGTTTCCACTCAATTGCATTCAAACAAAGCTAATTTGATTCGAATAAAGCTTATTCAATCAAATGGAATTCAATTGCATTCAAACATAGCTTGTTTAATCAAATGAAAGTCAACTATTCTTTCCAAAAATGGTAATTGTTTCAAATAAAGCTTAAGCTTAATCATTAAGATTCCACTCAATTGCATTCAAACAAAGCGAATTTGATTCGAATAAAGCTTATTGAAACAAATTATAGTCAATTGCATTCAAACATAACTTGTTTAATCAAATGAAAGTCAATTATTTTTTCCAAAAATGGTAATTGGTTCAAATAAAGCATAAGTTTAAGCATTAAGATTCCACTCAATTGCATTCAAACAAAGATAATTTGATTCGAATAAAGCTTATTGAATCAAATGAAAGTCAATTGCATTCAAACATAGCTTGTTTAATCAAATGAAAGTCAACTATTCTTTCCAAAAATGGTAATTGTTTCAAATAAAGCTTAAGTTTAGTCATTAAGATTCCACTGAATTGCATTCAAACAAAGCTAATTTTATTCGAATAAAGCTTATTGAATAAAATAAAAGTCAATTGCAGTCAAACATAACTTGTTTAATCAAATGAAAGTCAACTATTCTTTCCAAAAATGGTAATTGGTTCAAATAAAGCATAAGCTTTAGCATTAAGATTCCGCTCAATAGCATTCAAACAAAGCCAATTTGATTCCAATGAAGCTTATCGAATCAAATGAAAGTAAATTGCATTCAAACATAGCTAGTTTCATCAAATGAAAGTCAACTATTCTTTCCAAGAATGGTAATTGTTTCAAATAAAGCTTAATCTTAATCATTAGGATTCCACTTAATTGCATTCAAACAAAGCTAATTTGATTCGAATAAAGCTTATTGAATCAAATGAAAGTCAATTGCATTCAAACATAGCTTGTTTAATCAAATGAATGTCAACTATTCTTTCCAAAAATGGTAATTGTTTCAAATAAAGCATAAGCTTAAGCATTAAGATTCCACTCAATTGCATTCAAACAAAGTTAATTTGATTCGAATAAAGCTTATTGAATCAAATGAAATTGAATTGCTGTAAAAAATAGCTTGTTTAATCAAATGAAAGTCAACTATTCTTTCCAAGAATGGTAAATGTTTCAAATAAAGCTTAAGCTTAATCATTAAGATTCCACTCAATTGCATTCAAACAAAGCTATTGATTCGAATAAAGCTTATTGAATCAAGTGAAAGTCAATTGCATTCAATCATAGATTGTTTAATCAAATGAAAGTCAACTATTCTCTCTAAAAATGGTAATTGTTTCAAATAAAGCTTAAGCTTAATCACTAAGTTCAATTGCATTCAAACAAAGCTAATTTGATTCGAATAAAGCTTATTCAATCAAATGAAATTCAATTGCATTCAAACATAGCTTGTTTAATCAAATGAAAGTCAACTATTCTTTCCAAAAATGGTAATTGTTTCAAATAAAGCTTAAGTTTAATCATTAAGATTCCACACATTTGCATTCAAACAAAGCTAATTTTATTCGAATAAACCTTATTGAATCAAATAAAAGTCAATTGCATTCAAACATAGCTTGTTTAATCAAATGAAAGTTAACTATTTTTTCCAAAATAGTAATTAGCTCAAATAAAGCATAAGCTTTAGCATTAAGATTCCACTCAATTGCATTCAAACAAAGCCAATTTGATTCGAATGAAGCTTATCGAATCATATGAAAGTAAATTGCATTCAAACATAGCTAGTTTAATCAAATGAAAGTCAACTATTCTTTCCAAGAATGGTAATTGTTTCAAATAAAGCTTAATCTTAATCATTAGGATTCCACTCAATTGCATTCAAACAAAGCTAATTTTATTGGAATAAAACTTATTGTATCAAATGAAACTCAATTGCATTCAAACTTAGCCTGTTTAATCAAATGAAACTCAACTATTCTTTCCAAAAATGGTAATTGTTTCAAATAAAGCTTAAGCTTACTCATTAAGATTCCACTCAATTGCATTCAAACAAACCTAATTTTATTCGAATAAAGCTTATTGAAACAAATGAAAGTCAATTGCATTCAAACATAGCTTGTTTAATCAAATGAATGTCAACTATTGTTTCCAAAAATGGTAATTGTTTCAAATAAAGCATAAGCTTAAGCATTAAGATTCCACTAATTTGCATCCAAACAAAGCTAATTTGATTCGAATAAAGCTTATTGAATCAAATGAAATTGAATTGCTGTAAAAAATAGCTTGTTTAATCAAATGAAAGTCAACTATTCTTTCCAAGAATGGTAAATGTTTCAAATAAAGCTTAAGCTTAATCATTAAGATTCCACTCAATTGCATTCAAACAAAGCTAATTTGATTCGAATAAAGCTTATTGAATCAAATGAAAGTCAATTGCATTCAATCATAGATTGTTTAATCAAATGAAAGTCAACTATTCTCTCTAAAAATGGTAATTGTTTCAAATAAAGCTTAAGCTTAATCACTTAGTTTCCACTCAATTGCATTCAAACAAAGCTAATTTGATTCGAATAAAGCTTATTCAGTCAAATGAAATTCAATTGCATTCAAACATAGCTTGTTTAATCAAATGAAAGTCAACTAGTCTTTCCAAAAATGGTAATTGTTTCAAATAAAGCTTAAGCTTACCCATTAAGATTCCACTCAATTGCATTCAAACAAACCTAATTTTATTCGAATAAAGCTTATTGAAACAAATGAAAGTCAATTGCATTCAAACATAGCTTGTTTAATCAAATGAATGTGAACTATTGTTTCCAAAAATGGTAATTGTTTCAAATAAAGCATAAGCTTAAGCATTAAGATTCCACTCAATTGCATTCAAACAAAGCTAATTTGATTCGAATAAAGCTTATTGAATCAAATGAAATTGAACTGCTGTAAAAAATAGCTTGTTTAATCAAATGAAAGTCAACTATTCTTTCCAAGAATGGTAAATGTTTCAAATAAAGCTTAAGCTTAATCATTAAGATTCCACTCAATTGCATTCAAAAAAATCTAATTTGATTCGAATAAAGCTTATTGAATCAAATGAAAGTCAATTGCATTCAATCATAGATTGTTTAATCAAATGAAAGTCAACTATTCTCTCTAAAAATGGTAATTGTTTCAAATAAAGCTTAAGCTTAATCACTAAGTTTCCACTCAATTGCATTCAAAAAAAGCTAATTTGATTCGAATAAAGCTTATTCAATCAAATGAAATTCAATTGCATTCAAACATAGCTTGTTTAATCAAATGAAAGTCAACTATTCTTTCCAAAAATGGTAATTGGTTCAAATAAAGCATAAGTTTAAGCATTAAGATTCCACTCAATTGCTTTCAAACAAAGATAATTTGATTCGAATAAAGCTTATTGAATCAAATGAAAGTCAATTACATTCAAACATAGCTTGTTTAATCAAATGAAAGTCAACTATTCTTTCCAAAAATGGTAATTGTTTCAAATAAAACTTAAGTTTAGTCATTAAGATTCCACTGAATTGCATTCAAACAAAGCTAATTTTATTTGAATAAAGCTTATTGAATAAAATAAAAGTCAATTGCAGTCAAACATAACTTGTTTAATCAAATGAAAGTCAACTATTCTTTCCAAAAATGGTAATTGGTTCAAATAAAGCATAAGCTTTAGCATTAAGATTCCGCTCAATTGCGTTCAAACAAAGCCAATTTGATTCCAATGAAGCTTATCGAATCAAATGAAAGTAAATTGCATTCAAACATAGCTAGTTTCATCAAATGAAAGTCAACTATTCTTTCCAAGAATGGTAAATGTTTCAAATAAAGCTTAATCTTAATCATTAGGATTCCACTCAATTGCATTCAAACAAAGCTAATTTGATTCGAATAAAGCTTATTGAATCAAATGAAAGTCAATTGCATTCAAACATAGCTTGTTTAATCAAATGAATGTCAACTATTCTTTCCAAAAATGGTAATTGTTTCAAATAAAGCATAAGCTTAAGCATTAAGATTCCACTCAATTGCATTCAAACAAAGCTAATTTGATTCGAATAAAGCTTATTGAATCAAATGAAATTGAATTGCTGTAAAAAATAGCTTGTTTAATCAAATGAAAGTCAACTATTCTTTCCAAGAATGGTAAATGTTTCAAATAAAGCTTAAGCTTAATCATTAAGATTCCACTCAATTGCATTCAAACAAAGCTAATTTGATTCGAATAAAGCTTATTGAATCTAGTGAAAGTCAATTGCATTCAATCATAGATTGTTTAATCAAATGAAAGTCAACTATTCTCTCTTAAAATGGTAATTGTTTCAAATAAAGCTTAAGCTTAATCACTAGGATTCCACTCAATTGCATTCAAACAAAGCTAATTTGATTCGAATAAAGCTTATTGAATCAAATGAAATTGAATTGCTGTAAAAAATAGCTTGTTTAATCAAATGAAAGTCAACTATTCTTTCCAAGAATGGTAAATGTTTCAAATAAAGCTTAAGCTTAATCATTAAGATTCCACTCAATTGCATTCAAACAAAGCTAATTTGATTCGAATAAAGCTTATTGAATCAAATGAAAGTCAATTGCATTCAATCATAGATTGTTTAATCAAATGAAAGTCAACTATTCTCTCTAAAAATGGTAATTGTTTCAAATAAAGCTTAAGCTTAATCACTAAGTTTCCACTCAATTGCATTCAAACAAAGCTAATTTGATTCGAATAAAGCTTATTCAATCAAATGGAATTCAATTGCATTCAAACATAGCTTGTTTAATCAAATGAAAGTCAACTATTCTTTCCAAAAATGGTAATTGTTTCAAATAAAGCTTAAGCTTAATCATTAAGATTCCACTCAATTGCATTCAAACAAAGCGAATTTGATTCGAATAAAGCTTATTGAAACAAATTATAGTCAATTGCATTCAAACATAACTTGTTTAATCAAATGAAAGTCAACTATTTTTTCCAAAAATGGTAATTGGTTCAAATAAAGCATAAGTTTAAGCATTAAGATTCCACTCAATTGCATTCAAACAAAGATAATTTGATTCGAATAAAGCTTATTGAATCAAATGAAAGTCAATTGCATTCAAACATAGCTTGTTTAATCAAATGAAAGTCAACTATTCTTTCCAAAAATGGTAATTGTTTCAAATAAAGCATAAGTTTAGTCATTAAGATTCCACTGAATTGCATTCAAACAAAGCTAATTTTATTCGAATAAAGCTTATTGAATAAAATAAAAGTCAATTGCAGTCAAACATAACTTGTTTAATCAAATGAAAGTCAACTATTCTTTCCAAAAATGGTAATTGGTTCAAATAAAGCATAAGCTTTAGCATTAAGATTCCGCTCAATAGCATTCAAACAAAGCCAATTTGATTCCAATGAAGCTTATCGAATCAAATGAAAGTAAATTGCATTCAAACATAGCTAGTTTCATCAAATGAAAGTCAACTATTCTTTCCAAGAATGGTAATTGTTTCAAATAAAGCTTAATCTTAATCATTAGGATTCCACTCAATTGCATTCAAACAAAGCTAATTTGATTCGAATAAAGCTTATTGAATCAAATGAAAGTCAATTGCATTCAAACATAGCTTGTTTAATCAAATGAATGTCAACTATTCTTTCCAAAAATGGTAATTGTTTCAAATAAAGCATAAGCTTAAGCATTAAGATTCCACTCAATTGCATTCAAACAAAGTTAATTTGATTCGAATAAAGCTTATTGAATCAAATGAAATTGAATTGCTGTAAAAAATAGCTTGTTTAATCAAATGAAAGTCAACTATTCTTTCCAAGAATGGTAAATGTTTCAAATAAAGCTTAAGCTTAATCATTAAGATTCCACTCAATTGCATTCAAACAAAGCTAATTTGATTCGAATAAAGCTTATTGAATCAAGTGAAAGTCAATTGCATTCAATCATAGATTGTTTAATCAAATGAAAGTCAACTATTCTCTCTAAAAATGGTAATTGTTTCAAATAAAGCTTAAGCTTAATCACTAAGTTCAATTGCATTCAAACAAAGCTAATTTGATTCGAATAAAGCTTATTCAATCAAATGAAATTCAATTGCATTCAAACATAGCTTGTTTGATCAAATGAAAGTCAACTATTCTTTCCAAAAATGGTAATTGTTTCAAATAAAGCTTAAGTTTAATCATTAAGATTCCACACATTTGCATTCAAACAAAGCTAATTTTATTCGAATAAACCTTATTGAATCAAATAAAAGTCAATTGCATTCAAACATAGCTTGTTTAATCAAATGAAAGTTAACTATTTTTTCCAAAATAGTAATTAGCTCAAATAAAGCATAAGCTTTAGCATTAAGATTCCACTCAATTGCATTCAAACAAAGCCAATTTGATTCGAATGAAGCTTATCGAATCATATGAAAGTAAATTGCATTCAAACATAGCTAGTTTAATCAAATGAAAGTCAACTATTCTTTCCAAGAATGGTAATTGTTTCAAATAAAGCTTAATCTTAATCATTAGGATTCCACTCAATTGCATTCAAACAAAGCTAATTTTATTGGAATAAAACTTATTGTATCAAATGAAACTCAATTGCATTCAAACTTAGCCTGTTTAATCAAATGAAACTCAACTATTCTTTCCAAAAATGGTAATTGTTTCAAATAAAGCTTAAGCTTACTCATTAAGATTCCACTCAATTGCATTCAAACAAACCTAATTTTATTCGAATAAAGCTTATTGAAACAAATGAAAGTCAATTGCATTCAAACATAGCTTGTTTAATCAAATGAATGTCAACTATTGTTTCCAAAAATGGTAATTGTTTCAAATAAAGCATAAGCTTAAGCATTAAGATTCCACTAATTTGCATCCAAACAAAGCTAATTTGATTCGAATAAAGCTTATTGAATCAAATGAAATTGAATTGCTGTAAAAAAATAGCTTGTTTAATCAAATGAAAGTCAACTATTCTTTCCAAGAATGGTAAATGTTTCAAATAAAGCTTAAGCTTAATCATTAAGATTCCACTCAATTGCATTCAAACAAAGCTAATTTGATTCGAATAAAGCTTATTGAATCAAATGAAAGTCAATTGCATTCAATCATAGATTGTTTAATCAAATGAAAGTCAACTATTCTCTCTAAAAATGGTAATTGTTTCAAATAAAGCTTAAGCTTAATCACTTAGTTTCCACTCAATTGCATTCAAACAAAGCTAATTTGATTCGAATAAAGCTTATTCAGTCAAATGAAATTCAATTGCATTCAAACATAGCTTGTTTAATCAAATGAAAGTCAACTAGTCTTTCCAAAAATGGTAATTGTTTCAAATAAAGCTTAAGCTTACCCATTAAGATTCCACTCAATTGCATTCAAACAAACCTAATTTTATTCGAATAAAGCTTATTGAAACAAATGAAAGTCAATTGCATTCAAACATAGCTTGTTTAATCAAATGAATGTGAACTATTGTTTCCAAAAATGGTAATTGTTTCAAATAAAGCATAAGCTTAAGCATTAAGATTCCACTCAATTGCATTCAAACAAAGCTAATTTGATTCGAATAAAGCTTATTGAATCAAATGAAATTGAACTGCTGTAAAAAATAGCTTGTTTAATCAAATGAAAGTCAACTATTCTTTCCAAGAATGGTAAATGTTTCAAATAAAGCTTAAGCTTAATCATTAAGATTCCACTCAATTGCATTCAAAAAAATCTAATTTGATTCGAATAAAGCTTATTGAATCAAATGAAAGTCAATTGCATTCAATCATAGATTGTTTAATCAAATGAAAGTCAACTATTCTCTCTAAAAATGGTAATTGTTTCAAATAAAGCTTAAGCTTAATCACTAAGTTTCCACTCAATTGCATTCAAAAAAAGCTAATTTGATTCGAATAAAGCTTATTCAATCAAATGAAATTCAATTGCATTCAAACATAGCTTGTTTAATCAAATGAAAGTCAACTATTCTTTCCAAAAATGGTAATTGGTTCAAATAAAGCATAAGTTTAAGCATTAAGATTCCACTCAATTGCTTTCAAACAAAGATAATTTGATTCGAATAAAGCTTATTGAATCAAATGAAAGTCAATTACATTCAAACATAGCTTGTTTAATCAAATGAAAGTCAACTATTCTTTCCAAAAATGGTAATTGTTTCAAATAAAACTTAAGTTTAGTCATTAAGATTCCACTGAATTGCATTCAAACAAAGCTAATTTTATTTGAATAAAGCTTATTGAATAAAATAAAAGTCAATTGCAGTCAAACATAACTTGTTTAATCAAATGAAAGTCAACTATTCTTTCCAAAAATGGTAATTGGTTCAAATAAAGCATAAGCTTTAGCATTAAGATTCCGCTCAATTGCGTTCAAACAAAGCCAATTTGATTCCAATGAAGCTTATCGAATCAAATGAAAGTAAATTGCATTCAAACATAGCTAGTTTCATCAAATGAAAGTCAACTATTCTTTCCAAGAATGGTAAATGTTTCAAATAAAGCTTAATCTTAATCATTAGGATTCCACTCAATTGCATTCAAACAAAGCTAATTTGATTCGAATAAAGCTTATTGAATCAAATGAAAGTCAATTGCATTCAAACATAGCTTGTTTAATCAAATGAATGTCAACTATTCTTTCCAAAAATGGTAATTGTTTCAAATAAAGCATAAGCTTAAGCATTAAGATTCCACTCAATTGCATTCAAACAAAGCTAATTTGATTCGAATAAAGCTTATTGAATCAAATGAAATTGAATTGCTGTAAAAAATAGCTTGTTTAATCAAATGAAAGTCAACTATTCTTTCCAAGAATGGTAAATGTTTCAAATAAAGCTTAAGCTTAATCATTAAGATTCCACTCAATTGCATTCAAACAAAGCTAATTTGATTCGAATAAAGCTTATTGAATCTAGTGAAAGTCAATTGCATTCAATCATAGATTGTTTAATCAAATGAAAGTCAACTATTCTCTCTTAAAATGGTAATTGTTTCAAATAAAGCTTAAGCTTAATCACTAGGATTCCACTCAATTGCATTCAAACAAAGCTAATTTGATTCGAATAAAGCTTATTGAATCAAATGAAATTGAATTGCTGTAAAAAATAGCTTGTTTAATCAAATGAAAGTCAACTATTCTTTCCAAGAATGGTAAATGTTTCAAATAAAGCTTAAGCTTAATCATTAAGATTCCACTCAATTGCATTCAAACAAAGCTAATTTGATTCGAATAAAGCTTATTGAATCAAATGAAAGTCAATTGCATTCAATCATAGATTGTTTAATCAAATGAAAGTCAACTATTCTCTCTAAAAATGGTAATTGTTTCAAATAAAGCTTAAGCTTAATCACTAAGTTTCCACTCAATTGCATTCAAACAAAGCTAATTTGATTCGAATAAAGCTTATTCAATCAAATGGAATTCAATTGCATTCAAACATAGCTTGTTTAATCAAATGAAAGTCAACTATTCTTTCCAAAAATGGTAATTGTTTCAAATAAAGCTTAAGCTTAATCATTAAGATTCCACTCAATTGCATTCAAACAAAGCGAATTTGATTCGAATAAAGCTTATTGAAACAAATTATAGTCAATTGCATTCAAACATAACTTGTTTAATCAAATGAAAGTCAACTATTTTTTCCAAAAATGGTAATTGGTTCAAATAAAGCATAAGTTTAAGCATTAAGATTCCACTCAATTGCATTCAAACAAAGATAATTTGATTCGAATAAAGCTTATTGAATCAAATGAAAGTCAATTGCTGTAAAAAATAGCTTGTTTAATCAAATGAAAGTCAACTATTCTTTCCAAGAATGGTAAATGTTTCAAATAAAGCTTAAGCTTAATCATTAAGATTCCACTCAATTGCATTCAAACAAAGCTAATTTGATTCGAATAAAGCTTATTGAATCAAGTGAAAGTCAATTGCATTCAATCATAGATTGTTTAATCAAATGAAAGTCAACTATTCTCTCTAAAAATGGTAATTGTTTCAAATAAAGCTTAAGCTTAATCACTAAGTTCAATTGCATTCAAACAAAGCTAATTTGATTCGAATAAAGCTTATTCAATCAAATGAAATTCAATTGCATTCAAACATAGCTTGTTTAATCAAATGAAAGTCAACTATTCTTTCCAAAAATGGTAATTGTTTCAAATAAAACTTAAGCTTAATCATTAAGATTCCACTCAATTGCATTCAAACAAAGCGAATTTGATTCGAATAAAGCTTATTGAAACAAATTATAGTCAATTGCATTCAAACATAGCTTGTTTAATCAAATGAAAGTCAACTATTTTTTCCAAAAATGGTAATTGGTTCAAATAAAGCATAAGCTTAAGCATTAAGATTCCACTCAATTGCATTGAAACAAAGCTAATTTGATTCGAATAAAGCTTGTTGAATCAAATGAAAGTCAATTGCATTCAAACATAGCTTGTTTAATCAAATGAATGTCAACTATTCTTTCCAAAAATGGTAATTGTTTCAAATAATGCATAAGCTTAAGCATTAAGATTCCACTCAATTGCATTCAAACAAAGTTAATTTGATTCGAATAAAGCTTATTGAATCAAATGAAATTGAATTGCTGTAAAAAATAGCTTGTTTAATCAAATGAAAGTCAACTATTCTTTCCAAGAATGGTAAATGTTTCAAATAAAGCTTAAGCTTAATCATTAAGATTCCACTCAATTGCATTCAAACAAAGCTAATTTGATTCGAATAAAGCTTATTGAATCAAGTGAAAGTCAATTGCATTCAATCATAGATTGTTAAATCAAATGAAAGTCAACTATTCTCTCTAAAAATGGTAATTGTTTCAAATAAAGCTTAAGCTTAATCACTAAGTTCAATTGCGTTCAAACAAAGCTAATTTGATTCGAATAAAACTTATTGAATCAAATGAAAGTCAGTTGCATTCAAACATAGCTTGTTTAATCAAATGAAAGTCAACTATTCTTTCCAAAAATGGTAATTGTTTCAAATAAAGCTTAAGTTTAGTCATTAAGATTCCACTCAATTGCATTCAAACAAAGATAATTTTATTCGAATAAAGCTTATTGAATAAAATAAAAGTCAATTGCATTCAAACATAACTTGTTTAATCAAATGAAAGTCAACTTTTCTTTCCAAAAATGGTAATAGGTTCAAATAAAGCATAACCTTTAGCATTAAGATTCCGCTCAATTGCATTCAAACAAAGCCAATTTGATTCGAATGAAGCTTATTGAATCAAATGAAAGTAAATTGTATTCAAACATAGCTAGTTTAATCAAATGAAAGTCAACTATTCTTTCCAAGAATGGTAATTGTTTGAAATAAAGCTTAATCATAATCATTAGGATTCCAATCAATTGCATTCAAACAAAGCCAATTTGATTCGAATAAAGCTTAATGAATCAAATGAAAGTAAATTGCATTAAAAAATAGCTAGTTTGATCAAATGACAGTCAACTATTCTTTCCAAAAATAGTAATTGTTTCAAATAAAGCTTGATCTTAGTCATTAAGATTCCACTCAATTGCATTCAAACAAAGCTAATTTGATTCGAATAAAGTTTATTGTATGAAATGAAAGTCAATTGCATTCAAACATAGCTTGTTTAATCAAATGAAAGTCAACTATTCTTTCCAAAAATGGTAATTGTTTCATATAAAGCTTAAGTTTAGTCATTAAGATTCCACTCAATGGCATTCAAACAAAGCTAATTTAATTCGAATAAAGCTTATTCAATCAAATGAAATTCAATTGCATTCAAACATAGCTTGTTTAATCAAATGAAAGTCAACTATTCTTTCCAAAAATGGTAATTGTTTCAAATAAAGCTTAAGCTTAATCATTAAGATTCCACTCAATTGCATTCAAACAAAGCGAATTTTATTCGAATAAAGCTTATTGAAACAAATTATAGTCAATTGCATTCAAACATAGCTTGTTTAATCAAATGAGAGTCAACTATTTTTTCCAAAAATGGTAATTGGTTCAAATAAAGCATAAGCTTAAGCATTAAGATTCCACTCAATTGCATTCAAACAAAGATAATTTGATTCGAATAAAGCTTATTGAATAATATGAAAGTCAATTGCATTCAAACATAGCTTGTTTAATCAAATGAAAGTCAACTATTCTTTCCAAAAATGGTAATTGTTTCAAATAAAGCTTAAGTTTAATCATTAAGATTCCACTCAATTGCATTCAAACAAAGCTAATTTTATTCGAATAAAGCTTATTGAATAAAATAAAAGTCAATTGCATTCAAACATAACTTGTTTAATCAAATGAAAGTCAACTATTCTTTCCAAAAAAAGTAATTGGTTCAAAGAAAGGATAAGCTTTAGCATTAAGATTCCACTCAATTGCATTCAAACAAAGCCAATTTGATTCGAATAAAGCTTATTGAATCAAATGAAAGTAAATTGCATTCAAACATAGCTAGTTTAATCAAATGAAAGTCAACTATTCTTTCCAAGAATGGTAATTGTTTCAAATAAAGCTTAATCTTAATCATTAAGATTCCACTAAATTACATTCAAACAAAGCCAGTTTGATTCGAATAAAGCTTAATGAATCAAATAAAAGTAAATTGCATTCAAAAATAGCTAGCTTGACCAAATGAAAGTCAACTATTTTTTCCAAAAATAGTAATTGTTTCAAATAAAGCTTGATCTTAATCATTAATATTCCACTCAATTGCATTCAAACAAAGCTAATTTGATTCGAATAAAGCTTATTGTATCAAATGAAAGTCAATTGCATTCAAACATAGCTTGTTTAATCAAATGAAAGTCAACTATTCTTTCCAAAAATGGTAATTGTTTCATATAAAGCTTAAGCTTAATCATTAAGATTCCACTCAATTGCATTCAAACAAAGCGAATTTGATTCGAATAAAGCTTATTGAAACATATTATAGTCAATTGCATTCAAACATAGCTTGTTTAATCAAATGAAAGTCAACTATTCTTTCCAAAAATGTTAATTGTTTCATATACAACTTAAGCTTAATCATTAAGATTCCACTCAATTACATTGAAACAAAGCGAATTTGATTCGAATAAAGCTTATTGAAACAAATTATAGTCAATTGCATTCAAACATAGCTTGTTTAATCAAATGAAAGTCAACTATTTTTTCCAAAAATGGTAATTGGTTCAAATAAAGCATAAGCTTAAGCATTAAGATTCCACTCAATTGCATTCAAACAAAGATAATTTGATTCGAATAAAGCTTATTGAATCAAATGAAAGTCAATTGCATTCAAACATAGCTTGTTTAATCAAATGAAAGTCAACTATTCTTTCCAAAAATGGTAATTGTTTCAAATAAAGCTTGAGTTTAATCATTAAGATTCCACTCAATTGCATTCAAACAAAGCTAATTTTATTCGAATAAAGCTTATTGAATAAAATAAAAGTCAATTGCATTCAAACATTACTTTTTTAATCAAATCAAAGTCAACTATTCTTTCCAAAAATGGTAATTGGTTCAAATAAAGCACAAGCTTTACCATTAAGATTCCGCTCAATTGCATTCAAACAAAGCCAATTTGATTCGAATAAAGATTATTGAATCAAATGAAAGTAAATTGCATTCAAACATAGCTAGTTTAATCAAATGAAAGTCAACTATTCTTTCCAAGAATGGTAATTGTTTCAAATAAAGCTTAATCTTAATCATTAAGATTCCACTGAATTGCATTCAAACAAAGCCAATTTGATTCGAATAAAGCTTATTGAATCAAATTATAGTCAATTGCATTCAAACATAGCTTGTTTAATCAAATGAAAGTCAACTATTCTTTCCAAAAATGGTAATTGGTTCAAATAAAGCATAAGTTTAAGCATTAAGATTCCACTCAATTGCTTTCAAACAAAGATAATTTGATTCGAATAAAGCTTATTGAATCAAAGGAAAGTCAATTGCATTCAAACATAGCTTGTTTAATCAAATGAAAGTCAACTATTCTTTCCAAAAATGGTAATTGTTTCAAATAAAGCTTAAGTTTAGTCATTAAGATTCCACTGAATTGCATTCAAACAAAGCTAATTTTATTCGAATAAAGCTTATTGAATCAAATGAAAGTCAATTGCATTCAAACATAGCTTTTTTAATCAAATGAAAGTCAACTATTCTTTCCAAAAATGGTAATTGTTTCAAATAAAGCTTAAGTTTAGTCATTAAGATTCCACTGAATTGCATTCAAACAAAGCTAATTTTATTTGAATAAAGCTTATTGAATAAAATAAAAGTCAATTGCAGTCAAACATAACTTGTTTAATCAAATGAAAGTCAACTATTCTTTCCAAAAATGGTAATTGGTTCAAATAAAGCATAAGCTTTAGCATTAAGATTCCGCTCAATTGCGTTCAAACAAAGCCAATTTGATTCCAATGAAGCTTATCGAATCAAATGAAAGTAAGTTGCATTCAAACATAGCTAGTTTCATCAAATGAAAGTTAACTATTCTTTCCAAGAATGGTAATTGTTTCAAATAAAGCTTAATCTTAATCATTAGGATTCCACTCAATTGCATTCAAACAAAGCTAATTTGATTCGAATAAAGCTTATTGAATCAAATGAAAGTCAATTGCATTCAAACATAGCTTGTTTAATCAAATGAATGTCAACTATTCTTTCCAAAAATGGTAATTGTTTTAAATAAAGCATAAGCTTAAGCATTAAGATTCCACTCAATTGCATTCCAAAAAAGCTAATTTGATTCGAATAAAGCTTATTGAATCAAATGAAATTGAATTGCTTTAAAAAATAGCTTGTTTAATCAAATGAAAGTCAACTATTCTTTCCAAGAATGGTAAATGTTTCAAATAAAGCTTAAGCTTAATCATTAAGATTCCACTCAATTGCATTCAAACAAAGCTAATTTGATTCGAATAAAGCTTATTGAATCAAGTGAAAGTCAATT
The DNA here is from genome assembly GCA_951394345.1 of Salicornia ramosissima. Classification (NCBI taxonomy): domain Eukaryota; kingdom Viridiplantae; phylum Streptophyta; class Magnoliopsida; order Caryophyllales; family Amaranthaceae; genus Salicornia; species Salicornia ramosissima. The sequence continues at coordinate 24,352,406 of OX596240.1, read as the reverse complement.
GCATTCAATCATAGATTGTTTAATCAAATGAAAGTCAACTATTCTCTCTAAAAATGGTAATTGTTTCAAATAAAGCTTAAGCTTAATCACTAAGATTCCACTCAATTGCATTCAAACAAAGCTAATTTGATTCGAATAAAGCTTATTGAATCAAATGAAACTCAATTGCATTCAAACATAGCTTGTTTAATCAAATGAAAGTCAACTATTCTTTCCAAAAATGGTAATTGTTTCAAATAAAGCTTAAGTTTAATCATTAAGATTCCACACATTTGCATTCAAACAAAGCTAATTTTATTCGAATAAAGCTTATTGAATCAAATAAAAGTCAATTGCATTCAAACATAGCTTGTTTAATCAAATGAAAGTTAACTATTTTTTCCAAAATAGTAATTAGTTCAAATAAAGCATAAGCTTTAGCATTAAGATTCCACTCAATTGCATTCAAACAAAGCCAATTTGATTCGAATGAAGCTTATCGAATCATATGAAAGTAAATTGCATTCAAACATAGCTAGTTTAATCAAATGAAAGTCAACTATTCTTTCGAAGAATGGTAATTGTTTCAAATAAAGCTTAATCTTAATCATTAGGATTCCACTCAATTGCATTCAAACAAAGCTAATTTTATTGGTATAAAGCTTATTGTATCAAATGAAAGTCAATTGCATTCAAACTTAGCTTGTTTAATCAAATGAAACTCAACTATTCTTTCCAAAAATGGTAATTGTTTCAAATAAAGCTTAAGCTTACTCATTAAGATTCCACTCAATTGCATTCAAACAAACCTAATTTTATTCGAATAAAGCTTATTGAAACAAATGAAAGTCAATTGCATTCAAACATAGCTTGTTTAATCAAATGCGAGTCAACTATTTTTTCCAAAAATGGTAATTGTTTCAAATAAAGCATAAGCTTAGTCATTAAGATTCCACTCAATTGCATTCAAACAAAGATAATTTTATTCGAATAAAGCTTATTGAATAAAATAAAAGTCAATTGCATTCAAACATAACTTGTTTAATCAAATGAAAGTCAACTTTTCTTTCCAAAAATGGTAATAGGTTCAAATAAAGCATAACCTTTAGCATTAAGATTCCGCTCAATTGCATTCAAACAAAGCCAATTTGATTCGAATGAAGCTTATTGAATCAAATGAAAGTAAATTGTATTCAAACATAGCTAGTTTAATCAAATGAAAGTCAACTATTCTTTCTAAGAATGGTAATTGTTTGAAATAAAGCTTAATCATAATCATTAGGATTCCAATCAATTTCATTCAAACAAAGCCAATTTGATTCGAATAAAGCTTAATGAATCAAATGAAAGTAAATTGCATTCAAAAATAGCTAGTTTGATCAAATGAAAGTCAACTATTCTTTCCAAAAATAGTAATTGTTTCAAATAAAGCTTGATCTTAGTCATTAAGATTCCACTCAATTGCATTCAATCAAAGCTAATTTGATTCGAATAAAGTTTATTGTATGAAATGAAAGACAATTGCATTCAAACATAGCTTGTTTAATCAAATGAAAGTCAACTATTCTTTCCAAAAATGGTAATTGTTTCATATAAAGCTTAAGTTTAGTCATTAAGATTCCACTCAATTGCATTCAAACAAAGCTAATTTAATTCGAATAAAGCTTATTGAAACAAATTATAGTCAATTGCATTCAAACATAGCTTGTTTAATCAAATGAGAGTCAACTATTTTTTCCAAAAATGTTAATTGGTTCAAATAAAGCATAAGCTTAAGCATTAAGATTCCACTCAATTGCATTCAAACAAAGATAATTTGATTCGAATAAAGCTTATTGAATCAAATGAAAGTCAATTGCATTCAAACATAGCTTGTTTAATCAAATGAAAGTCAACTATTCTTTCCAAAAATGGTAATTGTTTCAAATAAAGCTTAAGTTTAATCATTAAGATTCCACTCAATTGCATTCAAACAAAGCTAATTTTATTCGAATAAAGCTTATTGAATAAAATAAAAGTCAATTGCATTCAAACATAACTTGTTTAATCAAATGAAAGTCAACTATTCTTTCCAAAAAAAGTAATTGGTTCAAAGAAAGGATAAGCTTTAGCATTAAGATTCCACTCAATTGCATTGAAACAAAGCCAATTTGATTCGAATAAAGCTTATTGAATCAAATGAAAGTAAATTGCATTCAAACATAGCTAGTTTAATCAAATGAAAGTCAACTATTCTTTCCAAGAATGGTAATTGTTTCAAATAAAGCTTAATCTTAATCATTAAGATTCCACTAAATTACATTCAAACAAAGCCAGTTTGATTCGAATAAAGCTTAATGAATCAAATAAAAGTAAATTGCATTCAAAAATAGCTAGCTTGACAAAATGAAAGTCAACTATTTTTTCCAAAAATAGTAATTGTTTCAAATAAAGCTTGATCTTAATCATTAATATTCCAGTCAATTGCATTCAAACAAAGCTAATTTGATTCGAATAAAGCTTATTGTATCAAATGAAAGTCAATTGCATTCAAACATAGCTTGTTTAATCAAATGAAAGTCAACTATTCTTTCCAAAAATGGTAATTGTTTCATATAAAGCTTAAGCTTAATCATTAAGATTCCACTCAATTGCATTCAAACAAAGCGAATTTGATTCGAATAAAGCTTATTGAAACATATTATAGTCAATTGCATTCAAACATAGCTTGTTTAATCAAATGAAAGTCAACTATTCTTTCCAAAAATGTTAATTGTTTCATATACAACTTAAGCTTAATCATTAAGATTCCACTGAATTACATTGAAACAAAGCGAATTTGATTCGAATAAAGCTTATTGAAACAAATTATAGTCAATTGCATTCAAACATAGCTTGTTTAATCAAATGAAAGTCAACTATTTTTTCCAAAAATGGTAATTGGTTCAAATAAAGCATAAGCTTAAGCATTAAGATTCCACTCAATTGCATTCAAACAAAGATAATTTGATTCGAATAAAGCTTATTGAATCAAATGAAAGTCAATTGCATTCAAACATAGCTTGTTTAATCAAATGAAAGTCAACTATTCTTTCCAAAAATGGTAATTGTTTCAAATAAAGCTTAAGTTTAATCATTAAGATTCCACTCAATTGCATTCAAACAAAGCTAATTTTATTCGAATAAAGCTTATTGAATAAAATAAAAGTCAATTGCATTCAAACATTACTTTTTTAATCAAATGAAAGTCAACTATTCTTTCCAAAAATGGTAATTGGTTCAAATAAAGCATAAGCTTTACCATTAAGATTCCGCTCAATTGCATTCAAACAAAGCCAATTTGATTCGAATAAAGATTATTGAATCAAATGAAAGTAAATTGCATTCAAACATAGCTAGTTTAATCAAATGAAAGTCAACTATTCTTTCCAAGAATGGTAATTGTTTCAAATAAAGCTTAATCTTAATCATTAAGATTCCACTGAATTGCATTCAAACAAAGCCAATTTGATTCGAATAAAGCTTATTGAATCAAATTATAGTCAATTGCATTCAAACATAGCTTGTTTAATCAAATGAAAGTCAACTATTCTTTCCAAAAATGGTAATTGGTTCAAATAAAGCATAAGTTTAAGCATTAAGATTCCACTCAATTGCTTTCAAACAAAGATAATTTGATTCGAATAAAGCTTATTGAATCAAAGGAAAGTCAATTGCATTCAAACATAGCTTGTTTAATCAAATGAAAGTCAACTATTCTTTCCAAAAATGGTAATTGTTTCAAATAAAGCTTAAGTTTAGTCATTAAGATTCCACTGAATTGCATTCAAACAAAGCTAATTTTATTCGAATAAAGCTTATTGAATCAAATGAAAGTCAATTGCATTCAAACATAGCTTTTTTAATCAAATGAAAGTCAACTATTCTTTCCAAAAATGGTAATTGTTTCAAATAAAGCTTAAGTTTAGTCATTAAGATTCCACTGAATTGCATTCAAACAAAGCTAATTTTATTTGAATAAAGCTTATTGAATAAAATAAAAGTCAATTGCAGTCAAACATAACTTGTTTAATCAAATGAAAGTCAACTATTCTTTCCAAAAATGGTAATTGGTTCAAATAAAGCATAAGCTTTAGCATTAAGATTCCGCTCAATTGCGTTCAAACAAAGCCAATTTGATTCCAATGAAGCTTATCGAATCAAATGAAAGTAAGTTGCATTCAAACATAGCTAGTTTCATCAAATGAAAGTCAACTATTCTTTCCAAGAATGGTAATTGTTTCAAATAAAGCTTAATCTTAATCATTAGGATTCCACTCAATTGCATTCAAACAAAGCTAATTTGATTCGAATAAAGCTTATTGAATCAAATGAAAGTCAATTGCATTCAAACATAGCTTGTTTAATCAAATGAATGTCAACTATTCTTTCCAAAAATGGTAATTGTTTTAAATAAAGCATAAGCTTAAGCATTAAGATTCCACTCAATTGCATTCCAAAAAAGCTAATTTGATTCGAATAAAGCTTATTGAATCAAATGAAATTGAATTGCTTTAAAAAATAGCTTGTTTAATCAAATGAAAGTCAACTATTCTTTCCAAGAATGGTAAATGTTTCAAATAAAGCTTAAGCTTAATCATTAAGATTCCACTCAATTGCATTCAAACAAAGCTAATTTGATTCGAATAAAGCTTATTGAATCAAGTGAAAGTCAATTGCATTCAATCATAGATTGTTTAATCAAATGAAAGTCAACTATTCTCTCTAAAAATGGTAATTGTTTCAAATAAAGCTTAAGCTTAATCACTAAGATTCCACTCAATTGCATTCAAACAAAGCTAATTTGATTCGAATAAAGCTTACTGAATCAAATGAAAGTCAATTGCATTCAAACATAGCTTGTTTAATCAAATGAAAGTCAACTATTCTTTCCAAAAATGGTAATTGTTTCAAATAAAGCTTAAGTTTAATCATTAAGATTCCACACATTTGCATTCAAACAAAGCTAATTTTATTCGAATAAAGCTTATTGAATCAAATAAAAGTCAATTGCATTCAAACATAGCTTGTTTAATCAAATGAAAGTTAACTATTTTTTCCAAAATAGTAATTAGTTCAAATAAAGCATAAGCTTTAGCATTAAGATTCCACTCAATTGCATTCAAACAAAGCCAATTTGATTCGAATGAAGCTTATCGAATCATATGAAAGTAAATTGCATTCAAACATAGCTAGTTTAATCAAATGAAAGTCAACTATTCTTTCGAAGAATGGTAATTGTTTCAAATAAAGCTTAATCTTAATCATTAGGATTCCACTCAATTGCATTCAAACAAAGCTAATTTTATTGGAATAAAGCTTATTGTATCAAATGAAAGTCAATTGCATTCAAACTTAGCTTGTTTAATCAAATGAAACTCAACTATTCTTTCCAAAAATGGTAATTGTTTCAAATAAAGCTTAAGCTTACTCATTAAGATTCCACTCAATTGCATTCAAACAAACCTAATTTTATTCGAATAAAGCTTATTGAAACAAATGAAAGTCAATTGCATTCAAACATAGCTTGTTTAATCAAATGAGAGTCAACTATTTTTTCCAAAAATGGTAATTGTTTCAAATAAAGCATAAGCTTAAGCATTAAGATTCCACTCAATTGCATTCAAACAAAGCTAATTTGATTCGAATAAAGCTTATTGAATCAAATGAAAGTCAATTGCATTCAAACATAGCTTGTTTGATCAAATGAAAGTCAACTATTCTTTCCAAAAATGGTAATTGTTTCAAATAAAGCTTAAGTTTAGTCATTAAGATTCCACTCAATTGCATTCAAACAAAGATAATTTTATTCGAATAAAGCTTATTGAATAAAATAAAAGTCAATTGCATTCAAACATAACTTGTTTAATCAAATGAAAGTAAACTTTTCTTTCCAAAAATGGTAATAGGTTCAAATAAAGCATAACCTTTAGCATTAAGATTCCGCTCAATTGCATTCAAACAAAGCCAATTTGATTCGAATGAAGCTTATTGAATCAAATGAAAGTAAATTGTATTCAAACATAGCTAGTTTAATCAAATGAAAGTCAACTATTCTTTCTAAGAATGGTAATTGTTTGAAATAAAGCTTAATCATAATCATTAGGATTCCAATCAATTGCATTCAAACAAAGCCAATTTGATTCGAATAAAGCTTAATGAATCAAATGAAAGTAAATTGCATTCAAAAATAGCTAGTTTGATCAAATGAAAGTCAACTATTCTTTCCAAAAATAGTAATTGTTTCAAATAAAGCTTGATCTTAGTCATTAAGATTCCACTCAATTGCATTCAATCAAAGCTAATTTGATTCGAATAAAGTTTATTGTATGAAATGAAAGACAATTGCATTCAAACATAGCTTGTTTAATCAAATGAAAGTCAACTATTCTTTCCAAAAATGGTAATTGTTTCATATAAAGCTTAAGTTTAGTCATTAAGATTCCACTCAATTGCATTCAAACAAAGCTAATTTAATTCGAATAAAGCTTATTCAATCAAATGAAATTCAATTGCATTCAAACATAGCTTGTTTAATCAAATGAAAGTCAACTATTCTTTCCAAAAATGGTAATTGTTTCAAATAAAGCTTAAGCTTAATCATTAAGATTCCACTCAATTGCATTCAAACAAAGCGAATTTGATTCGAATAAAGCTTATTGAAACAAATTATAGTCAATTGCATTCAAACATAGCTTGTTTAATCAAATGAGAGTCAACTATTTTTTCCAAAAATGGTAATTGGTTCAAATAAAGCATAAGCTTAAGCATTAAGATTCCACTCAATTGCATTCAAACAAAGATAATTTGATTCGAATAAAGCTTATTGAATCAAATGAAAGTCAATTGCATTCAAACATAGCTTGTTTAATCAAATGAAAGTCAACTATTCTTTCCAAAAATAGTAATTGTTTCAAATAAAGCTTAAGTTTAGTCATTAAGATTCCACTGAATTGCATTCAAACAAAGCTAATTTTATTTGAATAAAGCTTATTGAATAAAATAAAAGTCAATTGCAGTCAAACATAACTTGTTTAATCAAATGAAAGTCAACTATTCTTTCCAAAAATGGTAATTGGTTCAAATAAAGCATAAGCTTTAGCATTAAGATTCCGCTCAATTGCGTTCAAACAAAGCCAATTTGATTCCAATGAAGCTTATCGAATCAAATGAAAGTAAGTTGCATTCAAACATAGCTAGTTTCATCAAATGAAAGTCAACTATTCTTTCCAAGAATGGTAATTGTTTCAAATAAAGCTTAATCTTAATCATTAGGATTCCACTCAATTGCATTCAAACAAAGCTAATTTGATTCGAATAAAGCTTATTGAATCAAATGAAAGTCAATTGCATTCAAACATAGCTTGTTTAATCAAATGAATGTCAACTATTCTTTCCAAAAATGGTAATTGTTTTAAATAAAACATAAGCTTAAGCATTAAGATTCCACTCAATTGCATTCAAAAAAAGCTAATTTGATTCGAATAAAGCTTATTGAATCAAATGAAATTGAATTGCTTTAAAAAATAGCTTGTTTAATCAAATGAAAGTCAACTATTCTTTCCAAGAATGGTAAATGTTTCAAATAAAGCTTAAGCTTAATCATTAAGATTCCAGTCAATTGCATTCAAACAAAGCTAATTTGATTCGAATAAAGCTTATTGAAACAAGTGAAAGTCAATTGCATTCAATCATAGATTGTTTAATCAAATGAAAGTCAACTATTCTCTCTAAAAATGGTAATTGTTTCAAATAAAGCTTAAGCTTAATCACTAAGATTCCACTCAATTGCATTCAAACAAAGCTAATTTGATTCGAATAAAGCTTATTGAATCAAATGAAAGTCAATTGCATTCAAACATAGCTTGTTTAATCAAATGAAAGTCAACTATTCTTTCCAAAAATGGTAATTGTTTCAAATAAAGCTTAAGTTTAATCATTAAGATTCCACACATTTGCATTCAAACAAAGCTAATTTTATTCGAATAAAGCTTATTGAATCAAATAAAAGTCAATTGCATTCAAACATAGCTTGTTTAATCAAATGAAAGTTAACTATTTTTTCCAAAATAGTAATTAGTTCAAATAAAGCATAAGCTTTAGCATTAAGATTCCACTCAATTGCATTCAAACAAAGCCAATTTGATTCGAATGAAGCTTATCGAATCATATGAAAGTAAATTGCATTCAAACATAGCTAGTTTAATCAAATGAAAGTCAACTATTCTTTCGAAGAATGGTAATTGTTTCAAATAAAGCTTAATCTTAATCATTAGAATTCCACTCAATTGCATTCAAACAAAGCTAATTTTATTGGAATAAAGCTTATTGTATCAAATGAAAGTCAATTGCATTCAAACTTAGCTTGTTTAATCAAATGAAACTCAACTATTCTTTCCAAAAATGGTAATTGTTTCAAATAAAGCTTAAGCTTACTCATTAAGATTCCACTCAATTGCATTCAAACAAACCTAATTTTATTCGAATAAAGCTTATTGAAACAAATGAAAGTCAATTGCATTCAAACATAGCTTGTTTAATCAAATGAGAGTCAACTATTTTTTCCAAAAATGGTAATTATTTCAAATAAAGCATAAGCTTAAGCATTAAGATTCCACTCAATTGCATTCAAACAAAGCCAATTTGATTCGAATAAAGCTTATTGAATCAAATGAAAGTCAATTGCATTCAAACATAGCTTGTTTGATCAAATGAAAGTCAACTATTCTTTCCAAAAATGGTAATTGTTCCAAATAAAGCTTAAGTTTAGTCATTAAGATTCCACTCAATTGCATTCAAACAAAGATAATTTTATTCGAATAAAGCTTATTGAATAAAATAAAAGTCAATTGCATTCAAACATAACTTGTTTAATCAAATGAAAGTCAACTTTTCTTTCCAAAAATGGTAATAGGTTCAAATAAAGCATAACCTTTAGCATTAAGATTCCGCTCAATTGCATTCAAACAAAGCCAATTTGATTCGAATGAAGCTTATTGAATAAAATGAAAGTAAATTGTATTTAAACATAGCTAGTTTAATCAAATGAAAGTCAACTATTCTTTCCAAGAATGGTAATTGTTTGAAATAAAGCTTAATCATAATCATTAGGATTCCAATCAATTGCATTCAAACAAAGCCAATTTGATTCGAATAAAGCTTAATGAATCAAATGAAAGTAAATTGCATTCAAAAATAGCTAGTTTGATCAAATGAAAGTCAACTATTCTTTCCAAAAATAGTAATTGTTTCAAATAAAGCTTGATCTTAGTCATTAAGATTCCACTCAATTGCATTCAATCAAAGCTAATTTGATTCGAATAAAGTTTATTGTATGAAATGAAAGTCAATTGCATTCAAACATAGCTTGTTTAATCAAATGAAAGTCAACTATTCTTTCCAAAAATGGTAATTGTTTCATATAAAGCTTAAGTTTAGTCATTAAGATTCCACTCAATTGCATTCAAACAAAGCTAATTTAATTCGAATAAAGCTTATTCAATCAAATGAAATTCAATTGCATTCAAACATAGCTTGTTTAATCAAATGAAAGTCAACTATTCTTTCCAAAAATGGTAATTGTTTCAAATAAAGCTTAAGCTTAATCATTAAGATTCCACTCAATTGCATTCAAACAAAGCGAATTTGATTCGAATAAAGCTTATTGAAAAAAATTATAGTCAATTGCATTCAAACATAGCTTGTTTAATCAAATGAGAGTCAACTATTTTTTCCAAAAATGGTAATTGGTTCAAATAAAGCATAAGCTTAAGCATTAAGATTCCACTCAATTGCATTCAAACAAAGATAATTTGATTCGAATAAAGCTTATTGAATCAAATGAAAGTCAATTGCATTCAAACATAGCTTGTTTAATCAAATGAAAGTCAACTATTCTTTCCAAAAATGGTAATTGTTTCAAATAAAGCTTAAGTTTAATCATTAAGATTCCACTCAATTGCATTCAAACAAAGCTAATTTTATTCGAATAAAGCTTATTGAATAAAATAAAAGTCAATTGCATTCAAACATAACTTGTTTAATCAAATGAAAGTCAACTATTCTTTCCAAAAAAAGTAATTGGTTCAAATAAAGGATAAGCTTTAGCATTAAGATTCCGCTCAATTGCCTTCAAACAAAGCCAATTTGATTCGAATAAAGCTTATTGAATCAAATGAAAGTAAATTGCATTCAAACATAGCTAGTTTAATCAAATGAAAGTCAACTATTCTTTCCAAGAATGGTAATTGTTTCAAATAAAGTTTAATCTTAATCATTAAGATTCCACTAACTTGCATTCAAACAAAGCCAGTTTGATTCGAATAAAGCTTAATGAATCAAATAAAAGTAAATTGCATTCAAAAATAGCTAGCTTGACCAAATGAAAGTCAACTATTTTTTCCAAAAATAGTAATTGTTTCAAATAAAGCTTGATCTTAATCATTAATATTCCACTCAATTGCATTCAAACAAAGCTAATTTGATTCGAATAAACCTTATTGTATCAAATGAAAGTCAATTGCATTCAAACATAGTTTGTTCAATCAAATGAAAGTCAACTATTCTTTCCAAAAATGGTAATTGTTTCATATAAAGCTTAAGTTTAATCATTAAGATTCCACTCAATTGCATTCAAACAAAGCTAATTTTATTCGAATAAAGCTTATTGAATAAAATAAAAGTCAATTGCATTCAAACATAACTTGTTTAATCAAATGAAAGTCAACTATTCTTTCCAAAAAAAGTAATTGGTTCAAATAAAGGATAAGCTTTAGCATTAAGATTCCGCTCAATTGCATTCAAACAAAGCCAATTTGATTCGAATAAAGCTTATTGAATCAAATGAAAGTAAATTGCATTCAAACATAGCTAGTTTAATCAAATGAAAGTCAACTATTCTTTCCAAAAATGGTAATTGTTTCATATAAAGCTTAAGTTTAGTCATTAAGATTCCACTCAATTGCATTCAAACAAAGCTAATTTAATTCGAATAAAGCTTATTCAATCAAATGAAATTCAATTGCATTGAAACATAGCTTGTTTAATCAAATGAAAGTCAACTATTCTTTCCAAAAATGGTAATTGTTTCAAATAAAGCTTAAGCTTAATCATTAAGATTCCACTCAATTGCATTCAAACAAAGCGAATTTGATTCGAATAAAGCTTATTGAAACAAATTATAGTCAATTGCATTCAAACATAGCTTGTTTAATCAAATGAGAGTCAACTATTTTTTCCAAAAATGGTAATTGGTTCAAATAAAGCATAAGCTTAAGCATTAAGATTCCACTCAATTGCATTCAAACAAAGATAATTTGATTCGAATAAAGCTTATTGAATCAAATGAAAGTCAATTGCATTCAAACATAGCTTGTTTAATCAAATGAAAGTCAACTATTCTTTCCAAAAATAGTAATTGTTTCAAATAAAGCTTAAGTTTAGTCATTAAGATTCCACTAAATTGCATTCAAACAAAGCTAATTTTATTTGAATAAAGCTTATTGAATAAAATAAAAGTCAATTGCAGTCAAACATAACTTGTTTAATCAAATGAAAGTCAACTATTCTTTCCAAAAATGGTAATTGGTTCAAATAAAGCATAAGCTTTAGCATTAAGATTCCGCTCAATTGCGTTCAAACAAAGCCAATTTGATTCCAATGAAGCTTATCGAATCAAATGAAAGTAAGTTGCATTCAAACATAGCTAGTTTCATCAAATGAAAGTCAACTATTCTTTCCAAGAATGGTAATTGTTTCAAATAAAGCTTAATCTTAATCATTAGGATTCCACTCAATTGCATTCAAACAAAGCTAATTTGATTCGAATAAAGCTTATTGAATCAAATGAAAGTCAATTGCATTCAAACATAGCTTGTTTAATCAAATGAATGTCAACTATTCTTTCCAAAAATGGTAATTGTTTTAAATAAAGCATAAGCTTAAGCATTAAGATTCCACTCAATTGCATTCAAAAAAAGCTAATTTGATTCGAATAAAGCTTATTGAATCAAATGAAATTGAATTGCTTTAAAAAATAGCTTGTTTAATCAAATGAAAGTCAACTATTCTTTCCAAGAATGGTAAATGTTTCAAATAAAGCTTAAGCTTAATCATTAAGATTCCACTCAATTGCATTCAAACAAAGCTAATTTGATTCGAATAAAGCTTATTGAAACAAGTGAAAGTCAATTGCATTCAATCATAGATTGTTTAATCAAATGAAAGTCAACTATTCTCTCTAAAAATGGTAATTGTTTCAAATAAAGCTTAAGCTTAATCACTAAGATTCCACTCAATTGCATTCAAACAAAGCTAATTTGATTCGAATAAAGCTTATTGAATCAAATGAAAGTCAATTGCATTCAAACATAGCTTGTTTAATCAAATGAAAGTCAACTATTCTTTCCAAAAATGGTAATTGTTTCAAATAAAGCTTAAGTTTAATCATTAAGATTCCACACATTTGCATTCAAACAAAGCTAATTTTATTCGAATAAAGCTTATTGAATCAAATAAAAGTCAATTGCATTCAAACATAGCTTGTTTAATCAAATGAAAGTTAACTATTTTTTCCAAAATAGTAATTAGTTCAAATAAAGCATAAGCTTTAGCATTAAGATTCCACTCAATTGCATTCAAACAAAGCCAATTTGATTCGAATGAAGCTTATCGAATCATATGAAAGTAAATTGCATTCAAACATAGCTAGTTTAATCAAATGAAAGTCAACTATTCTTTCGAAGAATGGTAATTGTTTCAAATAAAGCTTAATCTTAATCATTAGAATTCCACTCAATTGCATTCAAACAAAGCTAATTTTATTGGAATAAAGCTTATTGTATCAAATGAAAGTCAATTGCATTCAAACTTAGCTTGTTTAATCAAATGAAACTCAACTATTCTTTCCAAAAATGGTAATTGTTTCAAATAAAGCTTAAGCTTACTCATTAAGATTCCACTCAATTGCATTCAAACAAACCTAATTTTATTCGAATAAAGCTTATTGAAACAAATGAAAGTCAATTGCATTCAAACATAGCTTGTTTAATCAAATGAGAGTCAACTATTTTTTCCAAAAATGGTAATTATTTCAAATAAAGCATAAGCTTAAGCATTAAGATTCCACTCAATTGCATTCAAACAAAGCTAATTTGATTCGAATAAAGCTTATTGACTCAAATGAAAGTCAATTGCATTCAAACATAGCTTGTTTGATCAAATGAAAGTCAACTATTCTTTCCAAAAATGGTAATTGTTCCAAATAAAGCTTAAGTTTAGTCATTAAGATTCCACTCAATTGCATTCAAACAAAGATAATTTTATTCGAATAAAGCTTATTGAATAAAATAAAAGTCAATTGCATTCAAACATAACTTGTTTAATCAAATGAAAGTCAACTTTTCTTTCCAAAAATGGTAATAGGTTCAAATAAAGCATAACCTTTAGCATTAAGATTCCGCTCAATTGCATTCAAACAAAGCCAATTTGATTCGAATGAAGCTTATTGAATAAAATGAAAGTAAATTGTATTCAAACATAGCTAGTTTAATCAAATGAAAGTCAACTATTCTTTCCAAGAATGGTAATTGTTTGAAATAAAGCTTAATCATAATCATTAGGATTCCAATCAATTGCATTCAAACAAAGCCAATTTGATTCGAATAAAGCTTAATGAATCAAATGAAAGTAAATTGCATTCAAAAATAGCTAGTTTGATCAAATGAAAGTCAACTATTCTTTCCAAAAATAGTAATTGTTTCAAATAAAGCTTGATCTTAGTCATTAAGATTCCACTCAATTGCATTCAATCAAAGCTAATTTGATTCGAATAAAGTTTATTGTATGAAATGAAAGTCAATTGCATTCAAACATAGCTTGTTTAATCAAATGAAAGTCAACTATTCTTTCCAAAAATGGTAATTGTTTCATATAAAGCTTAAGTTTAGTCATTAAGATTCCACTCAATTGCATTCAAACAAAGCTAATTTAATTCGAATAAAGCTTATTCAATCAAATGAAATTCAATTGCATTCAAACATAGCTTGTTTAATCAAATGAAAGTCAACTATTCTTTCCAAAAATGGTAATTGTTTCAAATAAAGCTTAAGCTTAATCATTAAGATTCCACTCAATTGCATTCAAACAAAGCGAATTTGATTCGAATAAAGCTTATTGAAACAAATTATAGTCAATTGCATTCAAACATAGCTTGTTTAATCAAATGAGAGTCAACTATTTTTTCCACAAATGGTAATTGGTTCAAATAAAGCATAAGCTTAAGCATTAAGATTCCACTCAATTGCATTCAAACAAAGATAATTTGATTCGAATAAAGCTTATTGAATCAAATGAAAGTCAATTGCATTCAAACATAGCTTGTTTAATCAAATGAAAGTCAACTATTCTTTCCAAAAATGGTAATTGTTTCAAATAAAGCTTAAGTTTAATCATTAAGATTCCACTCAATTGCATTCAAACAAAGCTAATTTTATTCGAATAAAGCTTATTGAATAAAATAAAAGTCAATTGCATTCAAACATAACTTGTTTAATCAAATGAAAGTCAACTATTCTTTCCAAAAAAAGTAATTGGTTCAAATAAAGGATAAGCTTTAGCATTAAGATTCCGCTCAATTGCCTTCAAACAAAGCCAATTTGATTCGAATAAAGCTTATTGAATCAAATGAAAGTAAATTGCATTCAAACATAGCTAGTTTAATCAAATGAAAGTCAACTATTCTTTCCAAGAATGGTAATTGTTTCAAATAAAGTTTAATCTTAATCATTAAGATTCCACTAACTTGCATTCAAACAAAGCCAGTTTGATTCGAATAAAGCTTAATGAATCAAATAAAAGTAAATTGCATTCAAAAATAGCTAGCTTGACCAAATGAAAGTCAACTATTTTTTCCAAAAATAGTAATTGTTTCAAATAAAGCTTGATCTTAATCATTAATATTCCACTCAATTGCATTCAAACAAAGCTAATTTGATTCGAATAAACCTTATTGTATCAAATGAAAGTCAATTGCATTCAAACATAGTTTGTTCAATCAAATGAAAGTCAACTATTCTTTCCAAAAATGGTAATTGTTTCATATAAAGCTTAAGTTTAATCATTAAGATTCCACTCAATTGCATTCAAACAAAGCTAATTTTATTCGAATAAAGCTTATTGAATAAAATAAAAGTCAATTGCATTCAAACATAACTTGTTTAATCAAATGAAAGTCAACTATTCTTTCCAAAAAAAGTAATTGGTTCAAATAAAGGATAAGCTTTAGCATTAAGATTCCGCTCAATTGCATTCAAACAAAGCCAATTTGATTCGAATAAAGCTTATTGAATCAAATGAAAGTAAATTGCATTCAAACATAGCTAGTTTAATCAAATGAAAGTCAACTATTCTTTCCAAAAATGGTAATTGTTTCATATAAAGCTTAAGTTTAGTCATTAAGATTCCACTCAATTGCATTCAAACAAAGCTAATTTAATTCGAATAAAGCTTATTCAATCAAATGAAATTCAATTGCATTGAAACATAGCTTGTTTAATCAAATGAAAGTCAACTATTCTTTCCAAAAATGGTAATTGTTTCAAATAAAGCTTAAGCTTAATCATTAAGATTCCACTCAATTGCATTCAAACAAAGCGAATTTGATTCGAATAAAGCTTATTGAAACAAATTATAGTCAATTGCATTCAAACATAGCTTGTTTAATCAAATGAGAGTCAACTATTTTTTCCAAAAATGGTAATTGGTTCAAATAAAGCATAAGCTTAAGCATTAAGATTCCACTCAATTGCATTCAAACAAAGATAATTTGATTCGAATAAAGCTTATTGAATCAAATGAAAGTCAATTGCATTCAAACATAGCTTGTTTAATCAAATGAAAGTCAACTATTCTTTCCAAAACTAGTAATTGTTTCAAATAAAGCTTAAGTTTAATCATTAAGATTCCACTCAATTGCATTCAAACAAAGCTAATTTTATTCGAATAAAGCTTATTGAATCAAATGAAAGTCAATTGCATTCAAACATAGCTTTTTTAATCAAATGAAAGTCAACTATTCTTTCCAAAAATGGTAATTGTTTCTAATAAAGCTTAAGTTTAGTCATTAAGATTCCACTGAATTGCATTCAAACAAAGCTAATTTTATTTTAATAAAGCTTATTGAATAAAATAAAAGTCAATTGCAGTCAAACATAACTTGTTTAATCAAATGAAAGTCAACTATTCTTTCCAAAAATGGTAATTGGTTCAAATAAAGCATAAGCTTTAGCATTAAGATTCCGCTCAATTGCGTTCAAACAAAGCCAATTTGATTCCAATGAAGCTTATCGAATCAAATGAAAGTAAATTGCATTCAAACATAGCTAGTTTCATCAAATGAAAGTCAACTATTCTTTCCAAGAATGGTAATTGTTTCAAATAAAGCTTAATCTTAATCATTAGGATTCCACTCAATTGCATTCAAACAAAGCTAATTTGATTCGAATAAAGCATATTGAATCAAATGAAAGTCAATTGCATTCAAACATAGCTTGTTTAATCAAATGAATGTCAACTATTCTTTCCAAAAATGGTAATTGTTTCAAATAAAGCATAAGCTTAAGCATTAAGATTCCACTCAATTGCATTCAAAAAAAGCTAATTTTATTCGAATAAAGCTTATTGAATCAAATGAAATTGAATTGCTGTAAAAAATAGCTTGTTTAATCAAATGAAAGTCAACTATTCTTTCTGAACTATAATTAGTCTTGAAGTCAATCAAGCAAATAATTAGAGTTGAGAAGATAATGAAATAACTCAAAAGAATCACTCTTAAGAAAATATTCCCTACTAAATTCAGTAGAAAGAATCACTCTTACACTCAATTCAGGTTGATTAAATCACTTAGAGAATCACTCTCAAAGCTCACTAATCGGTTTAGAAAACTTGTAGTTAAAACTCCCAAGTAATCAATTCAAAGAAAGCTAAGTTACTTTAGCCTCAAGGATGAACAAAGTTCAAGTTTTTATAAAATTCAAAGTAGTGTACAAATGATACATCAAAGTCTACTTAAAGAAAGAAATGTACAATTATACGTATAATTATACGTATATTCGTACAATACGCAACCGAATACGTACAAACTATTATACGTATCAAGTATAATACAAGTATAATACTACATAAGGATATGCTCAAGCAATAAACAAAGGCTAAAGTAATGAAAATATCAAGCCAAAATCAGCCTCCTTAAGCAACTTGAGCTACTTGCACCCACTTGCACCAAAATAGACCAATGAGCTCCTCTTAGCCTTCATGACACTCCAAGCCTTTCATCATGACTCCCAAAGGTAGTATGACATCTAGCTAGGCTAGTAGATGACTAATCAAGGCTATTACTCAACTTGCAAGCAAAAGCAAAAATACCCATTAAGCAAAAACAAGCAGCTGAAACACGTAGCCAGGACAGAGCCTGGGTCGCGACTCGCGACCCATACTCGCGACTCGCGAGGCTCTACTTGAACCCCACTCCTTAGCCTTGCTCAAGTACGTAGCCAAGGCAGAACAAATTCGCGACTCGCGACCCAAACCTCGCGACTCGCGAGATCCTTCTGGACCATGTACCTGCAATGCTTCAAAGTACGCAGCTCAAGCCAAGTAGGCTCGCGACTCGTGGACAAAACTCGCGACTCGCGATTCACCTCTGAACTCTAAGTTCAATTCTCAACATTCAAGTCGCACCTCGTGACCCCTGATTCAAAGATAGTGTAATCTACTACTTAATACAAACCAAAACAAATAAACTACGAGCTAAAGTTTTAAGTTTACAAACCGGACTAAACAGGACCAAGATTGGACATAAGTGATACAAAGGAACTAATAAAAGGACCATGAAAAGAACTAATCTCAAAGATGGGATTAGCACTAAGGAGTATCTCTTTCGTCGTTTCAAGATCAGGCACTGATCCTGGTTCATCCCCTCCCTCTTCAACAGGAATTGACCTCAATTCTAGCAGTTCATCATCTTCTAAATAAGGAGATAAGTCACCCACGTTGAAGGTTGCAGCAACTCCATAATCACCCGGAAGATCGATCTTATAAGCATTATCACCATAACGCTCTAAGACCTTAAAAGGACCATCTGCTCTCGGCATTAGCTTGTGTTTCCGCTTCCCCGGGAACCTCTCTTTCCTCAAATGAATCCACACCAAATCTCCTGGAGCAAAGATTTTTGGCTTCCTCCTCTTGTTGGCCTTTTTCTTGTACCCCTCATTAGCTTTCTCAATGTTTCCTCGGACCTCCTTGTGAATCTTCACCATGGCTTCGGCCTGAGCTCTAGCATCACCGTGAACATAAGAATCCCTAGGTAAAGCAATAAGATCAATAGGAACGTAAGGGTTAATGCCATAAACAATTTCAAATGGGGAGTGTTTTGTAGCATAAGTAGGTGTCCTGTTGTAAGCGAACTCAGCATGACATAGTTTCACATCCCAATCCTTGCCGGTTTTGCTCACTAGACCCCGAAGCAACGACCCCAATGTCTTGTTAGTCACCTCCGTTTGCCCATCTGTTTGTGGATGATGAGATGTGCTGAATAGTAGTTTAGTTCCCATAAGCCTCCACAAAGTTCTCCAGAAGTAACTCAAAAACTTACTATCACGATCAGAGACAATAGTTTTAGGGACCCCATGTAAGCGCACCACTTCCCGGAAGTACAAGCAAGCGACATTCACCGCATCTTCAGTCTTGTGACATGGAATAAAGTGTGCCATCTTTGAAAATCTATCCACCACCACCATAACTGAGTCTCTCCCCCTTTGAGTTCTAGGCAGTGCCACTATAAAGTCCATGCTCACATCCTCCCACGGCCTTTCCGGAACTGGTAACGGGGTGTACGGCCCTTGTTGAAAAGAACTCTTCGACCTCTGACAAACCCCACATCGAGCCAATACAGCTTGGATCTCACCAACCATGCGTGGCCAATGAAAGTGCTCCTGTAGTAACTCAGTAGTTTTGTTGATGCCGAAATGACCAGCCAACCCACCTCCATGAGCCTCCCGAATCAATAACTCCCTAACCGGACATCTTGGAACACAGAGCTTGTTCCCTCTAAATAAGAACCCATCCACCAACTGAAAATTATTTTTTGAACCGGACTCACAATCAACAAACAAATCACGAAAATCACCATCGAGTGCATAGTATTCTTTTATCAATTCGAACCCAAGAACCTTGGTATCCACCGTTGTCAGTAGTGAATGTTTCCTGGAAAGAGCATCAGCAACAATATTTGCCTTTCCGGCTTTGTATTTAGCAACAAAGTCAAAAGATTGTAAAAATTCTACCCATTTAGCATGTCGTGCACTGAGCTTATGCTGCCCATGTATGTACTTTAACGACTCATGATCAGAATGTAAAACAAAGGAAGCAGGACGCAAATAATGACTCCAATGTCCTAAAGCTCTAACCATAGCATAAAACTCCTTATCATAAGTAGAATAGTTCAATCTAGCACCACTAAGCTTCTCGCTAAAATAAGCGATAGGCTTACCCGACTGAATCAAAACAGCCCCAACACCTGTCCCACTCGCATCACACTCAACCTCGAAAGGTTTAGTAAAATCAGGTAATGATAACACAGGTGCTTCACACATCTTAACTTTAATCAATTCAAAGGCCCTTTGAGCAGCAACAGTCCACTCAAATTTCCCATGTTTAGTACACTCAGTTATAGGAGCTAATAAAGTACTGAAATTTTTTATAAATCTCCTATAAAAAGACGCTAAACCATGAAAAGACCTCACATCAGTCACACATTTTGGAACCGGCCAAGTAGAAATGGCGTCTACTTTAGCAGGATCCGCCTTCACCCCTACATCAGAAATAATGAAACCCAGAAAACTAACTTCATTTTGCATGAAAGAACACTTCTCTAACTTCCCAAAAAGTTTATGTTTCCTTAGTGTTTCAAATAACTGACACAAATGATTCAAATGATCCTCCTTGTTAGCAGAATAAACAAGAATATCATCTAAATATACCACTACAAATTTGCCTAAAAATGGCCTAAGTACTTCATTCATCAATCTCATGAACGTACTTGGGGCATTTGTTAGACCGAAAGGCATGACAAGCCATTCATACAAGCCATATTTTGTTTTAAAAGCGGTCTTCCACTCATCACCCTCACGCATACAAATTTGATGGTACCCACTCCTAAGATCAATTTTAGAGAACAAATTAGACCCACTCAATTCATCTAACATGTCATCTAATCTAGGAATTGGAAACCTGTACTTGATAGTAATATTGTTAACAGATCGACTATCAATACACATCCTCCAAGACCCATCTTTTTTTTGGACAAGTAAGGCCGGAACAGCACACGGACTCATACTCTCCTTCACATATCCTCTCTCAATCAACTCACTTATTTGTCGTTGTAATTCCCTACTCTCCTCGGGATTACACCTATAGGATGGCTTATTTGGAATAGGGGCTCCGGGAATGAGATCAATCTGATGCTCAATTCCTCTTTTTGGTGGTAAACCAGGAGGTAATTCGTGAGGAAAAACATCCTGAAATTCATTTAAAACCTCCCCTAACTCAGAATCTGTAATCGCCACTCCCTCTATTTTTTCTTGACTTACTAACACAAACGCACACCCCTCTTGCTCAAACAACTTCTCGAATTCTTTTCTCCCTAATAACACACTCCCATTGTCCGAATTGGACTTTGATTTAGGCTTGGTGTTTAGGATTTTTGAGGGTGCTAAAGGTAACAAAGTTTTCATTTTTCCATCTTTATTAACTTTATAAGTGTTAGTTACACCATCGTGAATTACTCCCCGATCAAACTGCCAGGGGCGCCCAAGTAACAAGTGACATGCCGTCATTGGGATTACATCACACAAAATTTCATCGACATAATTACCAATGCTAAAATTAATCAAGACTCTATTCCGCACCTTAACCTCACTTTCATCATCTAACCATTTTAGTTTATAAGGATTAGGGTGTTTCACCAACGGCAAAGACAACTTATTCACCAATTCAGTGGACGCTACATTCGCACAACTACCCCCATCTACAATCAACGTGCATAATTTTTTTTGGATCAGACATTTCGAATGAAATATCGTCTCTCTTTGTTCACTTTCTTTTGCCACGTTGTTGGTATACAGATTTCTCCTAATAACCAGATTTTCCCCCTCTAATTCAGGTTGACAAAGTTCTTCTACATCCTCCTCTTCCTCTTTATCATGTTCATGAGCTAGAAGAGCTAATTTTTCTATTTCATCTATTTCTTCTATATCATGTAAGGTCATAATTCGGGCAGTAGGACAATTAGATTGGTAATGACCATAACCTTGACACTTATAGCATTTTACTTTGTCATTAACAGTTCTAATAGGCACATTAGCTTTCTTATTCCTATCATGATCAGTACTAACATTAACATTGCTACTACTAGTACTAGGCTTAAAAGTTGAAGATCTAGTAAAAGGTTTAGCAATTGTACCACTCGATTTCTTCCTTTGACTCTCCAAAGTAGGCGCCATTTTGCAAGCTTCCGCATAAGTAAGGAAAGGAAACACTTCCAACTTCTCCCTCAAATCCGTGTTCAACCCACCTAGGAACCGTCCTAGTCTTTGTTCTTCGGATTCATCTATTTCACAAACCATGGCAAGCTTTTCGAATTCCTTGATGAACTCCAAAACCGGCATGGTTCCTTGCTTCAAAGTCGACCACCTCACATATTGGTGTTGCTTGTAGTTCGAAGGCACAAATCTCTTCCTCAATTGCTTCTTTAGCTTACTCCAGGTTTGGATTCTGGACTTGTTCTCCTTCTCCCTTTGTTTCTTCAACCCTTCCAACCATATTGAAGCATATTTTGTCAACTTCAAAACCGCCACCTTGTATTGCCTCTCTTCTGGTGTTTCTTTGTACTCAAAAAACCTCTCCAAAGATCTTTCCCATTCAAGGTACACCTCTGGATCAGTAGTACCATCGAATTCAGGAACATCGATTTTCAAACCCCTATCATCCCCATATGATTCCTTCTGTTCTTCATTTGTTTTTTTGTTTTTCAATACTTCCAATGTTAATTGGGTCATCATATCATGCAAAGCATCATTTTGCTTGGACAAAGCTTCAATCAGTTGATCCCTCTTCAAGTTTGCAGCAGCTTCATCACCCATGTTGAACTTAAGCTCTTGATACCACTTGAACTATAATTAGTCTTGAAGTCAATCAAGTAAATAATTAGAGTTGAGAAGATAATGAAATAACTCAAAAGAATCACTCTTAAGAAAATATTCCCTACTAAATTCAGTAGAAAGAATCACTCTTACACTCAATTCAGGTTGATTAAATCACTTAGAGAATCACTCTCAAAGCTCACTAATCGGTTTAGAAAACTTGTAGTTAAAACTCCCAAGTAATCAATTCAAAGAAAGCTAAGTTACTTTAGCCTCAAGGATGAACAAAGTTCAAGTTTTTATAAAATTCAAAGTAGTGTACAAATGATACATCAAAGTCTACTTAAAGAAAGAAATGTACAATTATACGTATAATTATACGTATATTCGTACAATACGCAACCGAATACGTACAAACTATTATACGTATCAAGTATAATACAAGTATAATACTACATAAGGATATGCTCAAGCAATAAACAAAGGTTAAAGTAATGAAAATATCAAGCCAAAATCAGCCTCCTTAAGCAACTTGAGCTACTTGCACCCACTTGCACCAAAATAGACCAATGAGCTCCTCTTAGCCTTCATGACACTCCAAGCCTTTCATCATGACTCCCAAAGGTAGTATGACATCTAGCTAGGCTAGTAGATGACTAATCAAGGCTATTACTCAACTTGCAAGCAAAAGCAAAAATACCCATTAAGCAAAAACAAGCAGCTGAAACACGTAGCCAGGACAGAGCCTGGGTCGCGACTCGCGACCCATACTCGCGACTCGCGAGGCTCTACTTGAACCCCACTCCTTAGCCTTGCTCAAGTACGTAGCCAAGGCAGAACAAATTCGCGACTCGCGACCCAAACCTCGCGACTCGCGAGATCCTTCTGGACCATGTACCTGCAATGCTTCAAAGTACGCAGCTCAAGCCAAGTAGGCTCGCGACTCGTGGACAAAACTCGCGACTCGCGATTCACCTCTGAACTCTAAGTTCAATTCTCAACATTCAAGTCGCACCTCGTGACCCCTGATTCAAAGATAGTGTAATCTACTACTTAATACAAACCAAAACAAATAAACTACGAGCTAAAGTTTTAAGTTTACAAACCGGACTAAACAGGACCAAGATTGGACATAAGTGATACAAAGGAACTAATAAAAGGACCATGAAAAGAACTAATCTCAAAGATGGGATTAGCACTAAGGAGTATCTCTTTCGTCGTTTCAAGATCAGGCACTGATCCTGGTTCACTTTCCAAGAATGGTAAATGTTTCAAATAAAGCTTAAGCTTAATCATTAAGATTCCACTCAATTGCATTCAAACAAAGCTAATTTGATTCGAATAAAGCTTATTGAATCAAGTGAAAGTCAATTGCATTCAATCATAGATTGTTTAATCAAATGAAAGTCAACTATTCTCTCTAAAAATGGTAATTGTTTCAAATAAAGCTTAAGCTTAATCACTAAGATTCCACTCAATTGCATTCAAACAAAGCTAATTTGATTCGAATAAAGCTTATTGAATCAAATGAAAGTCAATTGCATTCAAACATAGCTTGTTTAATCAAATGAAAGTCAACTATTCTTTCCAAAAATGGTAATTGTTTCAAATAAAGCTTAAGTTTAATCATTAAGATTCCACACATTTGCATTCAAACAAAGCTAATTTTATTCGAATAAAGCTTATTGAATCAAATAAAAGTCAATTGCATTCAAACATAGCTTGTTTAATCAAATGAAAGTTAACTATTTTTTCCAAAATAGTAATTAGTTCAAATAAAGCATAAGCTTTAGCATTAAGATTCCACTCAATTGCATTCAAACAAAGCCAATTTGATTCGAATGAAGCTTATCGAATCATATGAAAGTAAATTGCATTCAAACATAGCTAGTTTAATCAAATGAAAGTCAACTATTCTTTCGAAGAATGGTAATTGTTTCAAATAAAGCTTAATCTTAATCATTAGGATTCCACTCAATTGCATTCAAACAAAGCTAATTTTATTGGAATAAAGCTTATTGTATCAAATGAAAGTCAATTGCATTCAAACTTAGCTTGTTTAATCAAATGAAACTCAACTATTCTTTCCAAAAATGGTAATTGTTTCAAATAAAGCTTAAGCTTACTCATTAAGATTCCACTCAATTGCATTCAAACAAACCTAATTTTATTCGAATAAAGCTTATTGAAACAAATGAAAGTCAATTGCATTCAAACATAGCTTGTTTAATCAAATGAATGTCAACTATTGTTTCCAAAAATGGTAATTGTTTCAAATAAAGCATAAGCTTAAGCATTAAGATTCCACTCAATTGCATTCAAACAAAGCTAATTTGATTCGAATAAAGCTTATTGAATCAAATGAAATTGAATTGCTGTAAAAAATAGCTTGTTTAATCAAATGAAAGTCAACTATTCTTTCCAAGAATGGTAAATGTTTCAAATAAAGCTTAAGCTTAATCATTATGATTCCACTCAATTGCATTCAAACAAAGCTAATTTGATTCGAATAAAGCTTATTGAATCAAATGAAAGTCAATTGCATTCAATCATAGATTGTTTAATCAAATGAAAGTCAACTATTCTCTCTAAAAATGGTAATTGTTTCAAATAAAGCTTAAGCTTAATCACTAAGTTTCCATTCAATTGCATTCAAACAAAGCTAATTTGATTCGAATAAAGCTTATTCAATCAAATGAAATTCAATTGCATTCAAACATAGCTTGTTTAATCAAATGAAAGTCAACTATTCTTTCCAAAAATGGTAATTGTTTCAAATAAAGCTTAAGCTTACTCAATAAGATTCCACTCAATTGCATTCAA
Source organism: Salicornia ramosissima (assembly GCA_951394345.1). Taxonomy (NCBI): domain Eukaryota; kingdom Viridiplantae; phylum Streptophyta; class Magnoliopsida; order Caryophyllales; family Amaranthaceae; genus Salicornia; species Salicornia ramosissima. The sequence goes on along the minus strand of OX596240.1, from coordinate 24,327,390 downwards.
ACAAACCTAATTTTATTCGAATAAAGCTTATTGAAACAAATGAAAGTCAATTGCATTCAAACATAGCTTGTTTAATCAAATGAATGTCAACTATTGTTTCCAAAAATGGTAATTGTTTCAAATAAAGCATAAGCTTAAGCATTAAGATTCCACTCAATTGCATTCAAACAAAGCTAATTTGATTCGAATAAAGCTTATTGAATCAAATGAAATTGAATTGCTGTAAAAAATAGCTTGTTTAATCAAATGAAAGTCAACTATTCTTTCCAAGAATGGTAAATGTTTCAAATAAAGCTTAAGCTTAATCATTAAGATTCCACTCAATTGCATTCAAAAAAATCTAATTTGATTCGAATAAAGCTTATTGAATCAAATGAAAGTCAATTGCATTCAATCATAGATTGTTTAATCAAATGAAAGTTAACTATTCTCTCTAAAAATGGTAATTGTTTCAAATAAAGCTTAAGCTTAATCACTAAGTTTCCACTCAATTGCATTCAAACAAAGCTAATTTGATTCGAATAAAGCTTATTCAATCAAATGAAATTCAATTGTATTCAAACATAGCTTGTTTAATCAAATGAAAGTCAACTATTCTTTCCAAAAATGGTAATTGGTTCAAATATAGCATAAGTTTAAGCATTAAGATTCCACTCAATTGCTTTCAAACAAAGATAATTTGATTCGAATAAAGCTTATTGAATCAAATGAAAGTCAATTGCATTCAAACATAGCTTGTTTAATCAAATGAAAGTCAACTATTCTTTCCAAAAATGGTAATTGTTTCAAATAAAGCTTAAGTTTAGTCATTAAGATTCCACTGAATTGCATTCAAACAAAGCTAATTTCATTTGAATAAAGCTTATTGAATAAAATAAAAGTCAATTGCAGTCAAACATAACTTGTTTAATCAAATGAAAGTCAACTATTCCTTCCAAAAATGGTAATTGGTTCAAATAAAGCATAAGCTTTAGCATTAAGATTCCGCTCAATTGCGTTCAAACAAAGCCAATTTGATTCCAATGAAGCTTATCGAATCAAATGAAAGTAAATTGCATTCAAACATAGCTAGTTTCATCAAATGAAAGTCAACTATTCTTTCCAAGAATGGTAATTGTTTCAAATAAAGCTTAATCTTAATCATTAGGATTCCACTCAATTGCATTCAAACAAAGCTAATTTGATTCGAATAAAGCTTATTGAATCAAATGAAAGTCAACTGCATTCAAACATAGCTTGTTTAATCAAATGAATGTCAACTATTCTTTCCAAAAATGGTAATTGTTTCAAATAAAGCATAAGCTTAAGCATTAAGATTCCACTCAATTGCATTCAAACAAAGCTAATTTGATTCGAATAAAGCTTATTGAATCAAATGAAATTGAATTGCTGTAAAAAATAGCTTGTTTAATCAAATGAAAGTCAACTATTCTTTCCAAGAATGGTAATTGTTTCAAATAAAGCTTAAGCTTAATCACTAAGATTCCACTCAATTGCATTCAAACAAAGCGAATTTGATTCGAATAAAGCTTATTGAAACAAATTATAGTCAATTGCATTCAAACCTAGCTTGTTTGATCAAATGAAAGTCAACTATTCTTTCCAAAAATGGTAATTGATTCAAATAAAGCATAAGCTTAGGCATTAAGATTCCACTCAATTGCATTCAAACAAAGATAATTTGATTCGAATAAAGCTTGTTGAATCAAATGAAAGTCAATTGCATTCAAACATAGCTTGTTTAATCAAATGAAAGTCAACTATTCTTTCCAAAAATGGTAATTGTTTCAAATAAAGCTTAAGTTTAATCATTAAGATTCCACTCATTTGCATTCAAACAAAGCTAATTTGATTCGAATAAAGCTTATTGAATCAAATGAAAGTCAATTGCATTCAAACATAGCTTGTTTAATCAAATGAAAGTCAACTATTCTTTCCAAAAATGGTAATTGGTTCAAATAAAGCATAAGCTTAAGCATTAAGATTCCACTCAATTGCATTCAAACAAAGATAATTTGATTCGAATAAAGCTTATTGAATCAAATGAAAGTCAATTGCATTCAAACATAGCTTGTTTAATCAAATGAAAGTCAACTATTCTTTCCAAAAATGGTAATTGTTTCAAATAAAGCTTAAGTTTAATCATTAAGATTCCACTCAATTGCATTCAAACAAAGCTAATTTTATTCGAATAAAGCTTATTGAATAAAATAAAAGTCAATTGCATTCAAACATTACTTTTTTAATCAAATGAAAGTCAACTATTCTTTCCAAAAATGGTAATTGGTTCAAATAAAGCATAAGTTTAATCATTAAGATTCCACTCAATTGCATTCAAACAAAGCTAATTTTATTCGAATAAAGCTTATTGAATAAAATAAAAGTCAATTGCATTCAAACATTACTTTTTTAATCAAATGAAAGTCAACTATTCTTTCCAAAAATGGTAATTGGTTCAAATAAAGCATAAGCTTTAGCATTAAGATTCCGCTCAATTGCATTCAAACAAAGCCAATTTGATTCGAATAAAGCTTATTGAATCAAATGAAAGTAAATTGCATTCAAACATAGCTAGTTTAATCAAATGAAAGTCAACTATTCTTTCCAAGAATGGTAATTGTTTCAAATAAAGCTTAATCTTAATCATTAAGATTCCACTGAATTGCATTCAAACAAAGCCAATTTGATTCGAATAAAGCTTATTGAATCAAATTATAGTCAATTGCATTCAAACATAGCTTGTTTAATCAAATGAAAGTCAACTATTCTTTCCAAAAATGGTAATTGGTTCAAATAAAGCATAAGTTTAAGCATTAAGATTCCACTCAATTGCTTTCAAACAAAGATAATTTGATTCGAATAAAGCTTATTGAATCAAATGAAAGTCAATTGCATTCAAACATAGCTTGTTTAATCAAATGAAAGTCAACTATTCTTTCCAAAAATGGTAATTGTTTCAAATAAAGCTTAAGTTTAGTCATTAAGATTCCACTGAATTGCATTCAAACAAAGCTAATTTTATTCGAATAAAGCTTATTGAATCAAATGAAAGTCAATTGCATTCAAACATAGCTTTTTTAATCAAATGAAAGTCAACTATTCTTTCCAAAAATGGTAATTGTTTCAAAAAAAGCTTAAGTTTAGTGATTAAGATTCCACTGAATTGCATTCAAACAAAGCTAATTTTATTTGAATAAAGCTTATTGAATAAAATAAAAGTCAATTGCAGTCAAACATAACTTGTTTAATCAAATGAAAGTCAACTATTCTTTCCAAAAATGGTAATTGGTTCAAATAAAGCATAAGCTTTAGCATTAAGATTCCGCTCAATTGCGTTCAAACAAAGCCAATTTGATTCCAATGAAGCTTATCGAATCAAATGAAAGTAAATTGCATTCAAACATAGCTAGTTTCATCAAATGAAAGTCAACTATTCTTTCCAAGAATGGTAATTGTTTCAAATAAAGCTTAATCTTAATCATTAGGATTCCACTCAATTGCATTCAAACAAAGCTAATTTGATTCGAATAAAGCTTATTGAATCAAATGAAAGTCAATTGCATTCAAACATAGCTTGTTTAATCAAATGAATGTCAACTATTCTTTCCAAAAATGGTAATTGTTTCAAATAAAGCATAAGCTTAAGCATTAAGATTCCACTCAATTGCATTCAAACAAAGCTAATTTGATTCGAATAAAGCTTATTGAATCAAATGAAATTGAATTGCTGTAAAAAATAGCTTGTTTAATCAAATGAAAGTCAACTATTCATTCCAAGAATGGTAAATGTTTCAAATAAAGCTTAAGCTTAATCATTAAGATTCCACTCAATTGCATTCAAACAAAGCTAATTTGATTCGAATAAAGCTTATTGAATCAAGTGAAAGTCAATTGCATTCAATCATAGATTGTTTAATCAAATGAAAGTCAACTATTCGCTCTAAAAATGGTAATTGTTTCAAATAAAGCTTAAGCTTAATCACTAAGATTCCACTCAATTGCATTCAAACAAAGCTAATTTGATTAGAATAAAGCTTATTGAATCAAATGAAAGTCAATTGCATTCAAACATAGCTTGTTTAATCAAATGAAAGTCAACTATTCTTTCCAAAAATGGTAATTGTTTCAAATAAAGCTTAAGTTTAATCATTAAGATTCCACACATTTGCATTCAAACAAAGCTAATTTTATTCGAATAAAGCTTATTGAATCAAATAAAAGTCAATTGCATTCAAACATAGCTTGTTTAATCAAATGAAAGTTAACTATTGTTTCCAAAAATGGTAATTGTTTCAAATAAAGCTTAAGCTTAATCATTAAGATTCCACTCAATTGCATTCAAACAAAGCTAATTTGATTCGAATAAAGCTGATTGAATTAAGTGAAAGTCAATTGTATTCAATCATAGATTGTTTAATCAAATGAAAGTCAACTATTCGCTCTAAAAATGGTAATTGTTTCAAATAAAGCTTAATCTTAATCATTAGGATTCCACTCAATTGCATTCAAACAAAGCTAATTTGATTCGAATAAAGCTTATTGTATCAAATGAAAGTCAATTGCATTCAAACTTAGCTTGTTTAATCAAATGAAACTCAACTATTCTTTCCAAAAATGGTAATTGTTTCAAATAAAGCTTAAGCTTACTCATTAAGATTCCACTCAATTGCATTCAAACAAACCTAATTTTATTCGAATAAAGCTTATTGAAACAAATGAAAGTCAATTGCATTCAAACATAGCTTGTTTAATCAAATGAATGTCAACTATTGTTTCCAAAAATGGTAATTATTTCAAATAAAGCATAAGCTTAAGCATTAAGATTCCACTCAATTGCATTCAAACAAAGCTAATTTGATTCGAATAAAGCTTATTGAATCAAATGAAATTGAATTGCTGTAAAAAATAGCTTGTTTAATCAAATGAAAGTCAACTATTCTTTCCAAGAATGGTAAATGTTTCAAATAAAGCTTAAGCTTAATCATTAAGATTCCACTCAATTGCATTCAAAAAAATCTAATTTGATTCGAATAAAGCTTATTGAATCAAATGAAAGTCAATTACATTCAATCATAGATTGTTTAATCAAATGAAAGTCAACTATTCTCTCTAAAAATGGTAATTGTTTCAAATAAAGCTTAAGCTTAATCACTAAGTTTCCACTCAATTGCATTCAAACAAAGCTAATTTGATTCGAATAAAGCTTATTCAATCAAATGAAATTCAATTGCATTCAAACATAGCTTGTTTATTCAAATGAAAGTCAACTATTCTTTCCCAAAATGGTAATTGGTTCAAATAAAGCATAAGTTTAAGCATTAAGATTCCACTCAATTGCTTTCAAACAAAGATAATTTGATTCGAATAAAGCTTATTGAATCAAATGAAAGTCAATTGCATTCAAACATAGCTTGTTTAATCAAATGAAAGTCAACTATTCTTTCCAAAAATGGTAATTGTTTCAAATAAAGCTTAAGTTTAGTCATTAAGATTCCACTGAATTGCATTCAAACAAAGCTAATTTTATTTGAATAAAGCTTATTGAATAAAATAAAAGTCAATTGCAGTCAAACATAACTTGTTTAATCAAATGAAAGTCAACTATTCTTTCCAAAAATGGTAATTGATTCAAATAAAGCATAAGCTTTAGCATTAAGATTCCGCTCAATTGCGTTCAAACAAAGCCAATTTGATTCCAATGAAGCTTATCGAATCAAATGAAAGTAAATTGCATTCAAACATAGCTAGTTTCATCAAATGAAAGTCAACTATTCTTTCCAAAAATGGTAATTGTTTCATATAAAGCTTAAGCTTAAACATTAAGATTCCACTCAATTGCATTCAAACAAAGCGAATTTGATTCGAATAACGCTTATTGAAACAAATTATAGTCAATTGCATTCAAACATAGCTTGTTTAATCAAATGAAAGTCAACTATTCTTTCCAAAAATGTTAATTGTTTCATATACAACTTAAGCTTAATCATTAAGATTCCACTCAAATGCATTGAAACAAAGCGAATTTGATTCGAATAAAGCTTATTGAAACAAATTATAGTCAATTGCATTCAAACATAGCTTGCTTAATCAAATGAAAGTGAACTATTTTTTCCAAAAATGGTAATTGGTTCAAATAAAGCATAAGCTTAAGCATTAAGATTCCACTCAATTGCATTCAAACAAAGATAATTTGATTCGAATAAAGCTTATTGAATCAAATGAAATTCAATTGCATTCAAACATAGCTTGTTTAATCAAATGAAAGTCAACTATTCTTTCCAAAAATGGTAATTGTTTCAAATAAAGCTTAAGTTTAATCATTAAGATTCCACTCAATTGCATTCAAACAAAGCTAATTTTATTCGAATAAAGCTTATTGAATAAAATAAAAGTCAATTGCATTCAAACATTACTTTTTTAATCAAATGAAAGTCAACTATTCTTTCCAAAAATGGTAATTGGTTCAAATAAAGCATAAGCTTTAGCATTAAGATTCCGCTCAATTGCATTCAAACAAAGCCAATTTGATTCGAATAAAGCTTATTGAATCAAATGAAAGTAAATTGCATTCAAACATAGCTAGTTCAATCAAATGAATGTCAACTATTCTTTCCAAGAATGGTAATTGTTTCAAATAAAGCTTAATCTTAATCATTAAGATTCCACTAAATTGCATTCAAACAAAGCCAATTTGATTCGAATAAAGCTTAATGAATCAAATGAAAGTCAACTATTCCTTCCAAAAATGGTAATTGGTTCAAATAAAGCATAAGTTTAAGCATTAAGATTCCACTCAATTGCTTTCAAACAAAGATAATTTGATTCGAATAAAGCTTATTGAATCAAATGAAAGTCAATTGCATTCAAACATAGCTTGTTTAATCAAATGAAAGTCAACTATTCTTTCCAAAAATGGTAATTGTTTCAAATAAAGCTTAAGTTTAGTCATTAAGATTCCACTGAATTGCATTCAAACAAAGCTAATTTTATTCGAATAAAGCTTATTGAATCAAATGAAAGTCAATTGCATTCAAACATAGCTTTTTTAATCAAATGAAAGTCAACTATTCTTTCCAAAAATGATAATTGTTTCAAATAAAGCTTAAGTTTAGTCATTAAGATTCCACTGAATTGCATTCAAACAAAGCTAATTTTATTTGAATAAAGCTTATTGAATAAAATAAAAGTCAATTGCAGTCAAACATAACTTGTTTAATCAAATGAAAGTCAACTATTCTTTCCAAAAATGGTAATTGGTTCAAATAAAGCATAAGCTTTAGCATTAAGATTCCGCTCAATTGCGTTCAAACAAAGCCAATTTGATTCCAATGAAGCTTATCGAATCAAATGAAAGTAAATTGCATTCAAACATAGCTAGTTTCATCAAATGAAAGTCAACTATTCTTTCCAAGAATGGTAATTGTTTCAAATAAAGCTTAATCTTAATCATTAGGATTCCACTCAATTGCATTCAAACAAAGCTAATTTGATTCGAATAAAGCTTATTGAATCAAATGAAATTGAATTGCTGTAAAAAATAGCTTGTTTAATCAAATGAAAGTCAACTATTCTTTCCAAGAATGGTAAATGTTTCAAATAAAGCTTAAGCTTAATCATTAAGATTCCACTCAATTGCATTCAAACAAAGCTAATTTGATTCGAATAAAGCTTATTGAATCAAGTGAAAGTCAATTGCATTCAATCATAGATTGTTTAATCAAATGAAAGTCAACTATTCTCTCTTAAAATGGTAATTGTTTCAAATAAAGCTTAAGCTTAATCACTAAGTTCAATTGCATTCAAACAAAGCTAATTTGATTCGAATAAAGCTTATTCAATCAAATGAAATTCAATTGCATTCAAACATAGCTTCTTTAATCAAATGAAAGTCAACTATTCTTTCCAAAAATGGTAATTGTTTCAAATAAAGCTTAAGCTTAATCACTAAGATTCCACTCAATTGCATTCAAACAATGCGAATTTGATTCGAATAAAGCTTATTGAAAGAAATTATAGTCAATTGCATTCAAACCTAGCTTGTTTGATCAAATGAAAGTCAACTATTCTTTCCAAAAATGGTAATTGGTTCAAATAAAGCATAAGATTAGGCATTAAGATTCCACTCAATTGCATTCAAACAAAGATAATTTGATTCGAATAAAGCTTGTTGAATCAAATGAAAGTCAATTGCATTCAAACATAGCTTGTTTAATCAAATGAAAGTCAACTATTTTTTCCAAAAATGGTAATTGTTTCAAATAAAGCTTAAGTTTAATCATTAAGATTCCACTCATTTGCATTCAAACAAAGCTAATTTGATTCGAATAAAGCTTATTGAATCAAATGAAAGTCAATTGCATTCAAACATAGCTTGTTTAATCAAATGAAAGTCAACTATTCTTTCCAAAAATGGTAATTGGTTCAAATAAAGCATAAGCTTTAGCATTAAGATTCCGCTCATTTTCGTTCAAACAAAGCCAATTTGATTCCAATGAAGCTTATCGAATCAAATGAAAGTAAATTGCATTCAAACATAGCTAGTTTCATCAAATGAAAGTCAACTATTCTTTCCAAGAATGGTAATTGTTTCAAATAAAGCTTAATCTTAATCATTAGGATTCCACTCAATTGCATTCAAACAAAGCTAATTTGATTCGAATAAAGCTTATTGAATCAAATGAAAGTAAATTGCATTCAAACATAGCTAGTTCAATCAAATGAATGTCAACTATTCTTTCCAAGAATGGTAATTGTTTCAAATAAAGCTTAATCTTAATCATTAAGATTCCACTAAATTGCATTCAAACAAAGCCAATTTGATTCGAATAAAGCTTAATGAATCAAATGAAAGTCAACTATTCTTTCCAAAAATGGTAATTGGTTCAAATAAAGCATAAGTTTAAGCATTAAGATTCCACTCAATTGCTTTCAAACAAAGATAATTTGATTCGAATAAAGCTTATTGAATCAAATGAAAGTCAATTGCATTCAAACATAGCTTGTTTAATCAAATGAAAGTCAACTATTCTTTCCAAAAATGGTAATTGTTTCAAATAAAGCTTAAGTTTAGTCATTAAGATTCCACTGAATTGCATTCAAACAAAGCTAATTTTATTCGAATAAAGCTTATTGAATCAAATGAAAGTCAATTGCATTCAAACATAGCTTTTTTAATCAAATGAAAGTCAACTATTCTTTCCAAAAATGATAATTGTTTCAAATAAAGCTTAAGTTTAGTCATTAAGATTCCACTGAATTGCATTCAAACAAAGCTAATTTTGTTTGAATAAAGCTTATTGAATAAAATAAAAGTCAATTGCAGTCAAACATAACTTGTTTAATCAAATGAAAGTCAACTATTCTTTCCAAAAATGGTAATTGGTTCAAATAAAGCATAAGCTTTAGCATTAAGATTCCGCTCAATTGCGTTCAAACAAAGCCAATTTGATTCCAATGAAGCTTATCGAATCAAATGAAAGTAAATTGCATTCAAACATAGCTAGTTTCATCAAATGAAAGTCAACTATTCTTTCCAAGAATGGTAATTGTTTCAAATAAAGCTTAATCTTAATCATTAGGATTCCACTCAATTGCATTCAAACAAAGCTAATTTGATTCGAATAAAGCTTATTGAATCAAATGAAATTGAATTGCTGTAAAAAATAGCTTGTTTAATCAAATGAAAGTCAACTATTCTTTCCAAGAATGGTAAATGTTTCAAATAAAGCGTAAGCTTAATCATTAAGATTCCACTCAATTGCATTCAAACAAAGCTAATTTGATTCGAATAAAGCTTATTGAATCAAGTGAAAGTCAATTGCATTCAATCATAGATTGTTTAATCAAATGAAAGTCAACTATTCTCTCTTAAAATGGTAATTGTTTCAAATAAAGCTTAAGCTTAATCACTAAGTTCAATTGCATTCAAACAAAGCTAATTTGATTCGAATAAAGCTTATTCAATCAAATGAAATTCAATTGCATTCAAACATAGCTTGTTTAATCAAATGAAAGTCAACTATTCTTTCCAAAAATGGTAATTGTTTCAAATAAAGCTTAAGCTTAATCACTAAGATTCCACTCAATTGCATTCAAACAAAGCGAATTTGATTCGAATAAAGCTTATTGAAACAAATTATAGTCAATTGCATTCAAACCTAGCTTGTTTGATCAAATGAAAGTCAACTATTCTTTCCAAAAATGGTAATTGGTTCAAATAAAGCATAAGCTTAGGCATTAAGATTCCACTCAATTGCATTCAAACAAAGATAATTTGATTCGAATAAAGCTTGTTGAATCAAATGAAAGTCAATTGCATTCAAACATAGCTTGTTTAATCAAATGAAAGTCAACTATTCTTTCCAAAAATGGTAATTGTTTCAAATAAAGCTTAAGTTTAATCATTAAGATTCCACTCATTTGCATTCAAACAAAGCTAATTTGATTCGAATAAAGCTTATTGAATCAAATGAAAGTCAATTGCATTCAAACATAGCTTGTTTAATCAAATGAAAGTCAACTATTCTTTCCAAAAATGGTAATTGTTTCAAATAAAGCTTAAGTTTAGTCATTAAGATTCCACTCAATTGCATTCAAACAAAGATAATTTTATTCGAATAAAGCTTATTGAATAAAATAAAAGTCAATTGCATTCAAACATAACTTGTTTAATCAAATGAAAGTCAACTTTTCTTTCCAAAAATGGTAATTGGTTCAAATAAAGCATAACCTTTAGCATTAAGATTCCGCTCAATTGCATTCAAACAAAGCCAATTTGATTCGAATGAAGCTTATTGAATCAAATGAAAGTAAATTGTATTCAAACATAGCTAGTTTAATCAAATGAAAGTCAACTATTCTTTCCAAGAATGGTAATTGTTTGAAATAAAGCTTAATCATAATCATTAGGATTCCACTCAATTGCATTCAAAGAAAGCCAATTTGATTCGAATAAAGCTTAATGAATCAAATGAAAGTAAATTGCATTCAAAAATACCTAGTTTGATCAAATGAAAGTCAACTATTCTTTCCAAAAATAGTAATTGTTTCAAATAAAGCTTGATCTTAGTCATTAAGATTCCACTCAATTGCATTCAAACAAAGCTAATTTGATTCGAATAAAGTTTATTGTAAGAAATGAAAGTCCATTGTATTCAAACATAGCTTGTTTAATCAAATGAAAGTCAACTATTCTTTCCAAAAATGGTAATTGTTTCATATAAAGCTTAAGTTTAGTCATTAAGATTCCACTCAATTGCATTCAAACAAAGCTAATTTAATTCGAATAAAGCTTATTCAATCAAATGAAATTCAATTGCATTCAAACATAGCTTGTTTAATCAAATGAAAGTCAACTATTCTTTCCAAAAATGGTAATTGTTTCAAATAAAGCTTAAGCTTAATCATTAAGATTCCACTCAATTGCATTCAAACAAAGCGAATTTTATTCGAATAAAGCTTATTGAAACAAATTATAGTCAATTGCATTCAAACATAGCTTGTTTAATCAAATGAGAGTCAACTATTTTGTCCAAAAATGGTAATTGGTTAAAATAAAGCATAAGCTTAAGCATTAAGATTCCACTCAAATGCATTCAAACAAAGATAATTTGATTCGAATAAAGCTTATTGAATCAAATGAAAGTCAATTGCATTCAAACATAGCTTGTTTAATCAAATGAAAGTCAACTATTCTTTCCAAAAATGGTAATTGTTTCAAATAAAGCTTAAGTTTAATCATTAAGATTCCACTCAATTGCATTCAAACAAAGCTAATTTTATTCGAATAAAGCTTATTGAATAAAATAAAAGTCAATTGCATTCAAACATTACTTTTTTAATCAAATGAAAGTCAACTATTCTTTCCAAAAATGGTAATTGGTTCAAATAAAGCATAAGCTTTAGCATTAAGATTCCGCTCAATTGCATTCAAACAAAGCCAATTTGATTCGAATAAAGCTTATTGAATCAAATGAAAGTAAATTGCATTCAAACATAGCTAGTTTAATCAAATGAATGTCAACTATTCTTTCCAAGAATGGTAATTGTTTGAAATAAAGCTTAATCTTAATCATTAAGATTCCACTAAATTGCATTCAAACAAAGCCAATTTGATTCGAATAAAGCTTAATGAATCAAATGAAAGTCAACTATTCTTTCCAAAAATGGTAATTTGTTCAAATAAAGCATAAGTTTAAGCATTAAGATTCCACTCAATTGCTTTCAAACAAAGATAATTTGATTCGAATAAAGCTTATTGAATCAAATGAAAGTCAATTGCATTCAAACATAGCTTGTTTAATCAAATGAAAGTCAACTATTCTTTCCAAAAATGGTAATTGTTTCAAATAAAGCTTAAGTTTAGTCATTAAGATTCCACTGAATTGCATTCAAACAAAGCTAATTTTATTCGAATAAAGCTTATTGAATCAAATGAAAGTCAATTGCATTCAAACATAGCTTTTTTAATCAAATGAAAGTCAACTATTCTTTCCAAAAATGGTAATTGTTTCAAATAAAGCTTAAGTTTAGTCATTAAGATTCCACTGAATTGCATTCAAACAAAGCTAATTTTATTTGAATAAAGCTTATTGAATAAAATAAAAGTCAATTGCAGTCAAACATAACTTGTTTAATCAAATGAAAGTCAACTATTCTTTCCAAAAATGGTAATTGGTTCAAATAAAGCACAAGCTTTAGCATTAAGATTCCGCTCAATTGCGTTCAAACAAAGCCAATTTGATTCCAATGAAGCTTATCGAATCAAATGAAAGTAAATTGCATTCAAACATAGCTAGTTTCATCAAATGAAAGTCAACTATTCTTTCCAAGAATGGTAATTGTTTCAAATAAAGCTTAATCTTAATCATTAGGATTCCACTCAATTGCATTCAAACAAAGCTAATTTGATTCGAATAAAGCTTATTGAATCAAATGAAAGTCAATTGCATTCAAACATAGCTTGTTTAATCAAATGAATGTCAATTATTCTTTCCGAAAATGGTAATTGTTTCAAATAAAGCATAAGCTTAAGCATTAAGATTCCACTCAATTGCATTCAAACAAAGCTAATTTGATTCGAATAAAGCTTATTGAATCAAATGAAATTGAATTGCTGTAAAAAATAGCTCGTTTAATCAAATGAAAGTCAACTATTCTTTCCAAGAATGGTAAATGTTTGTAATAAAGCTTAAGCTTAATCATTAAGATTCCACTCAATTGCATTCAAACAAAGCTAATTTGATTCGAATAAAGCTTATTGAATCAAGTGAAAGTCAATTGCATTCAATCATAGATTGTTTAATCAAATGAAAGTCAACTATTCTCTCTTAAAATGGTAATTGTTTCAAATAAAGCTTAAGCTTAATCACTAAGTTCAATTGCATTCAAACAAAGCTAATTAGATTCGAATAAAGTTTACTGTATGAAATGAAAGTCCATTGCATTCAAACATAGCTTGTTTAATCAAATGAAAGTCAACTATTCTTTCCAAAAATGGTAATTGTTTCATATAAAGCTTAAGTTTAGTCATTAAGATTCAACTCAATTGCATTCAAACAAAGCTAATTTAATTCGAATAAAGCTTATTCAATCAAATGAAATTCAATTGCATTCAAACATAGCTTGTTTAATCAAATGAAAGTCAACTATTCTTTCCAAAAATGGTAATTGTTTCAAATAAAGCTTAAGCTTAATCATTAAGATTCCACTCAATTGCATTCAAACAAAGCGAATTTTATTTGAATAAAGCTTATTGAAACAAATTATAGTCAATTGCATTCAAACATAGCTTGTTTAATCAAATGAGAGTCAACTATTTTTTCCAAAAATGGTAATTGGTTCAAATAAAGCATAAGCTTAAGCATTAAGATTCCACTCAATTGCATTCAAACAAAGATAATTTGATTCGAATAAAGCTTATTGAATCAAATGAAAGTCAATTGCATTCAAACATAGCTTGTTTAATCAAATGAAAGTCAACTATTCTTTCCAAAAATGGTAATTGTTTCAAATAAAGCTTAAGTTTAATCATTAAGATTCCACTCAATTGCATTCAAACAAAGCTAATTTTATTCGAATAAAGCTTATTGAATAAAATAAAAGTCAATTGCATTCAAACATTACTTTTTTAATCAAATGAAAGTCAACTATTCTTTCCAAAAATGGTAATTGGTTCAAATAAAGCATAAGCTTTAGCATTAAGATTCCGCTCAATTGCATTCAAACAAAGCCAATTTAATTCGAATAAATCTTATTGAATCAAATGAAAGTAAATTGCTTTCAAACATAGCTAGTTTAATCAAATGAATGTCAACTATTCTTTCCAAGAATGGTAATTGTTTCAAATAAAGCTTAATCTTAATCATTAAGATTCCACTAAATTGCATTCAAACAAAGCCAATTTGATTCGAATAAAGCTTAATGAATCAAATAAAAGTAAATTGCATTCAAAAATAGCTAGCTTGACCAAATGAAAGTCAACTATTTTTTCCAAAAATAGTAATTGTTTCAAATAAAGCTTGATCTTAATCATTAATATTCCACTCAATTGCATTCAAACAAAGCTAATTTGATTCGAATAAAGCTCATTGTATCAAATGAAAGTAAATTGCATTCAAACATAGCTAGTTCAATCAAATGAATGTCAACTATTCTTTCCAAGAATGGTAATTGTTTCAAATAAAGCTTAATCTTAATCATTAAGATTCCACTAAATTGCATTCAAACAAAGCCAATTTGATTCGAATAAAGCTTAATGAATCAAATGAAAGTCAACTATTCTTTCCAAAAATGGTAATTGGTTCAAATAAAGCATAAGTTTAAGCATTAAGATTCCACTCAATTGCTTTCAAACAAAGATAATTTGATTCGAATAAAGCTTATTGAATCAAATGAAAGTCAATTGCATTCAAACATAGCTTGTTTAATCAAATGAAAGTCAACTATTCTTTCCAAAAATGGTAATTGTTTCAAATAAAGCTTAAGTTTAGTCATTAAGATTCCACTGAATTGCATTCAAACAAAGCTAATTTTATTCGAATAAAGCTTATTGAATCAAATGAAAGTCAATTGCATTCAAACATAGCTTTTTTAATCAAATGAAAGTCAACTATTCTTTCCAAAAATGATAATTGTTTCAAATAAAGCTTAAGTTTAGTCATTAAGATTCCACTGAATTGCATTCAAACAAAGCTAATTTTGTTTGAATAAAGCTTATTGAATAAAATAAAAGTCAATTGCAGTCAAACATAACTTGTTTAATCAAATGAAAGTCAACTATTCTTTCCAAAAATGGTAATTGGTTCAAATAAAGCATAAGCTTTAGCATTAAGATTCCGCTCAATTGCGTTCAAACAAAGCCAATTTGATTCCAATGAAGCTTATCGAATCAAATGAAAGTAAATTGCATTCAAACATAGCTAGTTTCATCAAATGAAAGTCAACTATTCTTTCCAAGAATGGTAATTGTTTCAAATAAAGCTTAATCTTAATCATTAGGATTCCACTCAATTGCATTCAAACAAAGCTAATTTGATTCGAATAAAGCTTATTGAATGAAATGAAAGTCAATTGCATTCAAACATAGCTTGTTTAATCAAATGAATGTCAACTATTCTTTCCAAAAATGGTAATTGTTTCAAATAAAGCATAAGCTTAAGCATTAAGATTCCACTCAATTGCAGTCAAACAAAGCTAATTTGATTCGAATAAAGCTTATTGAATCAAATGAAATTGAATTGCTGTAAAAAATAGCTTGTTTAATCAAATGAAAGTCAACAATTCTTTCCAAGAATGGTAAATGTTTCAAATAAAGCTTAAGCTTAATCATTAAGATTCCACTCAATTGCATTCAAACAAAGCTAATTTGATTCGAATAAAGCTTATTGAATCAAGTGAAAGTCAATTGCATTCAATCATAGATTGTTTAATCAAATGAAAGTCAACTATTCTCTCTAAAAATGGTAATTGTTTCGAATAAACCTAATTGAAACAAATTATAGTCAATTGCATTCAAACATAGCTTGTTTAATCAAATGAGAGTCAACTATTTTTTCCAAAAATGGTAATTGGTTCAAATAAAGCATAAGCTTAAGCATTAAGATTCCACTCAATTGCATTCAAACAAAGATAATTTGATTCGAATAAAGCTTATTGAATCAAATGAAAGTCAATTGCATTCAAACATAGCTTGTTTAATCAAATGAAAGTCAACTATTCTTTCCAAAAATGGTAATTGTTTCAAATAAAGCTTAAGTTTAACCATTAAGATTCCACTCAATTGCATTCAAACTAAGCTAATTTTATTCGAATAAAGCTTAATGAATCAAATAAAAGTAAATTGCATTCAAAAATAGCTAGCTTGATCAAATGAAAGTCAACTATTTTTTCCAAAAATAGTAATTGTTTCAAATAAAACTTGATCTTAATCATAAATATTCCACTCAATTGCATTCAAACAAAGCTAATTTGATTCGAATAAAGCTTATTGTATGAAATGAAAGTCAATTACATTCAAACATAGCTTGTTTAATCAAATGAAAGTCAACTATTCTTTCCAAAAATGGTAATTGTTTCATATAAAGCTTAAGCTTAATCATTAAGATTCCACTCAATTGCATTCAAACAAAGCGAATTTGATTCGAATAAAGCTTATTGAAACAAATTATAGTCAATTGCATTCAAACATAGCTTGTTTAATCAAATGAAAGTCAACTATTCTTTCCAAAAATGTTAATTGTTTCATATACAGCTTAAGCTTAATCATTAAGATTCCACTCAACTGCATTGAAACAAAGCGAATTTGATTCGAATAAAGCTTATTGAAACAAATGAAAGTCAATTGCATTCAAACATAGCTTGTTTAATCAAATGAATGTCAACTATTGTTTCCAAAAATGGTAATTGTTTCAAATAAAGCATAAGCTTAAGCATTAAGATTCCACTCAATTGCATTCAAACAAAGCTAATTTGATTCGAATAAAGCTTATTGAATCAAATGAAATTGAATTGCTGTAAAAAATAGCTTGTTTAATCAAATGAAAGTCAACTATTCTTTCCAAGAATGGTAAATGTTTCAAATAAAGCTTAAGCTTAATCATTAAGATTCCACTCAATTGCATTCAAAAAAATCTAATTTGATTCGAATAAAGCTTATTGAATCAAATGAAAGTCAATTGCATTCAATCATAGATTGTTTAATCAAATGAAAGTTAACTATTCTCTCTAAAAATGGTAATTGTTTCAAATAAAGCTTAAGCTTAATCACTAAGTTTCCACTCAATTGCATTCAAACAAAGCTAATTTGATTCGAATAAAGCTTATTCAATCAAATGAAATTCAATTGTATTCAAACATAGCTTGTTTAATCAAATGAAAGTCAACTATTCTTTCCAAAAATGGTAATTGGTTCAAATATAGCATAAGTTTAAGCATTAAGATTCCACTCAATTGCTTTCAAACAAAGATAATTTGATTCGAATAAAGCTTATTGAATCAAATGAAAGTCAATTGCATTCAAACATAGCTTGTTTAATCAAATGAAAGTCAACTATTCTTTCCAAAAATGGTAATTGTTTCAAATAAAGCTTAAGTTTAGTCATTAAGATTCCCCTGAATTGCATTCAAACAAAGCTAATTTCATTTGAATAAAGCTTATTGAATAAAATAAAAGTCAATTGCAGTCAAACATAACTTGTTTAATCAAATGAAAGTCAACTATTCCTTCCAAAAATGGTAATTGGTTCAAATAAAGCATAAGCTTTAGCATTAAGATTCCGCTCAATTGCGTTCAAACAAAGCCAATTTGATTCCAATGAAGCTTATCGAATCAAATGAAAGTAAATTGCATTCAAACATAGCTAGTTTCATCAAATGAAAGTCAACTATTCTTTCCAAGAATGGTAATTGTTTCAAATAAAGCTTAATCTTAATCATTAGGATTCCACTCAATTGCATTCAAACAAAGCTAATTTGATTCGAATAAAGCTTATTGAATCAAATGAAAGTCAACTGCATTCAAACATAGCTTGTTTAATCAAATGAATGTCAACTATTCTTTCCAAAAATGGTAATTGTTTCAAATAAAGCATAAGCTTAAGCATTAAGATTCCACTCAATTGCATTCAAACAAAGCTAATTTGATTCGAATAAAGCTTATTGAATCAAATGAAATTGAATTGCTGTAAAAAATAGCTTGTTTAATCAAATGAAAGTCAACTATTCTTTCCAAGAATGGTAATTGTTTCAAATAAAGCTTAAGCTTAATCACTAAGATTCCACTCAATTGCATTCAAACAAAGCGAATTTGATTCGAATAAAGCTTATTGAAACAAATTATAGTCAATTGCATTCAAACCTAGCTTGTTTGATCAAATGAAAGTCAACTATTCTTTCCAAAAATGGTAATTGATTCAAATAAAGCATAAGCTTAGGCATTAAGATTCCACTCAATTGCATTCAAACAAAGATAATTTGATTCGAATAAAGCTTGTTGAATCAAATGAAAGTCAATTGCATTCAAACATAGCTTGTTTAATCAAATGAAAGTCAACTATTCTTTCCAAAAATGGTAATTGTTTCAAATAAAGCTTAAGTTTAATCATTAAGATTCCACTCATTTGCATTCAAACAAAGCTAATTTGATTCGAATAAAGCTTATTGAATCAAATGAAAGTCAATTGCATTCAAACATAGCTTGTTTAATCAAATGAAAGTCAACTATTCTTTCCAAAAATGGTAATTGGTTCAAATAAAGCATAAGCTTAAGCATTAAGATTCCACTCAATTGCATTCAAACAAAGATAATTTGATTCGAATAAAGCTTATTGAATCAAATGAAAGTCAATTGCATTCAAACATAGCTTGTTTAATCAAATGAAAGTCAACTATTCTTTCCAAAAATGGTAATTGTTTCAAATAAAGCTTAAGTTTAATCATTAAGATTCCACTCAATTGCATTCAAACAAAGCTAATTTTATTCGAATAAAGCTTATTGAATAAAATAAAAGTCAATTGCATTCAAACATTACTTTTTTAATCAAATGAAAGTCAACTATTCTTTCCAAAAATGGTAATTGGTTCAAATAAAGCATAAGTTTAATCATTAAGATTCCACTCAATTGCATTCAAACAAAGCTAATTTTATTCGAATAAAGCTTATTGAATAAAATAAAAGTCAATTGCATTCAAACATTACTTTTTTAATCAAATGAAAGTCAACTATTCTTTCCAAAAATGGTAATTGGTTCAAATAAAGCATAAGCTTTAGCATTAAGATTCCGCTCAATTGCATTCAAACAAAGCCAATTTGATTCGAATAAAGCTTATTGAATCAAATGAAAGTAAATTGCATTCAAACATAGCTAGTTTAATCAAATGAAAGTCAACTATTCTTTCCAAGAATGGTAATTGTTTCAAATAAAGCTTAATCTTAATCATTAAGATTCCACTGAATTGCATTCAAACAAAGCCAATTTGATTCGAATAAAGCTTATTGAATCAAATTATAGTCAATTGCATTCAAACATAGCTTGTTTAATCAAATGAAAGTCAACTATTCTTTCCAAAAATGGTAATTGGTTCAAATAAAGCATAAGTTTAAGCATTAAGATTCCACTCAATTGCTTTCAAACAAAGATAATTTGATTCGAATAAAGCTTATTGAATCAAATGAAAGTCAATTGCATTCAAACATAGCTTGTTTAATCAAATGAAAGTCAACTATTCTTTCCAAAAATGGTAATTGTTTCAAATAAAGCTTAAGTTTAGTCATTAAGATTCCACTGAATTGCATTCAAACAAAGCTAATTTTATTCGAATAAAGCTTATTGAATCAAATGAAAGTCAATTGCATTCAAACATAGCTTTTTTAATCAAATGAAAGTCAACTATTCTTTCCAAAAATGGTAATTGTTTCAAAAAAAGCTTAAGTTTAGTGATTAAGATTCCACTGAATTGCATTCAAACAAAGCTAATTTTATTTGAATAAAGCTTATTGAATAAAATAAAAGTCAATTGCAGTCAAACATAACTTGTTTAATCAAATGAAAGTCAACTATTCTTTCCAAAAATGGTAATTGGTTCAAATAAAGCATAAGCTTTAGCATTAAGATTCCGCTCAATTGCGTTCAAACAAAGCCAATTTGATTCCAATGAAGCTTATCGAATCAAATGAAAGTAAATTGCATTCAAACATAGCTAGTTTCATCAAATGAAAGTCAACTATTCTTTCCAAGAATGGTAATTGTTTCAAATAAAGCTTAATCTTAATCATTAGGATTCCACTCAATTGCATTCAAACAAAGCTAATTTGATTCGAATAAAGCTTATTGAATCAAATGAAAGTCAATTGCATTCAAACATAGCTTGTTTAATCAAATGAATGTCAACTATTCTTTCCAAAAATGGTAATTGTTTCAAATAAAGCATAAGCTTAAGCATTAAGATTCCACTCAATTGCATTCAAACAAAGCTAATTTGATTCGAATAAAGCTTATTGAATCAAATGAAATTGAATTGCTGTAAAAAATAGCTTGTTTAATCAAATGAAAGTCAACTATTCATTCCAAGAATGGTAAATGTTTCAAATAAAGCTTAAGCTTAATCATTAAGATTCCACTCAATTGCATTCAAACAAAGCTAATTTGATTCGAATAAAGCTTATTGAATCAAGTGAAAGTCAATTGCATTCAATCATAGATTGTTTAATCAAATGAAAGTCAACTATTCGCTCTAAAAATGGTAATTGTTTCAAATAAAGCTTAAGCTTAATCACTAAGATTCCACTCAATTGCATTCAAACAAAGCTAATTTGATTAGAATAAAGCTTATTGAATCAAATGAAAGTCAATTGCATTCAAACATAGCTTGTTTAATCAAATGAAAGTCAACTATTCTTTCCAAAAATGGTAATTGTTTCAAATAAAGCTTAAGTTTAATCATTAAGATTCCACACATTTGCATTCAAACAAAGCTAATTTTATTCGAATAAAGCTTATTGAATCAAATAAAAGTCAATTGCATTCAAACATAGCTTGTTTAATCAAATGAAAGTTAACTATTGTTTCCAAAAATGGTAATTGTTTCAAATAAAGCTTAAGCTTAATCATTAAGATTCCACTCAATTGCATTCAAACAAAGCTAATTTGATTCGAATAAAGCTTATTGAATTAAGTGAAAGTCAATTGTATTCAATCATAGATTGTTTAATCAAATGAAAGTCAACTATTCGCTCTAAAAATGGTAATTGTTTCAAATAAAGCTTAATCTTAATCATTAGGATTCCACTCAATTGCATTCAAACAAAGCTAATTTGATTCGAATAAAGCTTATTGTATCAAATGAAAGTCAATTGCATTCAAACTTAGCTTGTTTAATCAAATGAAACTCAACTATTCTTTCCAAAAATGGTAATTGTTTCAAATAAAGCTTAAGCTTACTCATTAAGATTCCACTCAATTGCATTCAAACAAACCTAATTTTATTCGAATAAAGCTTATTGAAACAAATGAAAGTCAATTGCATTCAAACATAGCTTGTTTAATCAAATGAATGTCAACTATTGTTTCCAAAAATGGTAATTATTTCAAATAAAGCATAAGCTTAAGCATTAAGATTCCACTCAATTGCATTCAAACAAAGCTAATTTGATTCGAATAAAGCTTATTGAATCAAATGAAATTGAATTGCTGTAAAAAATAGCTTGTTTAATCAAATGAAAGTCAACTATTCTTTCCAAGAATGGTAAATGTTTCAAATAAAGCTTAAGCTTAATCATTAAGATTCCACTCAATTGCATTCAAAAAAATCTAATTTGATTCGAATAAAGCTTATTGAATCAAATGAAAGTCAATTACATTCAATCATAGATTGTTTAATCAAATGAAAGTCAACTATTCTCTCTAAAAATGGTAATTGTTTCAAATAAAGCTTAAGCTTAATCACTAAGTTTCCACTCAATTGCATTCAAACAAAGCTAATTTGATTCGAATAAAGCTTATTCAATCAAATGAAATTCAATTGCATTCAAACATAGCTTGTTTATTCAAATGAAAGTCAACTATTCTTTCCCAAAATGGTAATTGGTTCAAATAAAGCATAAGTTTAAGCATTAAGATTCCACTCAATTGCTTTCAAACAAAGATAATTTGATTCGAATAAAGCTTATTGAATCAAATGAAAGTCAATTGCATTCAAACATAGCTTGTTTAATCAAATGAAAGTCAACTATTCTTTCCAAAAATGGTAATTGTTTCAAATAAAGCTTAAGTTTAGTCATTAAGATTCCACTGAATTGCATTCAAACAAAGCTAATTTTATTTGAATAAAGCTTATTGAATAAAATAAAAGTCAATTGCAGTCAAACATAACTTGTTTAATCAAATGAAAGTCAACTATTCTTTCCAAAAATGGTAATTGATTCAAATAAAGCATAAGCTTTAGCATTAAGATTCCGCTCAATTGCGTTCAAACAAAGCCAATTTGATTCCAATGAAGCTTATCGAATCAAATGAAAGTAAATTGCATTCAAACATAGCTAGTTTCATCAAATGAAAGTCAACTATTCTTTCCAAAAATGGTAATTGTTTCATATAAAGCTTAAGCTTAAACATTAAGATTCCACTCAATTGCATTCAAACAAAGCGAATTTGATTCGAATAACGCTTATTGAAACAAATTATAGTCAATTGCATTCAAACATAGCTTGTTTAATCAAATGAAAGTCAACTATTCTTTCCAAAAATGTTAATTGTTTCATATACAACTTAAGCTTAATCATTAAGATTCCACTCAAATGCATTGAAACAAAGCGAATTTGATTCGAATAAAGCTTATTGAAACAAATTATAGTCAATTGCATTCAAACATAGCTTGCTTAATCAAATGAAAGTGAACTATTTTTTCCAAAAATGGTAATTGGTTCAAATAAAGCATAAGCTTAAGCATTAAGATTCCACTCAATTGCATTCAAACAAAGATAATTTGATTCGAATAAAGCTTATTGAATCAAATGAAATTCAATTGCATTCAAACATAGCTTGTTTAATCAAATGAAAGTCAACTATTCTTTCCAAAAATGGTAATTGTTTCAAATAAAGCTTAAGTTTAATCATTAAGATTCCACTCAATTGCATTCAAACAAAGCTAATTTTATTCGAATAAAGCTTATTGAATAAAATAAAAGTCAATTGCATTCAAACATTACTTTTTTAATCAAATGAAAGTCAACTATTCTTTCCAAAAATGGTAATTGGTTCAAATAAAGCATAAGCTTTAGCATTAAGATTCCGCTCAATTGCATTCAAACAAAGCCAATTTGATTCGAATAAAGCTTATTGAATCAAATGAAAGTAAATTGCATTCAAACATAGCTAGTTCAATCAAATGAATGTCAACTATTCTTTCCAAGAATGGTAATTGTTTCAAATAAAGCTTAATCTTAATCATTAAGATTCCACTAAATTGCATTCAAACAAAGCCAATTTGATTCGAATAAAGCTTAATGAATCAAATGAAAGTCAACTATTCCTTCCAAAAATGGTAATTGGTTCAAATAAAGCATAAGTTTAAGCATTAAGATTCCACTCAATTGCTTTCAAACAAAGATAATTTGATTCGAATAAAGCTTATTGAATCAAATGAAAGTCAATTGCATTCAAACATAGCTTGTTTAATCAAATGAAAGTCAACTATTCTTTCCAAAAATGGTAATTGTTTCAAATAAAGCTTAAGTTTAGTCATTAAGATTCCACTGAATTGCATTCAAACAAAGCTAATTTTATTCGAATAAAGCTTATTGAATCAAATGAAAGTCAATTGCATTCAAACATAGCTTTTTTAATCAAATGAAAGTCAACTATTCTTTCCAAAAATGATAATTGTTTCAAATAAAGCTTAAGTTTAGTCATTAAGATTCCACTGAATTGCATTCAAACAAAGCTAATTTTATTTGAATAAAGCTTATTGAATAAAATAAAAGTCAATTGCAGTCAAACATAACTTGTTTAATCAAATGAAAGTCAACTATTCTTTCCAAAAATGGTAATTGGTTCAAATAAAGCATAAGCTTTAGCATTAAGATTCCGCTCAATTGCGTTCAAACAAAGCCAATTTGATTCCAATGAAGCTTATCGAATCAAATGAAAGTAAATTGCATTCAAACATAGCTAGTTTCATCAAATGAAAGTCAACTATTCTTTCCAAGAATGGTAATTGTTTCAAATAAAGCTTAATCTTAATCATTAGGATTCCACTCAATTGCATTCAAACAAAGCTAATTTGATTCGAATAAAGCTTATTGAATCAAATGAAATTGAATTGCTGTAAAAAATAGCTTGTTTAATCAAATGAAAGTCAACTATTCTTTCCAAGAATGGTAAATGTTTCAAATAAAGCTTAAGCTTAATCATTAAGATTCCACTCAATTGCATTCAAACAAAGCTAATTTGATTCGAATAAAGCTTATTGAATCAAGTGAAAGTCAATTGCATTCAATCATAGATTGTTTAATCAAATGAAAGTCAACTATTCTCTCTTAAAATGGTAATTGTTTCAAATAAAGCTTAAGCTTAATCACTAAGTTCAATTGCATTCAAACAAAGCTAATTTGATTCGAATAAAGCTTATTCAATCAAATGAAATTCAATTGCATTCAAACATAGCTTCTTTAATCAAATGAAAGTCAACTATTCTTTCCAAAAATGGTAATTGTTTCAAATAAAGCTTAAGCTTAATCACTAAGATTCCACTCAATTGCATTCAAACAATGCGAATTTGATTCGAATAAAGCTTATTGAAAGAAATTATAGTCAATTGCATTCAAACCTAGCTTGTTTGATCAAATGAAAGTCAACTATTCTTTCCAAAAATGGTAATTGGTTCAAATAAAGCATAAGATTAGGCATTAAGATTCCACTCAATTGCATTCAAACAAAGATAATTTGATTCGAATAAAGCTTGTTGAATCAAATGAAAGTCAATTGCATTCAAACATAGCTTGTTTAATCAAATGAAAGTCAACTATTCTTTCCAAAAATGGTAATTGTTTCAAATAAAGCTTAAGTTTAATCATTAAGATTCCACTCATTTGCATTCAAACAAAGCTAATTTGATTCGAATAAAGCTTATTGAATCAAATGAAAGTCAATTGCATTCAAACATAGCTTGTTTAATCAAATGAAAGTCAACTATTCTTTCCAAAAATGGTAATTGGTTCAAATAAAGCATAAGCTTTAGCATTAAGATTCCGCTCATTTTCGTTCAAACAAAGCCAATTTGATTCCAATGAAGCTTATCGAATCAAATGAAAGTAAATTGCATTCAAACATAGCTAGTTTCATCAAATGAAAGTCAACTATTCTTTCCAAGAATGGTAATTGTTTCAAATAAAGCTTAATCTTAATCATTAGGATTCCACTCAATTGCATTCAAACAAAGCTAATTTGATTCGAATAAAGCTTATTGAATCAAATGAAAGTAAATTGCATTCAAACATAGCTAGTTCAATCAAATGAATGTCAACTATTCTTTCCAAGAATGGTAATTGTTTCAAATAAAGCTTAATCTTAATCATTAAGATTCCACTAAATTGCATTCAAACAAAGCCAATTTGATTCGAATAAAGCTTAATGAATCAAATGAAAGTCAACTATTCTTTCCAAAAATGGTAATTGGTTCAA
Source organism: Salicornia ramosissima (assembly GCA_951394345.1). Classification (NCBI taxonomy): domain Eukaryota; kingdom Viridiplantae; phylum Streptophyta; class Magnoliopsida; order Caryophyllales; family Amaranthaceae; genus Salicornia; species Salicornia ramosissima. The sequence continues at coordinate 24,301,714 of OX596240.1, read as the reverse complement.
ATAAAGCATAAGTTTAAGCATTAAGATTCCACTCAATTGCTTTCAAACAAAGATAATTTGATTCGAATAAAGCTTATTGAATCAAATGAAAGTCAATTGCATTCAAACATAGCTTGTTTAATCAAATGAAAGTCAACTATTCTTTCCAAAAATGGTAATTGTTTCAAATAAAGCTTAAGTTTAGTCATTAAGATTCCACTGAATTGCATTCAAACAAAGCTAATTTTATTCGAATAAAGCTTATTGAATCAAATGAAAGTCAATTGCATTCAAACATAGCTTTTTTAATCAAATGAAAGTCAACTATTCTTTCCAAAAATGATAATTGTTTCAAATAAAGCTTAAGTTTAGTCATTAAGATTCCACTGAATTGCATTCAAACAAAGCTAATTTTGTTTGAATAAAGCTTATTGAATAAAATAAAAGTCAATTGCAGTCAAACATAACTTGTTTAATCAAATGAAAGTCAACTATTCTTTCCAAAAATGGTAATTGGTTCAAATAAAGCATAAGCTTTAGCATTAAGATTCCGCTCAATTGCGTTCAAACAAAGCCAATTTGATTCCAATGAAGCTTATCGAATCAAATGAAAGTAAATTGCATTCAAACATAGCTAGTTTCATCAAATGAAAGTCAACTATTCTTTCCAAGAATGGTAATTGTTTCAAATAAAGCTTAATCTTAATCATTAGGATTCCACTCAATTGCATTCAAACAAAGCTAATTTGATTCGAATAAAGCTTATTGAATCAAATGAAATTGAATTGCTGTAAAAAATAGCTTGTTTAATCAAATGAAAGTCAACTATTCTTTCCAAGAATGGTAAATGTTTCAAATAAAGCGTAAGCTTAATCATTAAGATTCCACTCAATTGCATTCAAACAAAGCTAATTTGATTCGAATAAAGCTTATTGAATCAAGTGAAAGTCAATTGCATTCAATCATAGATTGTTTAATCAAATGAAAGTCAACTATTCTCTCTTAAAATGGTAATTGTTTCAAATAAAGCTTAAGCTTAATCACTAAGTTCAATTGCATTCAAACAAAGCTAATTTGATTCGAATAAAGCTTATTCAATCAAATGAAATTCAATTGCATTCAAACATAGCTTGTTTAATCAAATGAAAGTCAACTATTCTTTCCAAAAATGGTAATTGTTTCAAATAAAGCTTAAGCTTAATCACTAAGATTCCACTCAATTGCATTCAAACAAAGCGAATTTGATTCGAATAAAGCTTATTGAAACAAATTATAGTCAATTGCATTCAAACCTAGCTTGTTTGATCAAATGAAAGTCAACTATTCTTTCCAAAAATGGTAATTGGTTCAAATAAAGCATAAGCTTAGGCATTAAGATTCCACTCAATTGCATTCAAACAAAGATAATTTGATTCGAATAAAGCTTGTTGAATCAAATGAAAGTCAATTGCATTCAAACATAGCTTGTTTAATCAAATGAAAGTCAACTATTCTTTCCAAAAATGGTAATTGTTTCAAATAAAGCTTAAGTTTAATCATTAAGATTCCACTCATTTGCATTCAAACAAAGCTAATTTGATTCGAATAAAGCTTATTGAATCAAATGAAAGTCAATTGCATTCAAACATAGCTTGTTTAATCAAATGAAAGTCAACTATTCTTTCCAAAAATGGTAATTGTTTCAAATAAAGCTTAAGTTTAGTCATTAAGATTCCACTCAATTGCATTCAAACAAAGATAATTTTATTCGAATAAAGCTTATTGAATAAAATAAAAGTCAATTGCATTCAAACATAACTTGTTTAATCAAATGAAAGTCAACTTTTCTTTCCAAAAATGGTAATTGGTTCAAATAAAGCATAACCTTTAGCATTAAGATTCCGCTCAATTGCATTCAAACAAAGCCAATTTGATTCGAATGAAGCTTATTGAATCAAATGAAAGTAAATTGTATTCAAACATAGCTAGTTTAATCAAATGAAAGTCAACTATTCTTTCCAAGAATGGTAATTGTTTGAAATAAAGCTTAATCATAATCATTAGGATTCCACTCAATTGCATTCAAAGAAAGCCAATTTGATTCGAATAAAGCTTAATGAATCAAATGAAAGTAAATTGCATTCAAAAATACCTAGTTTGATCAAATGAAAGTCAACTATTCTTTCCAAAAATAGTAATTGTTTCAAATAAAGCTTGATCTTAGTCATTAAGATTCCACTCAATTGCATTCAAACAAAGCTAATTTGATTCGAATAAAGTTTATTGTAAGAAATGAAAGTCCATTGTATTCAAACATAGCTTGTTTAATCAAATGAAAGTCAACTATTCTTTCCAAAAATGGTAATTGTTTCATATAAAGCTTAAGTTTAGTCATTAAGATTCCACTCAATTGCATTCAAACAAAGCTAATTTAATTCGAATAAAGCTTATTCAATCAAATGAAATTCAATTGCATTCAAACATAGCTTGTTTAATCAAATGAAAGTCAACTATTCTTTCCAAAAATGGTAATTGTTTCAAATAAAGCTTAAGCTTAATCATTAAGATTCCACTCAATTGCATTCAAACAAAGCGAATTTTATTCGAATAAAGCTTATTGAAACAAATTATAGTCAATTGCATTCAAACATAGCTTGTTTAATCAAATGAGAGTCAACTATTTTGTCCAAAAATGGTAATTGGTTAAAATAAAGCATAAGCTTAAGCATTAAGATTCCACTCAAATGCATTCAAACAAAGATAATTTGATTCGAATAAAGCTTATTGAATCAAATGAAAGTCAATTGCATTCAAACATAGCTTGTTTAATCAAATGAAAGTCAACTATTCTTTCCAAAAATGGTAATTGTTTCAAATAAAGCTTAAGTTTAATCATTAAGATTCCACTCAATTGCATTCAAACAAAGCTAATTTTATTCGAATAAAGCTTATTGAATAAAATAAAAGTCAATTGCATTCAAACATTACTTTTTTAATCAAATGAAAGTCAACTATTCTTTCCAAAAATGGTAATTGGTTCAAATAAAGCATAAGCTTTAGCATTAAGATTCCGCTCAATTGCATTCAAACAAAGCCAATTTGATTCGAATAAAGCTTATTGAATCAAATGAAAGTAAATTGCATTCAAACATAGCTAGTTTAATCAAATGAATGTCAACTATTCTTTCCAAGAATGGTAATTGTTTGAAATAAAGCTTAATCTTAATCATTAAGATTCCACTAAATTGCATTCAAACAAAGCCAATTTGATTCGAATAAAGCTTAATGAATCAAATGAAAGTCAACTATTCTTTCCAAAAATGGTAATTTGTTCAAATAAAGCATAAGTTTAAGCATTAAGATTCCACTCAATTGCTTTCAAACAAAGATAATTTGATTCGAATAAAGCTTATTGAATCAAATGAAAGTCAATTGCATTCAAACATAGCTTGTTTAATCAAATGAAAGTCAACTATTCTTTCCAAAAATGGTAATTGTTTCAAATAAAGCTTAAGTTTAGTCATTAAGATTCCACTGAATTGCATTCAAACAAAGCTAATTTTATTCGAATAAAGCTTATTGAATCAAATGAAAGTCAATTGCATTCAAACATAGCTTTTTTAATCAAATGAAAGTCAACTATTCTTTCCAAAAATGGTAATTGTTTCAAATAAAGCTTAAGTTTAGTCATTAAGATTCCACTGAATTGCATTCAAACAAAGCTAATTTTATTTGAATAAAGCTTATTGAATAAAATAAAAGTCAATTGCAGTCAAACATAACTTGTTTAATCAAATGAAAGTCAACTATTCTTTCCAAAAATGGTAATTGGTTCAAATAAAGCACAAGCTTTAGCATTAAGATTCCGCTCAATTGCGTTCAAACAAAGCCAATTTGATTCCAATGAAGCTTATCGAATCAAATGAAAGTAAATTGCATTCAAACATAGCTAGTTTCATCAAATGAAAGTCAACTATTCTTTCCAAGAATGGTAATTGTTTCAAATAAAGCTTAATCTTAATCATTAGGATTCCACTCAATTGCATTCAAACAAAGCTAATTTGATTCGAATAAAGCTTATTGAATCAAATGAAAGTCAATTGCATTCAAACATAGCTTGTTTAATCAAATGAATGTCAATTATTCTTTCCGAAAATGGTAATTGTTTCAAATAAAGCATAAGCTTAAGCATTAAGATTCCACTCAATTGCATTCAAACAAAGCTAATTTGATTCGAATAAAGCTTATTGAATCAAATGAAATTGAATTGCTGTAAAAAATAGCTCGTTTAATCAAATGAAAGTCAACTATTCTTTCCAAGAATGGTAAATGTTTGTAATAAAGCTTAAGCTTAATCATTAAGATTCCACTCAATTGCATTCAAACAAAGCTAATTTGATTCGAATAAAGCTTATTGAATCAAGTGAAAGTCAATTGCATTCAATCATAGATTGTTTAATCAAATGAAAGTCAACTATTCTCTCTTAAAATGGTAATTGTTTCAAATAAAGCTTAAGCTTAATCACTAAGTTCAATTGCATTCAAACAAAGCTAATTAGATTCGAATAAAGTTTACTGTATGAAATGAAAGTCCATTGCATTCAAACATAGCTTGTTTAATCAAATGAAAGTCAACTATTCTTTCCAAAAATGGTAATTGTTTCATATAAAGCTTAAGTTTAGTCATTAAGATTCAACTCAATTGCATTCAAACAAAGCTAATTTAATTCGAATAAAGCTTATTCAATCAAATGAAATTCAATTGCATTCAAACATAGCTTGTTTAATCAAATGAAAGTCAACTATTCTTTCCAAAAATGGTAATTGTTTCAAATAAAGCTTAAGCTTAATCATTAAGATTCCACTCAATTGCATTCAAACAAAGCGAATTTTATTTGAATAAAGCTTATTGAAACAAATTATAGTCAATTGCATTCAAACATAGCTTGTTTAATCAAATGAGAGTCAACTATTTTTTCCAAAAATGGTAATTGGTTCAAATAAAGCATAAGCTTAAGCATTAAGATTCCACTCAATTGCATTCAAACAAAGATAATTTGATTCGAATAAAGCTTATTGAATCAAATGAAAGTCAATTGCATTCAAACATAGCTTGTTTAATCAAATGAAAGTCAACTATTCTTTCCAAAAATGGTAATTGTTTCAAATAAAGCTTAAGTTTAATCATTAAGATTCCACTCAATTGCATTCAAACAAAGCTAATTTTATTCGAATAAAGCTTATTGAATAAAATAAAAGTCAATTGCATTCAAACATTACTTTTTTAATCAAATGAAAGTCAACTATTCTTTCCAAAAATGGTAATTGGTTCAAATAAAGCATAAGCTTTAGCATTAAGATTCCGCTCAATTGCATTCAAACAAAGCCAATTTAATTCGAATAAATCTTATTGAATCAAATGAAAGTAAATTGCTTTCAAACATAGCTAGTTTAATCAAATGAATGTCAACTATTCTTTCCAAGAATGGTAATTGTTTCAAATAAAGCTTAATCTTAATCATTAAGATTCCACTAAATTGCATTCAAACAAAGCCAATTTGATTCGAATAAAGCTTAATGAATCAAATAAAAGTAAATTGCATTCAAAAATAGCTAGCTTGACCAAATGAAAGTCAACTATTTTTTCCAAAAATAGTAATTGTTTCAAATAAAGCTTGATCTTAATCATTAATATTCCACTCAATTGCATTCAAACAAAGCTAATTTGATTCGAATAAAGCTCATTGTATCAAATGAAAGTAAATTGCATTCAAACATAGCTAGTTCAATCAAATGAATGTCAACTATTCTTTCCAAGAATGGTAATTGTTTCAAATAAAGCTTAATCTTAATCATTAAGATTCCACTAAATTGCATTCAAACAAAGCCAATTTGATTCGAATAAAGCTTAATGAATCAAATGAAAGTCAACTATTCTTTCCAAAAATGGTAATTGGTTCAAATAAAGCATAAGTTTAAGCATTAAGATTCCACTCAATTGCTTTCAAACAAAGATAATTTGATTCGAATAAAGCTTATTGAATCAAATGAAAGTCAATTGCATTCAAACATAGCTTGTTTAATCAAATGAAAGTCAACTATTCTTTCCAAAAATGGTAATTGTTTCAAATAAAGCTTAAGTTTAGTCATTAAGATTCCACTGAATTGCATTCAAACAAAGCTAATTTTGTTTGAATAAAGCTTATTGAATAAAATAAAAGTCAATTGCAGTCAAACATAACTTGTTTAATCAAATGAAAGTCAACTATTCTTTCCAAAAATGGTAATTGGTTCAAATAAAGCATAAGCTTTAGCATTAAGATTCCGCTCAATTGCGTTCAAACAAAGCCAATTTGATTCCAATGAAGCTTATCGAATCAAATGAAAGTAAATTGCATTCAAACATAGCTAGTTTCATCAAATGAAAGTCAACTATTCTTTCCAAGAATGGTAATTGTTTCAAATAAAGCTTAATCTTAATCATTAGGATTCCACTCAATTGCATTCAAACAAAGCTAATTTGATTCGAATAAAGCTTATTGAATGAAATGAAAGTCAATTGCATTCAAACATAGCTTGTTTAATCAAATGAATGTCAACTATTCTTTCCAAAAATGGTAATTGTTTCAAATAAAGCATAAGCTTAAGCATTAAGATTCCACTCAATTGCAGTCAAACAAAGCTAATTTGATTCGAATAAAGCTTATTGAATCAAATGAAATTGAATTGCTGTAAAAAATAGCTTGTTTAATCAAATGAAAGTCAACAATTCTTTCCAAGAATGGTAAATGTTTCAAATAAAGCTTAAGCTTAATCATTAAGATTCCACTCAATTGCATTCAAACAAAGCTAATTTGATTCGAATAAAGCTTATTGAATCAAGTGAAAGTCAATTGCATTCAATCATAGATTGTTTAATCAAATGAAAGTCAACTATTCTCTCTAAAAATGGTAATTGTTTCGAATAAACCTAATTGAAACAAATTATAGTCAATTGCATTCAAACATAGCTTGTTTAATCAAATGAGAGTCAACTATTTTTTCCAAAAATGGTAATTGGTTCAAATAAAGCATAAGCTTAAGCATTAAGATTCCACTCAATTGCATTCAAACAAAGATAATTTGATTCGAATAAAGCTTATTGAATCAAATGAAAGTCAATTGCATTCAAACATAGCTTGTTTAATCAAATGAAAGTCAACTATTCTTTCCAAAAATGGTAATTGTTTCAAATAAAGCTTAAGTTTAACCATTAAGATTCCACTCAATTGCATTCAAACTAAGCTAATTTTATTCGAATAAAGCTTAATGAATCAAATAAAAGTAAATTGCATTCAAAAATAGCTAGCTTGATCAAATGAAAGTCAACTATTTTTTCCAAAAATAGTAATTGTTTCAAATAAAACTTGATCTTAATCATTAATATTCCACTCAATTGCATTCAAACAAAGCTAATTTGATTCGAATAAAGCTTATTGTATGAAATGAAAGTCAATTGCATTCAAACATAGCTTGTTTAATCAAATGAAAGTCAACTATTCTTTCCAAAAATGGTAATTGTTTCATATAAAGCTTAAGCTTAATCATTAAGATTCCACTCAATTGCATTCAAACAAAGCGAATTTGATTCGAATAAAGCTTATTGAAACAAATTATAGTCAATTGCATTCAAACATAGCTTGTTTAATCAAATGAAAGTCAACTATTCTTTCCAAAAATGTTAATTGTTTCATATACAGCTTAAGCTTAATCATTAAGATTCCACTCAACTGCATTGAAACAAAGCGAATTTGATTCGAATAAAGCTTATTGAAACAAATTATTGTCAATTGCATTCAAACATAGCTTGTTTAATCAAATGAAAGTCAACTATTTTTTCCAATAAAAGTAATTGGTTCAAATAAAGCATAAGCTTAAGCATTAAGATTCCACTCAATTGCATTCAAACAAAGCCAATTTGATTCGAATAAAGCTTATTGAATCAAATGAAAGTAAATTGCATTCAAACATAGCTAGTTTAATCAAATGAAAGTCAACTATTCTTTCCAAGAATGGTAATTGTTCCAAATAAAGCTTAATCTTAATCATTAAGATTCCACTAAATTGCATTCAAACAAAGCCAATTTGATTCGAATAAAGCTTAATGAATCAAATGAAAGTAAATTGCATTCAAAAATAGCTAGCTTGATCAAATGAAAGTCAACTATTCTTTCCAAAAATATTAATTGTTTCAAATAAAGCTTGATCTTAATCATTAAGATTCCACTCAATTGCATTCAAACAAAGCTAATTTGATTCGAATAAAGCTTATTGAATCAAATGAAAGTCAATTGCATTCAATCATAGATTGTTTAATCAAATGAAAGTCAACTATTCTCTCTAAAAATGGTAATTGTTTCAAATAAAGCTTAAGCTTAATCACTAAGTTTCCACTCAATTGCATTCAAACAAAGCTAATTTGATTCGAATAAAGCTTATTCAATCAAATGGAATTCAATTGCATTCAAACATAGCTTGTTTAATCAAATGAAAGTCAACTATTCTTTCCAAAAATGGTAATTGGTTCAAATAAAGCATAAGCTTTAGCATTAAGATTCCGCTCAATTGCATTCAAACAAAGCGAATTTGATTCGAATAAAGCTTATTGAAACAAATTATAGTCAATTGCATTCAAACATAGCTTGTTTAATCAAATGAAAGTCAACTATTTTTTCCAAAAATGGTAATTGGTTCAAATAAAGCATAAGCTTAAGCATTAAGATTCCACTCAATTGCATTCAAACAAAGATAATTTGATTCGAATAAAGCTTATTGAATCAAATGAAAGTCAATTGCATTCAAACATAGCTTGTTTAATCAAATGAAAATCAACTATTCTTTCCAAAAATGGTAATTGTTTCAAATAAAGCTTAAGTTGAATCATTAAGATTCCACTCATTTGCATTCAAACAAAGCTAATTTTATTCGAATAAATCTTATTGAATCAAATAAAAGTCAATTGCATTCAAACATAGCTTGTTTAATCAAATGAAAGTCAACTATTCTTTCCAAAAATGGTAATTGGTTCAAATAAAGCATAAGCTTTAGCATTAAGATTCCGCTCAATTGCATTCAAACAAAGCCAATTTAATTCGAATAAAGCTTATTGAATCAAATGAAAGTAAATTGCTTTCAAACATAGCTAGTTTAATCAAATGAATGTCAACTATTCTTTCCAAGAATGGTAATTGTTTCAAATAAAGCTTAATCTTAATCATTAAGATTCCACTAAATTGCATTCAAACAAAGCCAATTTGATTCGAATAAAGCTTAATGAATCAAATAAAAGTAAATTGCATTCAAAAATAGCTAGCTTGACCAAATGAAAGTCAACTATTTTTTCCAAAAATAGTAATTGTTTCAAATAAAGCTTGATCTTAATCATTAATATTCCACTCAATTGCATTCAAACAAAGCTAATTTGATTCGAATAAAGCTCATTGTATCAAATGAAAGTCAATTGCATTCAAACATAGCTTGTTTAATCAAATGAAAGTCAACTATTCTTTCCAAAAATGGTAATTGTTTCATATCAAGCTTAAGCTTAATCATTAAGATTCCACTCAATTGCATTCAAACAAAGCGAATTTGATTCGAATAAAGCTTATTGAAACAAATTATAGTCAATTGCATTCAAACATAGCTTGTTTAATCAAATGAAAGTCAACTATTCTTTCCAAAAATGTTAATTGTTTCATATACAACTTAAGCTTAATCATTAAGATTCCACTCAACTGCATTGAAACAAAGCGAATTTGATTCGAATCAAGCTTATTGAAACAAATTATAGTCAATTGCATTCAAACATAGCTTGTTTAATCAAATGAAAGTCAACTATTTTTTCCAAAAATGGTAATTCGTTCAAATAAAGCATAAGCTTAAGCATTAAGATTCCACTCAATTGCATTCAAACAAAGATAATTTGATTCGAATAAAGCTTATTGAATCAAATGAAAGTCAATTGCATTCAAACATAGCTTGTTTAATCAAATGAAAGTCAATTATTCTTTCCAAAAATGGTAATTGTTTCAAATAAAGCTTAAGTTTAATCATTAAGATTCCACTCAATTGCATTCAAACAAAGCTAATTTTATTCGAATAAAGCTTATTGAATAAAATAAAAGTCAATTGCATTCAAACATTACTTTTTTAATCAAATGAAAGTCAACTATTCTTTCCAAAAATGGTAATTGGTTCAAATAAAGCATAAGCTTTAGCATTAAGATTCCGCTCAATTGCATTCAAACAAAGCCAATTTGATTCGAATAAAGCTTAATGAATCAAATGAAAGTAAATTGCATTCAAAAATAGCTAGCTTGATCAAATGAAAGTCAACTATTCTTTCCAAAAATATGAATTGTTTCAAATAAAGCTTAAGCTTAATCATTAAGATTTCACTCAATTGCATTCAAACAAAGCGAATTTGATTCGAATAAAGCTTAGTGAAACAAATGAAAGTCAATTGCATTCAAACATAGCTTGTTTAATCAAATGAAAGTCAACTATTCTTTCCAAAATATTAATTAGTTCAAATAAAGCATAAGCTTTAGCATTAAGATTCCGCTCAATTGCATTCAAACAAAGCCAATTTGATTCCAATGAATCTTATCGAATCAAATGAAAGTAAATTGCATTCAAACATAGCTAGTTTAATAAAATGAAAGTCAACTATTCTTTCCAAGAATGGTAATTGTTTCAAATAAAGCTTAATCTTAATCATTAGGATTCCATTCAATTGCATTCAAACAAAGCTAATTTCATTCGAATAAAGCTTATTGTATCAAATGAAAGTCAATTGCATTCAAACTTAGCTTGTTTAATCAAATGAAACTCAACTATTCTTTCCAAAAATGGTAATTGTTTCAAATAAAGCTTAAGCTTACTCATTAAAATTCCACTCAATTGCATTCAAACAAACCTAATTTTATTCGAATAAAGCTTATTGAAACAAATGAAAGTCAATTGCATTCAAACATAGCTTGTTTAATCAAATGAATGTCAACTATTGTTTCCAAAAATGGTAATTGTTTCAAATAAAGCATAAGATTAAGCATTAAGATTCCACTCAATTGCATTCAAACAAAGCTAATTTGATTCGAATAAAGCTTATTGAATCAAATGAAATTGAATTGCTGTAAAAAGTAGCTTGTTTAATCAAATGAAAGTCAACTATTCTTTCCAAGAATGGTAAATGTTTCAAATAAGGCTTAAGCTTAATCATTAAGATTCCACTCAATTGCATTCAAACAAATCTAATTTGATTCGAATAAAGCTTATTGAATCAAATGAAAGTCAATTGCATTCAATCATAGATTGTTTAATCAAATGAAAGTCAACTATTCTCTCTAAAAATGGTAATTGTTTCAAATAAAGCTTAAGCTTAATCACTAAGTTTCCACTCAAATGCATTCAAACAAAGCTAATTTGATTCGAATAAAGTTTATTCAATCAAATGAAATTCAATTGCATTCAAACATAGCTTGTTTAATCAAATGAAAGTCAACTATTCTTTCCAAAAATGGTAATTGTTTCAAATAAAGGTTAAGCTTAATCATTAAGATTCCACTCAATTGCATTCAAACAAAGCCAATTTGATTCGAATAAAGCTTAATGAATCAAATGAAAGTAAATTGCATTCAAAAATAGTTAGTTTGATCAAATGAAAGTCAACTATTCTTTCCAAAAATAGTAATTGCTTCAAATAAAGCTTGATCTTAATCATTAAGATTCCACTCAATTGTATTCAAACAAAGCTAATTTGATTCGAATAAAGTTTATTGTATGAAATGAAAGTCAATTGCATTGAAACATAGCTTGTTTAATGAAATGAAAGTCAACTATTCTTTACAAAAATGGTAATTGTTTCAAATAAAGCTTAAGCTTAACCATTAAGATTCCACTCAATTGCATTCAAACAAAGCGAAATTGATTCGAATAAAGCTTATTGAAACAAATTATAGTCAATTGCATTCAAACATAGCTTGTTTAATCAAATGAAAGTCAACTATTTTTTCCAAAAATGGTAATTAGTTCAAATAAAGCATAAGCTTAAGCATTAAGATTCCACTCAACTGCATTCAAACAAAGATAATTTGATTCGAATAAAGCTTATTGAATCAAATCAAAGTCAATTCCATTCAAACATAGCTTGTTTAATCAAATGAAAGTCAACTATTCTTTCCAAAAATGGTAATTGTTTCAAATAAAGCTTAAGTTTAATCATTAAGATTCCACTCAATTGCATTCAAACAAAGATAATTTTATTCGAATAAAGCTTATTGAATAAAATAAAAGTCAATTGCATTCAAACATAACTTGTTTAATCAAATGAAAGTCAACTATTCTTTCCAAAAATGGTAATTGGTTCAAATAAAGCATAAGCTTTAGCATTAAGATTCCGCTCAATTGCATTCAAACAAAGCCAATTTGATTCGAATAAAGCTTATTGAATCAAATGACAGTAAATTGCATTCAAACATAGCTAGTTTAATCAAATGAAAGTCAACTATTCTTTCCAAGAATGGTAATTGTTTCAAATAAAGCTTAATCTTAATCATTAAGATTCCACTCAATTGCATCCAAACAAAGCAAATTTGATTCGAATAAAGCTTAATGAATCAAATGAAAGTAAATTGCATTCAAAAATAGCTAGTTTGATCAAATGAAAGTCAATTATTCTTTCCGAAAATAGTAATTGTTTCAAATAAAGCTTGATCTTAATCATTAAGATTCCACTCAATTGCATTCAAAAAAAGCTAATTTAATTCGAATAAAGCTTATTCAATCAAATGAAATTCAATTGCATTCAAACATAGCTTGTTTAATCAAATGAAAGTCAACTATTCTTTACAAAAATGGTAATTGTTTCAAATAAAGCGTAAGCTTAATCATTAAGATTCCACTCAATTGCATTCAAACAAAGCGAATTTGATTCGAATAAAGCTTATTGAAACAAATTATAGTCAATTGCATTCAAACATAGCTTGTTTAATCAAATGATAGTCAACTATTTTTTCCAAAAATGGTAATTGGTTAAAATAAAGCATAAGTTTAAGCATTAAGATTCCACTCAATTGCATTCAAACAAAGATAATTTGATTCGAATGAAGCTTATTGAATCAAATGAAAGTCAATTGCATTCAAACATAGCTTGTTTAATCAAATGAAAGTTAAGTATTCTTTCCAAAAATGGTGATTGTTTCAAATAAAGCTTAAGTTTAGTCATTAAGATTCCATTCAATTGCATTCAAACAAAGCTAATTTTATTCGAATAAAGCTTATTGACTAAAATAAAAGTCAATTGCATTCAAACATAACTTGTTTAATCAAATGAAAGTCAACTATTCTTTCCAAAAATGGTAATTGGTTCAAATAAAGCATAAGCTTTAGCATTAAGATTCCGGTCAATTGCATTCAAACAAAGCCAATTTGATTCGAATGAAGCTGATTGAATCAAATGAAAGTAAATTGCATTCAAACATAGCTAGTTTAATCAAATGAAAGTCAATTATTCTGTCGAAGAATGGTAATTGTTTCAAATAATGCTTAATCTTAATTATTAGGATTCCACTCAATTGCATTCAAACAAAGCCAATTTGATTCAAATAAAGCTTAATGAATCAAATGAAAGTAAATTGCATTCAAAAATAGCTAGTTTGATCAAATGAAAGTCAACTATTCTTTCCAAAAGTAGTAATTGTTTCAAATAAGGCTTGATCTTAATCATTAAGATTCCACTCAATTGCATTAAAAAAAAAACTAATTTGATTCGAATAAAGCTTATTGTATGAAATGAAAGTCAATTGCATTCAAACATAGCTTGTTTAATCAAATGAAAGTCAACTATTCTTTCCAAAAATGGTAATTGTTTCATATAAAGCTTAAGCTTAATCATTAAGATTCCACTCAATTGCATTCAAACAAAGTGAATTTGATTCGAATAAAGCTTATTGAAACAAATTATAGTCAATTGCATTCAAACATAGCTTGTTTAATCAAATGAAAGTCAACTATTTTTTCCAAAAATGGTAATTGGTTTAAATAAAGCATAAGCTTTAGCATTAAGATACCACTCAATTGCATTCAAACAAGGATAATTTGATTCGAATAAAGCTTATTGAATCAAATGAAAGTAAATTGCATTCAATCATAGATTGTTTAATCAAATGAAAGTCAACTATTCTCTCTAAAAATGGTAATTGTTTCAAATAAAGCTTAAGCTTAATCACTAAGATTCCACTCAATTGCATTCAAACAAAGCTAATTTGATTCGAATAATAAAGCTTATTCAATCAAATGAAATTCAATTGCATTCAAACATAGCTTGTTTAATCAAATGAAAGTCAACTATTCTTTAAAAAAATGGTAATTGTTTCAAATAAAGCTTAAGCTTAATCATTAAGATTACACTCAATTGCATTCAAACAAAGCGAATTTGATTCGAATAAAGCTTATTGAAACAAATTATAGTCAATTGCATTCAAACATAGCTTGTTTAATCAAATGATAGTCAACTATTTTTTCCAAAAATGGTAATTGGTTCAAATAAAGCATAAGGTTAAGCATTAAGATTCCACTCAATTGCATTCAAACAAAGATAATTTGATTCGAATAAAGCTTATTGAATCAAATGAAAGTCAATTGCATTCAAACATAGCTTGTTTAATCAAATGAAAGTCAACTATTCTTTCCAAAAATGGTAATTGTTTCAAATAAAGCTTAAGTTTAGTCATTAAGATTCCACTCAATTGCATTCAAACAAAGCTAATTTTATTCGAATAATGCTTATTGAATAAAATAAAAGTCAATTGCATTCAAACATAACTTGTTTAATCAAATGAAAGTCAACTATTCTTTCCAAAAATGGTAATTGGTTCAAATAAAGCATAAGCTTTAGCATTAAGATTACACTCAATTGCATTCAGACAAAGCCAATTTGATTCGAATAAAGCTTATTGAATCAAATGAAAGTAAATTGCAATCAAACATAGCTAGTTTAATCAAATGAAAGTCAACTATTCTTTCCAAGAATGGTAATTGTTTCAAATAAAGCTTAATCTTAATCATTAAGATTCCACTCAATTGCATCCAAACAAAGCAAATTTGATTCGAATAAAGCTTAATGAATCAAATGAAAGTAAATTGCATTCAAAAATAGCTAGTTTGATCAAATGAAAGTCAACTATTCTTTCCAAAAGTAGTCATTGTTTCAAATAAGGCTTGATCTTAATCATTAAGATTCCACTCAATTGCATTCAAACAAAGCTAATTTGATTCGAATAAAGCTTATTGAAACAAATTATAGTCAATTGCATTCAAACATAGCTTGTTTAATCAAATGGAAGTCAACTATTTTTTCCAAAAATGGTAATTGGTTCAAATAAAGCATAAGCTTTAGCATTAAGATACCACTCAATTGCATTCAAACAAAGATAATTTGATTCGAATAAAGCTTATTGAATCAAATGAAAGTAAATTGCATTCAATCATAGATTGTTTAATCAAATGAAAGTCAACTATTCTCTCTAAAAATGGTAATTGTTTCAAATAAAGCTTAAGCTTAATCACTAAGATTCCACTCAATTGCATTCAAACAAAGCTAATTTGATTCGAATAATAAAGCTTATTCAATCAAATGAAATTCAATTGCATTCAAACATAGCTTGTTTAATCAAATGAAAGTCAACTATTCTTTAAAAAAATGGTAATTGTTTCAAATAAAGCTTAAGCTTAATCATTAAGATTCCACTCAATTGCATTCAAACAAAGCGAATTTGATTCGAATAAAGCTTATTGAAACAAATTATAGTCAATTGCATTCAAACATAGCTTGTTTAATCAAATGAAAGTCAACTATTCTTTCCAAAAATGGTAATTAGTTCAAATAAAGCATAAGCTTAAGCATTAAGATTCCACTCAACTGCATTCAAACAAAGATAATTTGATTCGAATAAAGCTTATTGAATCAAATAAAAATCAATTGCATTCAAACATAGCTTGTTTAATCAAATGAAAGTCAACTATTCTTTCCAAAAATGGTAATTGTTTCAAATAAAGCTTAAGTTTAATCATTAAGATTCCACTCAATTGCATTCAAACAAAGCTAATTTTATTCGAATAAAGCTTATTGAATAAAATAAAAGTTAATTGCATTCAAACATAACTTGTTTAATCAAATGAAAGTCAACTATTCTTTCCAAAAATGGTAATTGGTTCAAATAAAGCATAAGCTTTAGCATTAAGATTCCGCTCAATTGCATTCAAACAAAGCCAATTTGATTCGAATAAAGCTTATTGAATCAAATGAAAGTAAATTGCAATCAAACATAGCTAGTTTAATCAAATGAAAGTCAACTATTCTTTCCAAGAATGGTAATTGTTTCAAATAAAGCTTAATCTTAATCATTAAGATTCCACTCAATTGCATCCAAACAAAGCCAATTTGATTCGAATAAAGCTTAATGAATCAAATGAAAGTAAATTGCATTAAAAAATAGCTAGTTTGATCAAATGAAAGTCAACTATTCTTTCCAAAAATAGTAATTGTTTCAAATAAAGCTTGATCTTAATCATTAAGATTCCACTCAATTGCATTCAAAAAAAGCTAATTTGATTCGAATAAAGCTTATTCAATCAAATGAAATTCAATTGCATTCAAACATAGCTTGTTTAATCAAATGAAAGTCAACTATTCTTTCCAAAAATGGTAATTGTTTCAAATAAAGCGTAAGCTTAATCATTAAGATTCCACTCAATTGCATTCAAACAAAGCGAATTTGATTCGAATAAAGCTTATTGAAACAAATTATAGTCAATTGCATTCAAACATAGCTTGTTTAATCAAATGATAGTCAACTATTTTTTCCAAAAATGGTAATTGGTTCAAATAAAGCATAAGGTTAAGCATTAAGATTCCACTCAATTGCATTCAAACAAAGATAATTTGATTCGAATAAAGCTTATTGAATCAAATGAAAGTCAATTGCATTCAAACATAGCTTGTTTAATCAAATGAAAGTCAACTATTCTTTCCAAAAATGGTAATTGTTTCAAATAAAGCTTAAGTTTAGTCATTAAGATTCCACTCAATTGCATTCAAACAAAGCTAATTTTATTCGAATAAAGCTTATTGAATAAAATAAAAGTCAATTGCATTCAAACATAACTTGTTTAATCAAATGAAAGTCAACTATTCTTTCCAAAAATGGTAATTGGTTCAAATAAAGCATAAGCTTTAGCATTAAGATTCCGCTCAATTGCATTCAAACAAAGCCAATTTGATTCGAATAAAGCTTATTGAATCAAATGAAAGTAAATTGCAATCCAACATAGCTAGTTTAATCAAATGAAAGTCAACTATTCTTTCCAAGAATGGTAATTGTTTCAAATAAAGCTTAATCTTAATCATTAAGATTCCACTCAATTGCATCCAAACAAAGCCAATTTGATTCGAATAAAGCTTAATGAATCAAATGAAAGTAAATTGCATTCAAAAATAGCTAGTTTGATCAAATGAAAGTCAACTATTCTTTCCAAAAATAGTAATTGTTTCAAATAAAGCTTGATCTTAATCATTAAGATTCCACTCAATTGCATTCAAACAAAGCAAATTTGATTCGAATAAAGCTTATTGTATCAAATGAAAGTGAATTGCATTCAAACATAGCTTGTATAATCAAATGAAAGTCAACTATTCTTTCCAAAAATGGTAATTGTTTCATATAAAGCTGAAGCTTAATCATTAAGATTCCACTCAATTGCATTCAAACAAAGCGAATTTGATTCGAATAAAGCTTATTGAAACAAATTATAGTCAATTGCATGAAATGAAAGTCAATTGCATTCAAACATAGCTTGTTTAATCAAATGATAGTCAACTATTTTTTCCAAAAATGGTAATTGGTTCAAATAAAACATAAGGTTAAGCATTAAGATTCCACTCAATTGCATTCAAACAAAGATAATTTGATTCGAATAAAGCTTATTGAATCAAATGAAAGTCAATTGCATTCAAACATAGCTTGTTTAATCAAATGAAAGTCAACTATTCTTTCCAAAAATGGTAATTGTTTCAAATAAAGCTTAAGTTTAGTCATAAAGATTCCACTCAATTGCATTCAAACAAAGCTAATTTTATTCGAATAAAGCTTATTGAATAAAATAAAAGTCAATTGCATTCAAACATAACTTGTTTAATCAAATGAAAGTCAACTATTCTTTCCAAAAATGGTAATTGGTTCAAATAAAGGATAAGCTTTAGCATTAAGATTCCGCTCAATTGCATTCAAACAAAGCCAATTTGATTCGAATGAAGCTTATTGATTCAAATGAAAGTAAATTGCATTCAAACATAGCTAGTTTAATCAAATGAAAGTCAACTATTCTTTCCAAGAATGGTAATTGTTTCAAATAAAGCTTAATCTTAATCATTCGGATTCCACTCAATTGCATCCAAACAAAGCCAATTTGATTCGAATAAAGCTTAATGAATCAAATGAAAGTAAATTGCATTCAAAAATAGCTAGTTTGATCAAATGAAAGTCAACTATTCTTTCCAAAAATAGTAATTGTTTCAAATAAAGCTTGATCTTAATCATTAAGATTCCACTCAATTGCATTCAAACAAAGCTAATTTAATTCGAATAAAGCTTATTGTATCAAATGAAAGTCAATTGCATTCAAACATAGCTTGTTTAATCAAATGAAAGTCAACTATTCTTTCCAAAAATGGTAATTGTTTCATATAAAGCTTAAGCTTCATCATTAAGATTCCACTCAATTGCATTCAAACAAAGCGAATTCGATTCACATAAAGCTTATTGAAACAAATTATAGTCAATTTCATTCAAACATAGCTTGTTTAATCAAATGAAAGTCAACTATTTTTTCCAAAAATGGTAATTGGTTCAAATAAAGCATAAGCTTAAGCATTAAGATTCCACTCAATTGCATTCAAACAAAGATAATTTGATTCGAATAAAGCTTATTGAATCAAATGAAAGTAAATTGCATTCAATCATAGATTGTTTAATCAAATGAAAGTCATTTATTCTCTCTAAAAATGGTAGTTGTTTCAAATAAAGCTTAAGCTTAATCACTAAGATTCCACTCAATTGCATTCAAACAAAGCTAATTTGATTCGAATAATAAAGCTTATTCAATCAAATGAAATTAAATTGCATTCAAACATAGCTTGTTTAATCAAATGAAAGTCAACTATTCTTTATAAAAATGGTAATTGTTTCAAATAAAGCTTAAGCTTAATCATTAAGATTCCACTCAATTGCATTCAAACAAAGCGAATTTGATTCGAATAAAGCTTATTGAAACAAATTATAGTCAATTGCATTCAAACATAGCTTGTTTAATCAAATGAAAGTCAACTATTCTTTCCAAAAATGGTAATTAGTTCAAATAAAGCATAAGCTTAAGCATTAAGATTCCACTCAACTGCATTCAAACAAAGATAATTTGATTCGAATAAAGCTTATTGAATCAAATAAAAATCAATTGCATTCAAACATAGCTTGTTTAATCAAATGAAAGTCAACTATTCTTTCCAAAAATGGTAATTGTTTCAAATAAAGCTTAAGTTTAATCATTAAGATTCCACTCAATTGCATTCAAACAAAGCTAATTTTATTCGAATAAAGCTTATTGAATAAAATAAAAGTTAATTGCATTCAAACATAACTTGTTTAATCAAATGAAAGTCAACTATTCTTTCCAAAAATGGTAATTGGTTCAAATAAAGCATAAGCTTTAGCATTAAGATTCCGCTCAATTGCATTCAAACAAAGCCAATTTGATTCGAATGAAGCTTATTGATTCAAATGAAAGTAAATTGCATTCAAACATAGCTAGTTTAATCAAATGAAAGTCAACTATTCTTTCCAAGAATGGTAATTGTTTCAAATAAAGCTTAATCTTAATCATTCGGATTCCACTCAATTGCATCCAAACAAAGCCAATTTGATTCGAATAAAGCTTAATGAATCAAATGAAAGTAAATTGCATTCAAAAATAGCTAGTTTGATCAAATGAAAGTCAACTATTCTTTCCAAAAATAGTAATTGTTTCAAATAAAGCTTGATCTTAATCATTAAGATTCCACTCAATTGCATTCAAACAAAGCTAATTTAATTCGAATAAAGCTTATTGTATCAAATGAAAGTCAATTGCATTCAAACATAGCTTGTTTAATCAAATGAAAGTCAACTATTCTTTCCAAAAATGGTAATTGTTTCATATAAAGCTTAAGCTTCATCATTAAGATTCCACTCAATTGCATTCAAACAAAGCGAATTCGATTCACATAAAGCTTATTGAAACAAATTATAGTCAATTTCATTCAAACATAGCTTGTTTAATCAAATGAAAGTCAACTATTTTTTCCAAAAATGGTAATTGGTTCAAATAAAGCATAAGCTTAAGCATTAAGATTCCACTCAATTGCATTCAAACAAAGATAATTTGATTCGAATAAAGCTTATTGAATCAAATGAAAGTAAATTGCATTCAATCATAGATTGTTTAATCAAATGAAAGTCATTTATTCTCTCTAAAAATGGTAGTTGTTTCAAATAAAGCTTAAGCTTAATCACTAAGATTCCACTCAATTGCATTCAAACAAAGCTAATTTGATTCGAATAATAAAGCTTATTCAATCAAATGAAATTAAATTGCATTCAAACATAGCTTGTTTAATCAAATGAAAGTCAACTATTCTTTATAAAAATGGTAATTGTTTCAAATAAAGCTTAAGCTTAATCATTAAGATTCCACTCAATTGCATTCAAACAAAGCGAATTTGATTCGAATAAAGCTTATTGAAACAAATTATAGTCAATTGCATTCAAACATAGCTTGTTTAATCAAATGAAAGTCAACTATTCTTTCCAAAAATGGTAATTAGTTCAAATAAAGCATAAGCTTAAGCATTAAGATTCCACTCAACTGCATTCAAACAAAGATAATTTGATTCGAATAAAGCTTATTGAATCAAATAAAAATCAATTGCATTCAAACATAGCTTGTTTAATCAAATGAAAGTCAACTATTCTTTCCAAAAATGGTAATTGTTTCAAATAAAGCTTAAGTTTAATCATTAAGATTCCACTCAATTGCATTCAAACAAAGCTAATTTTATTCGAATAAAGCTTATTGAATAAAATAAAAGTTAATTGCATTCAAACATAACTTGTTTAATCAAATGAAAGTCAACTATTCTTTCCAAAAATGGTAATTGGTTCAAATAAAGCATAAGCTTTAGCATTAAGATTCCGCTCAATTGCATTCAAACAAAGCCAATTTGATTCGAATAAAGCTTATTGAATCAAATGAAAGTAAATTGCAATCAAACATAGCTAGTTTAATCAAATGAAAGTCAACTATTCTTTCCAAGAATGGTAATTGTTTCAAATAAAGCTTAATCTTAATCATTAAGATTCCACTCAATTGCATCCAAACAAAGCCAATTTGATTCGAATAAAGCTTAATGAATCAAATGAAAGTAAATTGCATTAAAAAATAGCTAGTTTGATCAAATGAAAGTCAACTATTCTTTCCAAAAATAGTAATTGTTTCAAATAAAGCTTGATCTTAATCATTAAGATTCCACTCAATTGCATTCAAAAAAAGCTAATTTGATTCGAATAAAGCTTATTCAATCAAATGAAATTCAATTGCATTCAAACATAGCTTGTTTAATCAAATGAAAGTCAACTATTCTTTCCAAAAATGGTAATTGTTTCAAATAAAGCGTAAGCTTAATCATTAAGATTCCACTCAATTGCATTCAAACAAAGCGAATTTGATTCGAATAAAGCTTATTGAAACAAATTATAGTCAATTGCATTCAAACATAGCTTGTTTAATCAAATGATAGTCAACTATTTTTTCCAAAAATGGTAATTGGTTCAAATAAAGCATAAGGTTAAGCATTAAGATTCCACTCAATTGCATTCAAACAAAGATAATTTGATTCGAATAAAGCTTATTGAATCAAATGAAAGTCAATTGCATTCAAACATAGCTTGTTTAATCAAATGAAAGTCAACTATTCTTTCCAAAAATGGTAATTGTTTCAAATAAAGCTTAAGTTTAGTCATTAAGATTCCACTCAATTGCATTCAAACAAAGCTAATTTTATTCGAATAATGCTTATTGAATAAAATAAAAGTCAATTGCATTCAAACATAACTTGTTTAATCAAATGAAAGTCAACTATTCTTTCCAAAAATGGTAATTGGTTCAAATAAAGCATAAGCTTTAGCATTAAGATTACACTCAATTGCATTCAGACAAAGCCAATTTGATTCGAATAAAGCTTATTGAATCAAATGAAAGTAAATTGCAATCAAACATAGCTAGTTTAATCAAATGAAAGTCAACTATTCTTTCCAAGAATGGTAATTGTTTCAAATAAAGCTTAATCTTAATCATTAAGATTCCACTCAATTGCATCCAAACAAAGCAAATTTGATTCGAATAAAGCTTAATGAATCAAATGAAAGTAAATTGCATTCAAAAATAGCTAGTTTGATCAAATGAAAGTCAACTATTCTTTCCAAAAGTAGTCATTGTTTCAAATAAGGCTTGATCTTAATCATTAAGATTCCACTCAATTGCATTCAAACAAAGCTAATTTGATTCGAATAAAGCTTATTGTATGAAATGAAAGTCAATTGCATTCAAACATAGCTTGTTTAATCAAATGAAAGTCAACTATTCTTCCCAAAAATGGTAATTGTTTCATATAAAGCTTAAGCTTAATCATTAAGATTCCACTCAATTGCATTCAAACAAAGCGAATTTGATTCGAATAAAGCTTATTGAAACAAATTATAGTCAATTGCATTCAAACATAGCTTGTTTAATCAAATGGAAGTCAACTATTTTTTCCAAAAATGGTAATTGGTTCAAATAAAGCATAAGCTTTAGCATTAAGATACCACTCAATTGCATTCAAACAAAGATAATTTGATTCGAATAAAGCTTATTGAATCAAATGAAAGTAAATTGCATTCAATCATAGATTGTTTAATCAAATGAAAGTCAACTATTCTCTCTAAAAATGGTAATTGTTTCAAATAAAGCTTAAGCTTAATCACTAAGATTCCACTCAATTGCATTCAAACAAAGCTAATTTGATTCGAATAATAAAGCTTATTCAATCAAATGAAATTCAATTGCATTCAAACATAGCTTGTTTAATCAAATGAAAGTCAACTATTCTTTAAAAAAATGGTAATTGTTTCAAATAAAGCTTAAGCTTAATCATTAAGATTCCACTCAATTGCATTCAAACAAACAGAATTTGATTCGAATAAAGCTTATTGAAACAAATTATAGTCAATTGCATTCAAACATAGCTTGTTCAATCAAATGAAAGTCAACTATTCTTTCCAAAAATGGTAATTAGTTCAAATAAAGCATAAGCTTAAGCATTAAGATTCCACTCAACTGCATTCAAACAAAGATAATTTGATTCGAATAAAGCTTATTGAATCAAATAAAAATCAATTGCATTCAAACATAGCTTGTTTAATCAAATGAAAGTCAACTATTCTTTCCAAAAATGGTAATTGTTTCAAATAAAGCTTAAGTTTAATCATTAAGATTCCACTAAATTGCATTCAAACAAAGCTAATTTTATTCGAATAAAGCTTATTGAATAAAATAAAAGTCAATTGCATTCAAACATAACTTGTTTAATCAAATGAAAGTCAACTATTCTTTCCAAAAATGGTAATTGGTTCAAATAAAGCATAAGCTTTAGCATTAAGATTCCGCTCAATTGCATTCAAACAAAGCCAATTTGATTCGAATAAAGCTTATTGAATCAAATGAAAGTAAATTGCAATCCAACATAGCTAGTTTAATCAAATGAAAGTCAACTATTCTTTCCAAGAATGGTAATTGTTTCAAATAAAGCTTAATCTTAATCATTAAGATTCCACTCAATTGCATCCAAACAAAGCCAATTTGATTCGAATAAAGCTTAATGAATCAAATGAAAGTAAATTGCATTCAAAAATAGCTAGTTTGATCAAATGAAAGTCAACTATTCTTTCCAAAAATAGTAATTGTTTCAAATAAAGCTTGATCTTAATCATTAAGATTCCACTCAATTGCATTCAAACAAAGCAAATTTGATTCGAATAAAGCTTATTGTATCAAATGAAAGTGAATTGCATTCAAACATAGCTTGTATAATCAAATGAAAGTCAACTATTCTTTCGAAAAATGGTAATTGTTTCATATAAAGCTGAAGCTTAATCATTAAGATTCCACTCAATTGCATTCAAACAAAGCGAATTTGATTCGAATAAAGCTTATTGAAACAAATTATAGTCAATTGCATTCAAACATAGCTTGTTTAATCAAATGATAGTCAACTATTTTTTCCAAAAATGGTAATTGGTTCAAATAAAGCATAAGGTTAAGCATTAAGATTCCACTCAATTGCATTCAAACAAAGATAATTTGATTCGAATAAAGCTTATTGAATCAAATGAAAGTCAATTGCATTCAAACATAGCTTGTTTAATCAAATGAAAGTCAACTATTCTTTCCAAAAATGGTAATTGTTTCAAATAAAGCTTAAGTTTAGTCATTAAGATTCCACTCAATTGCATTCAAACAAAGCTAATTTTATTCGAATAAAGCTTATTGAATAAAATAAAAGTCAATTGCATTCAAACATAACTTGTTTAATCAAATGAAAGTCAACTATTCTTTCCAAAAATGGTAATTGGTTCAAATAAAGCATAAGCTTTAGCATTAAGATTCCGCTCAATTGCATTCAAACAAAGCCAATTTGATTCGAATAAAGCTTATTGAATCAAATGAAAGTAAATTGCAATCCAACATAGCTAGTTTAATCAAATGAAAGTCAACTATTCTTTCCAAGAATGGTAATTGTTTCAAATAAAGCTTAATCTTAATCATTAAGATTCCACTCAATTGCATCCAAACAAAGCCAATTTGATTCGAATAAAGCTTAATGAATCAAATGAAAGTAAATTGCATTCAAAAATAGCTAGTTTGATCAAATGAAAGTCAACTATTCTTTCCAAAAATAGTAATTGTTTCAAATAAAGCTTGATCTTAATCATTAAGATTCCACTCAATTGCATTCAAACAAAGCAAATTTGATTCGAATAAAGCTTATTGTATCAAATGAAAGTGAATTGCATTCAAACATAGCTTGTATAATCAAATGAAAGTCAACTATTCTTTCCAAAAATGGTAATTGTTTCATATAAAGCTGAAGCTTAATCATTAAGATTCCACTCAATTGCATTCAAACAAAGCGAATTTGATTCGAATAAAGCTTATTGAAACAAATTATAGTCAATTGCATGAAATGAAAGTCAATTGCATTCAAACATAGCTTGTTTAATCAAATGATAGTCAACTATTTTTTCCAAAAATGGTAATTGGTTCAAATAAAACATAAGGTTAAGCATTAAGATTCCACTCAATTGCATTCAAACAAAGATAATTTGATTCGAATAAAGCTTATTGAATCAAATGAAAGTCAATTGCATTCAAACATAGCTTGTTTAATCAAATGAAAGTCAACTATTCTTTCCAAAAATGGTAATTGTTTCAAATAAAGCTTAAGTTTAGTCATAAAGATTCCACTCAATTGCATTCAAACAAAGCTAATTTTATTCGAATAAAGCTTATTGAATAAAATAAAAGTCAATTGCATTCAAACATAACTTGTTTAATCAAATGAAAGTCAACTATTCTTTCCAAAAATGGTAATTGGTTCAAATAAAGGATAAGCTTTAGCATTAAGATTCCGCTCAATTGCATTCAAACAAAGCCAATTTGATTCGAATGAAGCTTATTGATTCAAATGAAAGTAAATTGCATTCAAACATAGCTAGTTTAATCAAATGAAAGTCAACTATTCTTTCCAAGAATGGTAATTGTTTCAAATAAAGCTTAATCTTAATCATTCGGATTCCACTCAATTGCATCCAAACAAAGCCAATTTGATTCGAATAAAGCTTAATGAATCAAATGAAAGTAAATTGCATTCAAAAATAGCTAGTTTGATCAAATGAAAGTCAACTATTCTTTCCAAAAATAGTAATTGTTTCAAATAAAGCTTGATCTTAATCATTAAGATTCCACTCAATTGCATTCAAACAAAGCTAATTTAATTCGAATAAAGCTTATTGTATCAAATGAAAGTCAATTGCATTCAAACATAGCTTGTTTAATCAAATGAAAGTCAACTATTCTTTCCAAAAATGGTAATTGTTTCATATAAAGCTTAAGCTTCATCATTAAGATTCCACTCAATTGCATTCAAACAAAGCGAATTCGATTCACATAAAGCTTATTGAAACAAATTATAGTCAATTTCATTCAAACATAGCTTGTTTAATCAAATGAAAGTCAACTATTTTTTCCAAAAATGGTAATTGGTTCAAATAAAGCATAAGCTTAAGCATTAAGATTCCACTCAATTGCATTCAAACAAAGATAATTTGATTCGAATAAAGCTTATTGAATCAAATGAAAGTAAATTGCATTCAATCATAGATTGTTTAATCAAATGAAAGTCATTTATTCTCTCTAAAAATGGTAGTTGTTTCAAATAAAGCTTAAGCTTAATCACTAAGATTCCACTCAATTGCATTCAAACAAAGCTAATTTGATTCGAATAATAAAGCTTATTCAATCAAATGAAATTAAATTGCATTCAAACATAGCTTGTTTAATCAAATGAAAGTCAACTATTCTTTATAAAAATGGTAATTGTTTCAAATAAAGCTTAAGCTTAATCATTAAGATTCCACTCAATTGCATTCAAACAAAGCGAATTTGATTCGAATAAAGCTTATTGAAACAAATTATAGTCAATTGCATTCAAACATAGCTTGTTTAATCAAATGAAAGTCAACTATTCTTTCCAAAAATGGTAATTAGTTCAAATAAAGCATAAGCTTAAGCATTAAGATTCCACTCAACTGCATTCAAACAAAGATAATTTGATTCGAATAAAGCTTATTGAATCAAATAAAAATCAATTGCATTCAAACATAGCTTGTTTAATCAAATGAAAGTCAACTATTCTTTCCAAAAATGGTAATTGTTTCAAATAAAGCTTAAGTTTAATCATTAAGATTCCACTCAATTGCATTCAAACAAAGCTAATTTTATTCGAATAAAGCTTATTGAATAAAATAAAAGTTAATTGCATTCAAACATAACTTGTTTAATCAAATGAAAGTCAACTATTCTTTCCAAAAATGGTAATTGGTTCAAATAAAGCATAAGCTTTAGCATTAAGATTCCGCTCAATTGCATTCAAACAAAGCCAATTTGATTCGAATAAAGCTTATTGAATCAAATGAAAGTAAATTGCAATCAAACATAGCTAGTTTAATCAAATGAAAGTCAACTATTCTTTCCAAGAATGGTAATTGTTTCAAATAAAGCTTAATCTTAATCATTAAGATTCCACTCAATTGCATCCAAACAAAGCCAATTTGATTCGAATAAAGCTTAATGAATCAAATGAAAGTAAATTGCATTAAAAAATAGCTAGTTTGATCAAATGAAAGTCAACTATTCTTTCCAAAAATAGTAATTGTTTCAAATAAAGCTTGATCTTAATCATTAAGATTCCACTCAATTGCATTCAAAAAAAGCTAATTTGATTCGAATAAAGCTTATTCAATCAAATGAAATTCAATTGCATTCAAACATAGCTTGTTTAATCAAATGAAAGTCAACTATTCTTTCCAAAAATGGTAATTGTTTCAAATAAAGCGTAAGCTTAATCATTAAGATTCCACTCAATTGCATTCAAACAAAGCGAATTTGATTCGAATAAAGCTTATTGAAACAAATTATAGTCAATTGCATTCAAACATAGCTTGTTTAATCAAATGATAGTCAACTATTTTTTCCAAAAATGGTAATTGGTTCAAATAAAGCATAAGGTTAAGCATTAAGATTCCACTCAATTGCATTCAAACAAAGATAATTTGATTCGAATAAAGCTTATTGAATCAAATGAAAGTCAATTGCATTCAAACATAGCTTGTTTAATCAAATGAAAGTCAACTATTCTTTCCAAAAATGGTAATTGTTTCAAATAAAGCTTAAGTTTAGTCATTAAGATTCCACTCAATTGCATTCAAACAAAGCTAATTTTATTCGAATAATGCTTATTGAATAAAATAAAAGTCAATTGCATTCAAACATAACTTGTTTAATCAAATGAAAGTCAACTATTCTTTCCAAAAATGGTAATTGGTTCAAATAAAGCATAAGCTTTAGCATTAAGATTACACTCAATTGCATTCAGACAAAGCCAATTTGATTCGAATAAAGCTTATTGAATCAAATGAAAGTAAATTGCAATCAAACATAGCTAGTTTAATCAAATGAAAGTCAACTATTCTTTCCAAGAATGGTAATTGTTTCAAATAAAGCTTAATCTTAATCATTAAGATTCCACTCAATTGCATCCAAACAAAGCAAATTTGATTCGAATAAAGCTTAATGAATCAAATGAAAGTAAATTGCATTCAAAAATAGCTAGTTTGATCAAATGAAAGTCAACTATTCTTTCCAAAAGTAGTCATTGTTTCAAATAAGGCTTGATCTTAATCATTAAGATTCCACTCAATTGCATTCAAACAAAGCTAATTTGATTCGAATAAAGCTTATTGTATGAAATGAAAGTCAATTGCATTCAAACATAGCTTGTTTAATCAAATGAAAGTCAACTATTCTTCCCAAAAATGGTAATTGTTTCATATAAAGCTTAAGCTTAATCATTAAGATTCCACTCAATTGCATTCAAACAAAGCGAATTTGATTCGAATAAAGCTTATTGAAACAAATTATAGTCAATTGCATTCAAACATAGCTTGTTTAATCAAATGGAAGTCAACTATTTTTTCCAAAAATGGTAATTGGTTCAAATAAAGCATAAGCTTTAGCATTAAGATACCACTCAATTGCATTCAAACAAAGATAATTTGATTCGAATAAAGCTTATTGAATCAAATGAAAGTAAATTGCATTCAATCATAGATTGTTTAATCAAATGAAAGTCAACTATTCTCTCTAAAAATGGTAATTGTTTCAAATAAAGCTTAAGCTTAATCACTAAGATTCCACTCAATTGCATTCAAACAAAGCTAATTTGATTCGAATAATAAAGCTTATTCAATCAAATGAAATTCAATTGCATTCAAACATAGCTTGTTTAATCAAATGAAAGTCAACTATTCTTTAAAAAAATGGTAATTGTTTCAAATAAAGCTTAAGCTTAATCATTAAGATTCCACTCAATTGCATTCAAACAAACAGAATTTGATTCGAATAAAGCTTATTGAAACAAATTATAGTCAATTGCATTCAAACATAGCTTGTTCAATCAAATGAAAGTCAACTATTCTTTCCAAAAATGGTAATTAGTTCAAATAAAGCATAAGCTTAAGCATTAAGATTCCACTCAACTGCATTCAAACAAAGATAATTTGATTCGAATAAAGCTTATTGAATCAAATAAAAATCAATTGCATTCAAACATAGCTTGTTTAATCAAATGAAAGTCAACTATTCTTTCCAAAAATGGTAATTGTTTCAAATAAAGCTTAAGTTTAATCATTAAGATTCCACTAAATTGCATTCAAACAAAGCTAATTTTATTCGAATAAAGCTTATTGAATAAAATAAAAGTCAATTGCATTCAAACATAACTTGTTTAATCAAATGAAAGTCAACTATTCTTTCCAAAAATGGTAATTGGTTCAAATAAAGCATAAGCTTTAGCATTAAGATTCCGCTCAATTGCATTCAAACAAAGCCAATTTGATTCGAATAAAGCTTATTGAATCAAATGAAAGTAAATTGCAATCCAACATAGCTAGTTTAATCAAATGAAAGTCAACTATTCTTTCCAAGAATGGTAATTGTTTCAAATAAAGCTTAATCTTAATCATTAAGATTCCACTCAATTGCATCCAAACAAAGCCAATTTGATTCGAATAAAGCTTAATGAATCAAATGAAAGTAAATTGCATTCAAAAATAGCTAGTTTGATCAAATGAAAGTCAACTATTCTTTCCAAAAATAGTAATTGTTTCAAATAAAGCTTGATCTTAATCATTAAGATTCCACTCAATTGCATTCAAACAAAGCAAATTTGATTCGAATAAAGCTTATTGTATCAAATGAAAGTGAATTGCATTCAAACATAGCTTGTATAATCAAATGAAAGTCAACTATTCTTTCCAAAAATGGTAATTGTTTCATATAAAGCTGAAGCTTAATCATTAAGATTCCACTCAATTGCATTCAAACAAAGCGAATTTGATTCGAATAAAGCTTATTGAAACAAATTATAGTCAATTGCATGAAATGAAAGTCAATTGCATTCAAACATAGCTTGTTTAATCAAATGATAGTCAACTATTTTTTCCAAAAATGGTAATTGGTTCAAATAAAGCATAAGGTTAAGCATTAAGATTCCACTCAATTGCATTCAAACAAAGATAATTTGATTCGAATAAAGCTTATTGAATCAAATGAAAGTCAATTGCATTCAAACATAGCTTGTTTAATCAAATGAAAGTCAACTATTCTTTCCAAAAATGGTAATTGTTTCAAATAAAGCTTAAGTTTAGTCATAAAGATTCCACTCAATTGCATTCAAACAAAGCTAATTTTATTCGAATAAAGCTTATTGAATAAAATAAAAGTCAATTGCATTCAAACATAACTTGTTTAATCAAATGAAAGTCAACTATTCTTTCCAAAAATGGTAATTGGTTCAAATAAAGGATAAGCTTTAGCATTAAGATTCCGCTCAATTGCATTCAAACAAAGCCAATTTGATTCGAATGAAGCTTATTGATTCAAATGAAAGTAAATTGCATTCAAACATAGCTAGTTTAATCAAATGAAAGTCAACTATTCTTTCCAAGAATGGTAATTGTTTCAAATAAAGCTTAATCTTAATCATTCGGATTCCACTCAATTGCATCCAAACAAAGCCAATTTGATTCGAATAAAGCTTAATGAATCAAATGAAAGTAAATTGCATTCAAAAATAGCTAGTTTGATCAAATGAAAGTCAACTATTCTTTCCAAAAATAGTAATTGTTTCAAATAAAGCTTGATCTTAATCATTAAGATTCCACTCAATTGCATTCAAACAAAGCTAATTTAATTCGAATAAAGCTTATTGTATCAAATGAAAGTCAATTGCATTCAAACATAGCTTGTTTAATCAAATGAAAGTCAACTATTCTTTCCAAAAATGGTAATTGTTTCATATAAAGCTTAAGCTTCATCATTAAGATTCCACTCAATTGCATTCAAACAAAGCGAATTCGATTCACATAAAGCTTATTGAAACAAATTATAGTCAATTTCATTCAAACATAGCTTGTTTAATCAAATGAAAGTCAACTATTTTTTCCAAAAATGGTAATTGGTTCAAATAAAGCATAAGCTTAAGCATTAAGATTCCACTCAATTGCATTCAAACAAAGATAATTTGATTCGAATAAAGCTTATTGAATCAAATGAAAGTAAATTGCATTCAATCATAGATTGTTTAATCAAATGAAAGTCATTTATTCTCTCTAAAAATGGTAGTTGTTTCAAATAAAGCTTAAGCTTAATCACTAAGATTCCACTCAATTGCATTCAAACAAAGCTAATTTGATTCGAATAATAAAGCTTATTCAATCAAATGAAATTAAATTGCATTCAAACATAGCTTGTTTAATCAAATGAAAGTCAACTATTCTTTATAAAAATGGTAATTGTTTCAAATAAAGCTTAAGCTTAATCATTAAGATTCCACTCAATTGCATTCAAACAAAGCGAATTTGATTCGAATAAAGCTTATTGAAACAAATTATAGTCAATTGCATTCAAACATAGCTTGTTTATTCAAATGAAAGTCAACTATTTTTTCCAAAAATGGTAATTAGTTCAAATAAAGCATAAGCTTAAGCATTAAGATTCCACTCAACTGCATTCAAACAAAGATAATTTGATTCGAAGAAAGCTTATTGAATCAAATCAAAATAAATTGCATTCAAACATAGCTTGTTTAATCAAATGAAAGTCAACTATTCTTTCCAAAAATGGTAATTGTTTCAAATAAAGCTTAAGTTTAATCATTAAGATTCCACTCAATTGCATTCAAACAAAGCTAATTTTATTCGAATAAAGCTTATTGAATAAAATAAAAGTCAATTGCATTCAAACATAACTTGTTTAATCAAATGAAAGTCAACTATTCTTTCCAAAAATGGTAATTGGTTCAAACAAAGCATAAGCTTTAGCATTAAGATTCCGCTCAATTGCATTCAAACAAAGCCAATTTGATTCGAATAAAGCTTATTGAATCAAATGAGATTGAATTGCTGTAAAAATAGCTTGTTTAATAAAATGAAAGTCAACTATTCTTTCCAAGAATGGTAAATGTTTCACATAAAGCTTAAGCTTAATCATTAAGATTCCACTCAATTGCATTCAAACAAAGCTAATTTGATTCGAATAAAGCTTATTGAATCAAATGAAAGTCAATTGCATTCAATCATAGATTGTTTAATCAAATGAAAGTCAACTATTCTCTCTAAAAATGGTAATTGTTTCAAATAAAGCTTAAGCTTAATAACTAAGATTCCACTCAATTGCATTCAAAAAAGCTAATGTGATTCGAATAAAGCTTATTCAATCAAATGAAATTCAATTGCATTCAAACATAGCTTGTTTAATCAAATGAAAGTCAACTATTCTTTCCAAAAATGGTAATTGTTTCAAATAAAGCTTAAGCTTAATCATTAAGATTCCACTCAATTGCATTCAAACAAAGCGAATTTGATTCGAATAAAGCTTAATGAAACAAATTATAGTCAATTGCATTCAAACATAGCTTGTTTAATCAAATGATAGTCAACTATTGTTTCCAAAAATGGTAATTGGTTCAAATAAAGCATAAGGTTAAGCATTAAGATTCCACTCAATTGCATTCAAACAAAGATAATTTGATTCGAATAAAGCTTATTGAATCAAATGAAAGTCAATTGCATTCAAACATAGCTTGTTTAATCAAATGAAAGTCAACTATTCTTTCCAAAAATGGTAATTGTTTCAAATAAAGCTTAAGTTTAGTCATTAAGATTCCACTCAATTGCATTCAAACAAAGCTAATTTTATTCGAATAAAGCTTATTGAATAAAATAAAAGTCAATTGCATTCAAACATAACATGTTTAATCAAATGATAGTCAACTATTGTTTCCAAAAATGGTAATTGGTTCAAATAAAGCATAAGCTTTAGCATTAAGATTCCGCTCAATTGCATTCAAACAAAGCCAATTTGATTCGAATGAAGCTTATTGAATCAAATGAAAGTCAATTGCATTCAAACATAGCTTGTTTAATCAAATGAAAGTCAAGTATTCTTTCCAAAAATGGTAATTGTTTCAAATAAAGCTTAAGTTTAGTCATTAAGATTCCACTCAATTGCATTCAAACAAAGCTAATTTTATTCGAATAAAGCTTATTGAATAAAATAAAAGTCAATTGCATTCAAACATAACTTGTTTAATCAAACGAAAGTCAACTCTTCTTTCCAAAAATGGTAATTGGTTCAAATAAAGCATAACCTTTAGCATTAAGATTCCGCTCAATTGCATTCAAACAAAGCCAATTTGATTCGAATGAAGCTTATTGAATCAAATGAAAGTAAATTGCATTCAAACATAGCTAGTTTAATCAAATGAAAGTCAACTATTCTTTCCAAGAATGGTAATTGTTTCAAATAAAGCTTAATCTTAATCATTAGGATTCCACTCAATTGCATTCAAACAAAACTAATTTGATTCGAATAAAGTTTATTGCATGAAATGAAAGTCAATTGCATTCAAACATAGCTTGTTTAATCAAATGAAAGTCAACTATTCTTTCCAAAAATGGTAATTGTTTCATATAAAGCTTAAGCTTAATCATTAAGATTCCACTCAATTGCATTCAAACAAAGCGAATTTGATTCAAATAAAGCTTATTGAAACAAATTATAGTCAATTGCATTCAAACATAGCTTGTTTAATCAAATGAAAGTCAACTATTTTTTCCAAAAATGGTAATTAGTTCAAATAAAGCATAAGCTTAAGCATTAAGATTCCACTCAACTGCATTCAAACAAAGATAATTTGATTCGAATAAAGCTTATTGAATCAAATCAAAATAAATTGCATTCAAACATAGCTTGTTTAATCAAATGAAAGTCAACTATTCTTTCCAAAAATGGTAATTGTTTCAAATAAAGCTTAAGTTTAATCATTAAGATTCCACTCAATTGCATTCAAACAAAGCTAATTTTATTCGAATAAAGCTTATTTTTATAAAATAAAAGTCAATTGCATTCAAACATAACTTGTTTAATCAAATGAAAGTCAACTATTCTTTCCAAAAATGGTAATTGGTTCAAACAAAGCATAAGCTTTAGCATTAAGATTCCGCTCAATTGCATTCAAACAAAGCCAATTTGATTCGAATAAAGCTTATTGAATCAAATGAAATTGAATTGCTGTAAAAAATAGCTTGTTTAATCAAATGAAAGTCAACTATTCTTTCCAAGAATGGTAAATGTTTCACATAAAGCTTAAGCTTAATCATTAAGATTCCACTCAATTGCATTCAAACAAAGCTAATTTGATTCGAATAAAGCTTATTGAATCAAATGAAAGTCAATTGCATTCAAAAATAGATTGT
Source organism: Salicornia ramosissima (assembly GCA_951394345.1). NCBI lineage: Eukaryota > Viridiplantae > Streptophyta > Magnoliopsida > Caryophyllales > Amaranthaceae > Salicornia > Salicornia ramosissima. The sequence goes on along the minus strand of OX596240.1, from coordinate 24,266,936 downwards.
TTAATCAAATGAAAGTCAACTATTCTCTCTAAAAATGGTAATTGTTTCAAATAAAGCTTAAGCTTAATCACTAAGATTCCACTCAATTGCATTCAAACAAAGCTAATTTGATTCGAATAAAGCTTATTCAATCAAATGAAATTCAATTGCATTCAAACATAGCTTGTTTAATCAAATGAAAGTCAACTATTCTTTCCAAAAATGGTAATTGTTTCAAATAAAGCTTAAGCTTAATCATTAAGATTCCACTCAATTGCATTCAAACAAAGCGAATTTGATTCGAATAAAGCTTAAGGAAACAAATTATAGTCAATTGCATTCAAACATAGCTTGTTTAATCAAATGAAAGTCAACTATTTTTTCACTCCACTGCATTCAAACAAAGATAATTTGATTCGAATAAAGCTTATTGAATCAAATCGAAGTCAATTGCATTCAAACATAGCTTGTTTAATCAAATGAAAGTCAACTATTCTTTCCAAAAATGGTAATTGTTTCAAATAAAGCTTAAGTTTAATCATTAAGATTCCACTCAATTGCATTCAAACAAAGCTAATTTTGTTCGAATAAAGCTTATTGAATAAAATAAAAGTCAATTGCATTCAAACATAACTTGTTTAATCAAATGAAAGTCAACTATTCTTTCCAAAAATGGTAATTGGTTCAAATAAATCATAAGCTTTAGCATTAAGGTTCCGCTCAATTGCATTCAAACAAAGCCAATTTGATTCGAATGAAGCTTATTGAATCAAATGAAAGTCAATTGCATTCAAACATAGCTTGTTTAATCAAATGAAAGTCAAGTATTCTTTCCAAAAATGGTAATTGTTTCAAATAAAGCTTAAGTTTAGTCATTAAGATTCCACTCAATTGCATTCAAACAAAGCTAATTTTATTCGAATAAAGCTTATTGAATAAAATAAAAGTCAATTGCATTCAAGCATAACTTGTTTAATCAAATGAAAGTCAACTCTTCTTTCCAAAAATGGTAATTGGTTCAAATAAATCATAACCTTTAGCATTAAGATTCCGCTCAATTGCATTCAAACAAAGCCAATTTGATTCGAATGAAGCTTATTGAATCAAATGAAAGTAAATTGCATTCAAACATAGCTAGTTTAATCAAATGAAAGTCAACTATTCTTTCCAAGAATGGTAATTGTTTCAAATAAAGCTTAATCTTAATCATTAGGATTCCACTCAATTGCATTCAAACAAAACTAATTTGATTCGAATAAAGTTTATTGCATGAAATGAAAGTCAATTGCATTCAAACATAGCTTGTTTAATCAAATGAAAGTCAACTATTCTTTCCAAAAATGGTAATTGTTTCATATAAAGCTTAAGCTTAATCATTAAGATTCCACTCAATTGCATTCAAACAAAGCGAATTTGATTCAAATAAAGCTTATTGAAACAAATTATAGTCAATTGCATTCAAACATAGCTTGTTTAATCAAATGTAAGTCAACTATTTTTTCCAAAAATGGTAATTGGTTCAAATAAAGCATAAGCTTAAGCATTAAGATTCCACTCAACTGCATTCAAACAAAGATATTTTGATTCGAATAAAGCTTATTGAATCAAATGAAAGTAAATTGCATTCAATCATAGATTGTTTAATCAAATGAAAGTCAACTATTCTCTCTAAAAATGGTAATTGTTTCAAATAAAGCTTAAGCTTAATCATTAAGATTCCACTCAATTGCATTCAAACAAAGCGAATTTGATTCGAATAAACCTTATTGAAACAAATTATAGTCAATTGCATTCAAACATAGCTTGTTTAATCAAATGAAAGTGTTGTAACCTTGTTGTAGCACAAGAAGATTACAAGGGACTAGCCACTAAAGTAAAGGATAGATCAAGTTTCAAAGATGGATACAGAAATAACACCACCAACTTCGAGGACTTGGGCTTTAATTCGTGAACTTGGATACAGATTTCACCACCAAATTCAACAAATTAGATTCCTAAGATCACAGCCTAATTGAGCCACAAATTAGACAAGCAAAGGACAATTGTTTCGGATTTCTTGAGGAAAAACCAAGACAAATTTAAGTGTTTGTTTTTTTTTGATTCAAAAGTTCTGATTTTTCATTGATATGCAAGCCACTATTTATAAGTACAATTAGGATAAGCTAGGGTAATTAGAAAGTCTAATCCTTATCCTAAGAAATCAGAAATGGTGGTTGCAAATGAAGATAATAAATCTGAATTTGAGAAGCTTGGGCAGCCGGCCTTTAAGCACCATTTTAATGCCTTCTTAATTGCTTTGTTTCTCCTTTTAATTGCTCTTTTAATCCTCTTGCTTGGCAGCTGAATTCTGGAAGCTTCTTGTAGCTTGATTGTATTGATGACCTCTTGTATTCCCCTTAGGAACTGCCGGTTCCAAAACTTCGAAGGGGCTGCCGGTTTTGCACTTGAGGCTGCCACCTTACCATCTTTGGATGCCATCTTGAAGCTGCCATCTTTGGATTTTAAGGATGCCATCTTGGAGCTGCCATCTTTGGACTTTCAATACTGCCGGCTTTGGGCTTCAAAGCTGCCGGTTTTTTTTGGGGGTTTCAAGGCTGCCAGTTTTGCTTCTTAGATCTCCTTGCAAGCCGCCGGTTTATTGCTAGCCTTAATTAAATAACTACTTGACTGAATTTAAAAATAACTCAAACAAATTAAAAGGGGTTCGATTTATACTAACAAGGATCGAACCCTACTAAACACAAAATTTAATAAACAAAACTAAATAGGATTTGAATAGGTTGGATAACTAATCCAACCATGTCATGGATGCAAGTTCGAACCATGGTGACTATTTTACCACTCTGAACTAAGGAGTTGGGAGGCCGGATCACAACATCCTCCCCGGCTTTTGAAGAGTTTGACCTCAAACTTGGCAATTCTTCAAATTCATCAAAGTAGGGAGACAAGTCTTGAACATTGAAGGTAGAAGAAACTCCATAGTTCCCAGGCAATTCGACCTTATAGGCATTGTCATTCACTTTCTCCTTGATTTCGAATGGACCATCACTCCTTGGACTGATTTTAGAACGCCTCTTAGTTGGAAAACGTTCCTTCCTTAAATGAACCCACACAAGGTCACCTTCCTTGAAATGCACCGAGCTTCTTTTCTTGTCATAGTACTCCTTCATCTTTGCATTAGCTCGTTCAATCTGACCTCGAACTTTCTCATGAATAGATTGGATCTCCTTGACTCGTTCACTAGCTTCATGACTATATTTGGTTGGAGTTGGAAATGGGGCCAAATCAATTGGAGTACATGGATTGAACCCATAAACAACTTCAAATGGGCTCAAGCTTGTGGTACGGCTAGGAACTCGGTTGTAAGCAAATTCAGCATGAGGTAGCATTTCTTCCCATTGGCTAGGACGCTTTGTTGCAAGGGCTCGTAGCAAGGACCCTAAAGTCCTATTGGTGACTTCGGTCTGACCATCGGTTTGAGGATGGCTTGAAGTACTGAATTTGAGCTTTGTTCCCATCTTGCGCCATAAGGTAAGCCAAAAATGACTTAGGAACTTGGCGTCTCGATCACTAACCATTGATTTGGGAATCCCATGTAAGCGAACAACCTCTTTGAAGTAAAGATCAGCCACACGGCTAGCATCATGAGTTGTATGGCAAGAGATGAAGTGAGCCATTTTTGAGAACCGATCAACAACCACCATGATCGAGTCCTTTCTGTTTTTGGTGATGGGAAGTCCTACCACGAAATCAAGACTTACATCTTCCCAAGGAGCTTGCGGTATGGGTAAGGGCATGAGATACCCTTGAGGCAATTGATGGCTCTTAGCTTGTTGACACTTCACGCACCTCTTTACAACAAAGTCTACATCTCGTTTCAATCGAGGCCAAAAGAAGTATTCAGAAATGAGATTGTAGGTCTTCTCAATTCCAAAGTGACCAGCCATTCCTCCTTCATGGAATTCTTTGATTAAACTTTCTCTCAAGCTAGATTTAGGAACACAAATGCTATTCCCTTTGAAAAGAAAACCATCCAAAATGTAAAAGTCTTTATGGGGATGGCTTTTACACTTTAGGAAGATTTCTCCAAAATCAGAGTCATCATCATAGCATTGCTTCATTTCTTCTACACCTATCACACGTGTTTTCAAAGAATTAAGCAACACATATCTCCTGGATAAAGCATCGGCACCTTTGTTCATTTCTCCTTTCCTATGCTTGATGACGAAGTGAAATGACTGAAGGAATTCAACCCATTTGGCATGGCGAGCATGGAGCTTTTGTTGGCTTTGCAAGAACTTGAGTGCTTCATGATCTGAATGTAGAATGAATTCTTTAGGCAATAGGTAATGCCTCCAATGGTCTAAAGCACGAACAAGAGCCAAAAATTCTTTGTCATAGGTTGAATATCTCCTTTGAACATCATTGAGCTTTTCACTGAAATAGGCTATGGGCCGCCGGTTTTGAGATAGGACAGCTCCTATTCCAACACCACTAGCATCACATTCAATTTCAAATACATCATCAAAATTAGGCAATACAAGAATAGGTGCAGTAGTAAGCATCTTCTTAACCTCTTCAAATGCCTTTTGAGCATTTGGATTCCATTCAAATTTTGAAAGCTTTGTGAGTTCGGTGATGGGAGCCATGAGAGTACTGAAATTTCTCACGAATCGCCTATAGAAAGAGGCTAACCCATGAAAACTTCGCACTTGTTGAACTGATTGTGGCGTGGGCCACTCATTGATCGCTTTTACCTTGTCTTCATCAACTTCAATACCATTACATGACACTTTAAATCCTAGAAAAGTTACAAAACTAGAAAAGAAATCACACTTATCTAGATTACCATACAATTGTTCTCTTGCTAAAACAGAAAATACTTCTCTAAGATGTGATACATGCTCATTATCATCTCTACTATAAATTAAAATATCATCAAAATAAACTACTACAAAGTGACCAATAAAAGGTTTCAGAACTTGATTCATCAAACGCATGAAGGTAGAAGGTGCGTTTGTTAAACCAAATGGCATGACAAGCCACTCGAACAATCCATCCTTGGTTTTGAAAGCTGTTTTCCATTCATCTCCTTCGAATATTCGAATTTGATGATAGCCACTTTTAAGATCAATTTTTGAAAATACTTTAGCACCATGTAAATCATCTAACAAATCATTCAATCTTGGAATTGGAAATCGATATTTGATAGTGATTTTGTTAATAGGCCTACTGTCCACACACATACGCCATTCACCATTTTTCTTTGGAACAAGTAAAGTAGGGCATGCACACGGGCTCAAGGACTCTCGAATCAATCCCTTAGACAACAACTCGTCAACCTGCCGTCTTATCTCCTCGGTCTCCTTAGGGTTGGTTCTATAGGCAGGTTTATTTGGCAAGGTAGAACCGGGAATCAAGTCAATTTTGTGTTGGATGTCCCTTTTGGGAGGTAATGCACACGGCATTTCAGAGGGGAAAACATTAGGGAATTCTTGAAAGAGGGAACTAAGTAAGGGATGGAAAGGTTCTTTGGGAGGTGAGGGGCTGTCTTCAAGTCCACTTAAAATGAGCCCTTTATGGGGTTGGAACTCATGATATTCAGACTTGATGAGGGTAGTAAGAGTAGTGGGTAAGGGGGTATTGTTCTGTTGTGCGGCAGTTTTGGGTGGTGGTTGTGCGGCAGTTTTGGGTGGGGGTAAGGGAGTTAATACAATTTTCTTGCCATTTTTAATAAAGGAATAAGTGTTTTTATATCCATCATGATTAACTCGCCTATCAAACATCCAAGGTCTTCCAAGCAACAAATGACACGCATCCATGGGGATTACATCACAATACAACTCTTCTTGATAATTGTTACCAATGCTAAATGAAATCAGAATTTGTTTATCCACTTTAATTCCTTTCCCTTGATTAAGCCATTGGATTATATAAGGATTTTTGTGAGGAGTTGTTTTTAGTCCCAATTTATCCACCATATTCTGAGATGCCACATTTGTACAACTACCACCATCAATAATTAAAGTACATACCTTGTTTTTGATGGTACAACGGGAGTGAAATATTGCCTCTCGTTGCAAGTTCTCTTCCTTGCCGACCAAACTGCTTAGGGCTCGCCTAACAACTAGACATTCACCTTCATCGGGTCCTAGGAACACTTCATCTTGCTCCTGATCCGATGCTCCAATATCATCATGATCCTCTTCTGGTTCTTCTCTTTCACATTCAATCAAAGAGATCACTCTCTTATTTGGACACTCGGTTGCAATATGGCCAAAGCCATGACAACGAAAACATTTCCGGGGTTGGGCGGAATTTTGGGGTTTAGAAGGATTAGAGGGCTGATTTTGTGGTTTGGGGGAATTAGAGGGGGTTACTTTGAGGGGTGTTTGGTATGGACGGTTGAATGGGGAAGGGGCTGTTTTGGAAAAGGGACGTGAGGTCTCTTTCCCTTTGGCCTTTTGTTGGACTTCAACCTTGTGAGCTAGAATGACTAACTCTTCCAAAGTTGAGTAGGGGTGTAGTTCGACAACATTGGCAATTCTAGGATCCAAACCGCCAAGAAAACGAACCAAAGTTTGGGGTTCGTCCTCTTCAACATCACACTTCATGGTTAATCCTTCGAATTCTCTTGCATACTCCTCTACTGATTTCGTTCCTTGTTTCAATTTGTGGAACTTCTGAAAATTCTCTTGAATATAGTAAGTAGGTAAGAACTTACTCTTCATCATTTTCTTCATTTTAGGCCAAGTTATGACCTTGTCTTTTCCTTGCCTTTGCCTCTTTGCATTTATATTCGACCACCAAGTGGACGCATATTTTCTAAGTTTCAAGGCAATGATTTTCACTTTCTTGTCCTCCGGGGTGTTCTTATAATCGAACACTCTTTCCACCGTGTTCAACCATTCGATGAACTCGTCGGCATCTATCTTGCCATCATATTCTGGAATATCAACCTTGATATCATTGTTTGGTCTTGTTCTTGAAGTTTCATCTTCGAGCTCTAGGTCACTGCTTTGTTCACTCCGAGTGGGTGAACCTTCTCGTTGTCTAATGAGTCTCCTCATTAGATCCGCCATTTCAGTTTGCATGGCAGCCATTTGAGCCTTTAAGCTCTCCTTCTCTTCTTCATTTTTCTGAATGAACTCTTGCCAATTGGGTGGGGGATTCGACATTTTGTGTGTGTGTTTTTTTTTTTTTTTTTTTTTTTTGACGTGGAGGTAAAGGAAAGAAAGGGGTTGTTTTTGTGGAGGAGAAAGGTGGCTAGACCTGCATGGGCCACCAAATGTTGTAACCTTGTTGTAGCACAAGAAGATTACAAGGGACTAGCCACTAAAGTAAAGGATAGATCAAGCTTCAAAGATGGATACAGAAATAACACCACCAACTTCGAGGACTTGGGCTTTAATTCGTGAACTTGGATACAGATTTCACCACCAAATTCAACAAATTAGATTCCTAAGATCACAGCCTAATTGAGCCACAAATTAGACAAGCAAAGGACAATTGTTTCGGATTTCTTGAGGAAAAACCAAGACAAATTTAAGTGTTTGTTTTTTTTTGATTCAAAAGTTCTGATTTTTCATTGATATGCAAGCCACTATTTATAAGTACAATTAGGATAAGCTAGGGTAATTAGAAAGTCTAATCCTTATCCTAAGAAATCAGAAATGGTGGTTGCAAATGAAGATAATAAATCTGAATTTGAGAAGCTTGGGCAGCCGGCCTTTAAGCACCATTTTAATGCCTTCTTAATTGCTTTGTTTCTCCTTTTAATTGCTCTTTTAATCCTCTTGCTTGGCAGCTGAATTCTGGAAGCTTCTTGTAGCTTGATTGTATTGATGACCTCTTGTATTCCCCTTAGGAACTGCCGGTTCCAAAACTTCGAAGGGGCTGCCGGTTTTGCACTTGAGGCTGCCACCTTACCATCTTTGGATGCCATCTTGAAGCTGCCATCTTTGGATTTTAAGGATGCCATCTTGGAGCTGCCATCTTTGGACTTTCAATACTGCCGGCTTTGGGCTTCAAAGCTGCCGGTTTTTTTTGGGGGTTTCAAGGCTGCCAGTTTTGCTTCTTAGATCTCCTTGCAAGCCGCCGGTTTATTGCTAGCCTTAATTAAATAACTACTTGACTGAATTTAAAAATAACTCAAACAAATTAAAAGGGGTTCGATTTATACTAACAAGGATCGAACCCTACTAAACACAAAATTTAATAAACAAAACTAAATAGGATTTGAATAGGTTGGATAACTAATCCAACCATGTCATGGATGCAAGTTCGAACCATGGTGACTATTTTACCACTCTGAACTAAGGAGTTGGGAGGCCGGATCACAACAGAAAGTCAACTATTTTTTCAAAAAATGGTAATTATTTCAAATAAAGCATAAACTTAAGCATTAAGATTCCACTCAACTGCATTCAAACAAAGATAATTTGATTCGAATAAAGCTTATTGAATCAAATCAAAATAAATTGCATTCAAACATAGCTTGTTTAATCAAATGAAAGTCAACTATTCTTTCCAAAAATGGTAATTGTTTCAAATAAAGCTTAAGTTTAATCATTAAGATTCCACTCAACTGCATTCAAACAAAGCTAATTTTATTCGAATAAAGCTTATTGAATAAAATAAAAGTCAATTGCATTCAAACATAACTTGTTTAATCAAATGAAAGTGAACTATTCTTTCCGAAAATGGTAATTGGTTCAAATAAAGCATAAGCTTTAGCATTAAGATTCCGCTCAATTGCATTCAAACAAAGCCAATTTGATTCGAATGAAGCTTATTGAATCAAATGAAAGTCAATTGCATTCAAACATAGCTTGTTTAATCAAATGAAAGTCAAGTATTCTTTCCAAAAATGGTAATTGTTTCAAATAAAGCTTAAGTTTAGTCATTAAGATTCCACTCCATTGCATTCAAACAAAGCTAATTTTATTCGAATAAAGCTTATTGAATAAAATAAAAGTCAATTGCATTCAAACATAACTTGTTTAATCAAATGAAAGTCAACTCTTCTTTCCAAAAATGGTAATTGGTTCAAATAAAGCATAACCTTTAGCATTAAGATTCCGCTCAATTGCATTCAAACAAAGCCAATTTGATTCGAATGAAGCTTATTGAATCAAATGAAAGTAAATTGCATTCAAACATAGCTAGTTTAATCAAATGAAAGTCAACTATTCTTTCCAAGAATGGTAATTGTTTCAAATAAAGCTTAATCTTAATAATTAGAATTCCACTCAATTGCATTCAGACAAAGCCAATTTGATTCGAATAAAGCTTAATGAATCAAATGAAAGTAAATTGCATTCAAAAATAGCTAGTTTGATCAAATGAAAGTCAACTATTCTTTCCAAAAATAGTAATTGTTTCAAATAAAGCTTGATCTTAATCATTAAGATTCAACTCAATTGCATTCAAACAAAACTAATTTGATTCGAATAAAGTTTATTGTATGAAATGAAAGTCAATTGCATTCAAACATAGCTTGTTTAATCAATTGAAAGTCAACTATTCTTTCCAAAAATGGTAATAGTTTCATATAAAGCTTAAGCTTAATCATTAAGATTCCACTCAATTGCATTCAAACAAAGCGAATTTGATTCGAATAAAGCTTATTGAAACAAATTATAGTCAATTGCATTCAAACATAGCTTGTTTAATCAAATGAAAGTCAACTATTTTTTCCAAAAATGGTAATTGGTTCAAATAAAGCATAAGCTTAAGCATTAAGATTCCACTCAATTGCATTCAAACAAAGATAATTTGATTCGAATAAAGCTTATTGAATCAAATGAAAGTAAATTGCATTCAATCATAGATTGTTTAATCAAATGAAAGTCAACTATTCTCTCTAAAAATGGTAATTGTTTCAAATAAAGCTTAAGCTTAATCACTAAGATTCCACTCAATTGCATTCAAACAAAGCTAATTTGATTCGAATAATAAAGCTTATTCAATCAAATGAAATTCAATTGCATTCAAACATAGCTTGTTTAATCAAATGAAAGTCAACTATTTTTTCCAAAAATGGTAATTAGTTCAAATAAAGCATAAGCTTAAGCATTAAGATTCCACTCAACTGCATTCAAACAAAGATAATTTGATTCGAATAAAGCTTATTGAATCAAATCAAAATAAATTGCATTCAAACATAGCTTGTTTAATCAAATGAAAGTCAACTATTCTTTCCAAAAATGGTAATTGTTTCAAATAAAGCTTAAGTTTAATCATTAAGATTCCACTCAATATCATTCAAACAAAGCTAATTTTATTCGAATAAAGCTTATTGAATAAAATAAAAGTCAATTGCATTCAAACATAACTTGTTTAATCAAATGAAAGTCAACTATTCTTTCCAAAAATGGTAATTGGTTCAAATAAAGCATAAGCTTTAGCATTAAGATTCCGCTCAATTGCATTCAAACAAAGCCAATTTGATTCGAATAAAGCTTATTGAATCAAATGAAATTGAATTGCTGTAAAAAATAGCTTGTTTAATCAAATGAAAGTCAACTATTCTTTCCAAGAATGGTAAATGTTTCACATAAAGCTTAAGCTTAATCATTAAGATTCCACTCAATTGCATTCAAACAAAGCTAATTTTATTCGAATAAAGCTTATTGAATCAAATGAAAGTCAATTGCATTCAATCATAGATTGTTTAATCAAATAAAAGTCAACTATTCTCTCTAAAAATGGTAATTGTTTCAAATAAAGCTTAAGCTTAATCACTAAGATTCCACTCAATTGCATTCAAACAAAGCTAATTTGATTCGAATAAAGCTTATTCAATCAAATGAAATTCAATTGCATTCAAACATAGCTTGTTTAATCAAATGAAAGTCAACTATTCTTTCCAAAAATTGTAATTGTTTCAAATAAAGCTTAAGCTTATCATTAAGATTCCACTCAATTGCATTCAAACAAAGAGAATTTGATTCGAGTAAAGCTTAATGAAACAAATTATAGTCAATTGCATTCAAACATAGCTTGTTTAATCAAATGAAAGTCAACTATTTTTTCCAAAAATTGTAATTGGTTCAAATAAAGCATAAGCTTAAGCATTAAGATTCCACTCAACTGCATTCAAACAAAGATAATTTGATTCGAATAAAGCTTATTGAATCAAATCGAAGTCAATTGCATTCAAACATAGCTTGTTTAATCAAATGAAAGTCAACTATTCTTTCCAAAAATGGTAATTGTTTCAAATAAAGCTTAAGTTTAATCATTAAGATTCCACTCAATTGCATTCAAACAAAGCTAATTTTGTTCGAATAAAGCTTATTGAATAAAATAAAAGTCAATTGCATTCAAACATAACTTGTTTAATCAAATGAAAGTCAACTATTCTTTCCAAAAATAGTAATTGGTTCAAATAAAGCATAAGCTTTAGCATTAAGGTTCCGCTCAATTGCATTCAAACAAAGCCAATTTGATTCGAATGAAGCTTATTGAATCAAATGAAAGTCAATTGCATTCAAACATAGCTTGTTTAATCAAATGAAAGTCAAGTATTCTTTCCAAAAATGGTAATTGTTTCAAATAAAGCTTAAGTTTAGTCATTAAGATTCCACTCAATTGCATTCAAACAAAGCTAATTTTATTCGAATAAAGCTTAGTGAATAAAATAAAAGTCAATTGCATTCAAACATAACTTGTTTAATCAAATGAAAGTCAACTCTTCTTTCCAAAAATGGTAATTGGTTCAAATAAAGCATAACCTTTAGCATTAAGATTCCGCTCAATTGCATTCAAACAAAGCCAATTTGATTCGAATAAAGCTTATTGAATCAAATGAAAGTAAATTGCATTCAAACATAGCTAGTTTAATCAAATGAAAGTCAACTATTCTTTCCAAGAATGGTAATTGTTTCAAATAAAGCTTAATCTTAATCATTAGGATTCCACTCAATTGCATTCAGACAAAGCCAATTTGATGCGAATAAAGCTTAATGAATCAAATGAAAGTAAATTGCATTCAAAAATAGCTAGTTTGATCAAATGAAAGTCAACTATTCTTTCCAAAAATAGTAATTGTTTCAAATAAAGCTTGATCTTAATCATTAAGATTCCACTCAATTGCATTCAAACAAAGCTAATTTGATTCGAATAAAGTATATTGTATGAAATGAAAGTCAATTGCATTCAAACATAGCTTGTTTAATCAAATGAAAGTCAACTATTCTTTCCAAAAATGGTAATTGTTTCATATAAAGCTTAAGCTTAATCATTAAGATTCCACTCAATTGCATTCAAACAAAGCGAATTTGATTCGAATAAAGCTTATTGAAACAAATTATAGTCAATTGCATTCAAACATAGCTTGTTTAATCAAATGAAAGTGTTGTAACCTTGTTGTAGCACAAGAAGATTACAAGGGACTAGCCACTAAAGTAAAGGATAGATCAAGTTTCAAAGATGGATACAGAAATAACACCACCAACTTCGAGGACTTGGGCTTTAATTCGTGAACTTGGATACAGATTTCACCACCAAATTCAACAAATTAGATTCCTAAGATCACAGCCTAATTGAGCCACAAATTAGACAAGCAAAGGATAATTGTTTCGGATTTCTTGAGGAAAAACCAAGACAAATTTAAGTGTTTGTTTTTGATTCAAAAGTTCTGATTTTTCATTGATATGCAAGCCACTAATTTATAAGTACAATTAGGATAAGCTAGGGTAATTAGAAAGTCTAATCCTTATCCTAAGAAATCAGAAATGGTGGTTGCAAATGAAGATAATAAATCTGAATTTGAGAAGCTTGGGCAGCCGGCCTTTAAGCACCATTTTAATGCCTTCTTAATTGCTTTGTTTCTCCTTTTAATTGCTCTTTTAATCCTCTTGCTTGGCAGCTGAATTCTGGAAGCTTCTTGTAGCTTGATTGTATTGATGACCTCGTGTATTCCCCTTAGGAACTGCCGGTTTCAAAACTTCGAAGGGGGCTGCCGGTTTTGCACTTGAGGCTGCCACCTTACCATCTTTGGATGCCATCTTGAAGCTGCCATCTTTGGATTTTAAGGATGCCATCTTGGAGCTGCCATCTTTGGACTTTCAATACTGCCGGCTTTGGGCTTCAAAGCTGCCGGTTTTTTTGGGGTTTCAAGGCTGCCAGTTTTGCTTCTTAGATCTCCTTGCAAGCCGCCGGTTTATTGCTAGCCTTAATTAAATAACTACTTGACTGAATTTAAAAATAACTCAAACAAATTAAAAGGGGTTCGATTTATACTAACAAGGATCGAACCCTACTAAACACAAAATTTAATAAACAAAACTAAATAGGATTTGAATAGGTTGGATAACTAATCCAACCATGTCATGGATGCAAGTTCGAACCATGGTGACTATTTTACCACTCTGAACTAAGGAGTTGGGAGGCCGGATCACAACATCCTCCCCGGCTTTTGAAGAGTTTGACCTCAAACTTGGCAATTCTTCAAATTCATCAAAGTAGGGAGACAAGTCTTGAACATTGAAGGTAGAAGAAACTCCATAGTTCCCAGGCAATTCAACCTTATAGGCATTGTCATTCACTTTCTCCTTGATTTCGAATGGACCATCACTCCTTGGACTGATTTTAGAACGCCTCTTAGTTGGAAAACGTTCCTTCCTTAAATGAACCCACACAAGGTCACCTTCCTTGAAATGCACCGAGCTTCTTTTCTTGTCATAGTACTCCTTCATCTTTGCATTAGCTCGTTCAATCTGACCTCGAACTTTCTCATGAATGGATTGGATCTCCTTGACTCGTTCACTAGCTTCATGACTATATTTGGTTGGAGTTGGAAATGGGGCCAAATCAATTGGAGTACATGGATTGAACCCATAAACAACTTCAAATGGGCTCAAGCTTGTGGTACGGCTAGGAACTCGGTTGTAAGCAAATTCAGCATGAGGTAGCATTTCTTCCCATTGGCTAGGACGCTTTGTTGCAAGGGCTCGTAGCAAGGACCCTAAAGTCCTATTGGTGACTTCGGTCTGACCATCGGTTTGAGGATGGCTTGACGTACTGAATTTGAGCTTTGTTCCCATCTTGCGCCATAAGGTAAGCCAAAAATGACTTAGGAACTTGGCGTCTCGATCACTAACCATTGATTTGGGAATCCCATGTAAGCGAACAACCTCTTTGAAGTAAAGATCAGCCACACGGCTAGCATCATGGGTTGTATGACAAGAGATGAGGTGAGCCATTTTTGAGAATCGATCAACAACCACCATGATCGAGTCCTTTCTGTTTTTGGTGATGGGAAGTCCTACCACGAAATCAAGACTTACATCTTCCCAAGGAGCTTGCGGTATGGGTAAGGGCATGAGATACCCTTGAGGCAATTGATGGCTCTTAGCTTGTTGACACTTCACACACCTCTTAACAACAAAGTATACATCTCGTTTCAATCGAGGCCAAAAGAAGTATTCAGAAATGAGAGTGTAGGTCTTCTCAATTCCAAAGTGACCAGCCATTCCTCCTTCATGGAATTCTTTAATTAAGCTTTCTCTCAAGCTAGATTTAGGAACACAAATGCTATTCCCTTTGAAAAGAAAACCATCCAAAATGTAAAAGTCTTTATGGGGATGGCTTTTACACTTTAGAAAGATTTATCCAAAATCAGAGTCATCATCATAGCATTGCTTCATTTCTTCTACACCTATCACACGTGTTTTCAAAGAATTAAGCAACACATATCTCCTGGACAAAGCATCGGCACCTTTGTTCATTTCTCCTTTCTTATGCTTGATGACGAAGTGAAAAGATTGAAGGAATTCAACCCATTTGGCATGGCGAGCATGGAGCTTTTGTTGGCTTTGCAAGAACTTGAGTGCTTCATGATCTGAATGTAGAATGAATTCTTTAGGCAATAGGTAATGCCTCCTGGAACATATCGAATCGAGGAACATGTTCCCGGATCGATTATGCCTACGAATTCATCTATGAACAAGCTAAAAAACACGCAATTTTGTAGCTCACTTTGTGGACAAACTCGTATAGTCTAAACCAAATGAAAAGAATCACTCTTAACACTCAATTTAGGCTAAAACTACTATAAATACAAGAAAGCTCCAAAACTCCATTCAGAACAATCTTATATCTCTAAATTAAGACTTAAAAGAAACACTCTTAGCTCTTAATTTAGGGGTAACAAAATCAGTAGCCGGTAATTAGGCTACACTAAAATAAAACTAAACCGAAAAACAATAAAGGGGATATTTTAGAGATTAGGAACACTAATCTCCAAATGGGATATTTGAGCTAATAGATGGAAGAATCGCTCTTGAATCTACCGCTAAATAAACTACCGAGTTAAGAGAATCGCTCTCAAAACTCAACAATCAAATCTGACTAACTCCTAAGAGAATCACTCTCGAAGACATTAATCAGTTTGGCTAGCTTCGACTAAGAGGGTCGACCTCTTAATCTAATAGCCTAGATAACTAATTAAGAGGTTCGGCCTCTTAATCATTCATCTAGCACGAAGTCTTGTAGCTAGACAACTCCCAAGAACTTCAAACCATGCTAGCTTCTAAGCACACAACTTAAAAACTAAAGAAAGAAAACCAAAGTTTTCAAACCATTTTTCATTCATTCAATTCTGATTTTTACATTAACTAGTACAAGCTATTTATAGGAAAACTAAACTAAGGCTACTACTACTATTACATGAATAAACAAAGCAAAGAAAGCCAAAATATCAAGCCTACAATGTCCCATACGTCCCCCCTTTGGCAGCCATTTGAGCAACTTGCTCCACTTGCACCCACTTGCACCAACTTGCACCAAGCATGCTTCACCTAGCTTCCATGACTCTCCTAAGCTACAACCAAGGTAGCATGACACCAAGTAAGGCTACTAGATGACTAAGCAAAGCTAGCTACACCACTTGCAAGCAATAACAAAAAGCCCAAACACAAACACCCATAGACAGATTTACGTAGGAACAAGGCAGTAACACCGCGCGACTCGCGAGTTATGGGTCGCGACTCGCGACCTTAATGGTCCCCTGGGTTCGTGGCTCGCGACCTTGGCTCGCACCTCGTGACTTGCTTCTGGTTCGAATGTGCAATTATGTTCCGTAGTTCACCTACTTGCATATTAAGCTATGAAACCAAAAGAGCTTTGCTAACTATTACAATATACATTCCAAAATAACTAAAATTACTCATCTAAAGTACTAATTAAACTATTAGAAAACAAAACGAAAGCATTAGACTAAGTAGTAGCTAATACATCATTGAAATTGCTAATCAAGCTACTATAATTCTATTACAAAATTACTACTACTAATCACCATTCTTTGGCACACTTATTCTGGTTCACACTCTCTTTCTTCAAAAAAAATTGTCCTCAATTTTAGAACTGAAATCGAGGATGGTCCATGTCGAACAAGGCTAACTGATACCAAAATTCATCTATGAACAAGCTAAAAAACACGCAATTTTGTAGCTCACTTTGTGGACAAACTCGTATAGTCTAAACCAAATGAAAAGAATCACTCTTAACACTCAATTTAGGCTAAAACTACTATAAATACAAGAAAGCTCCAAAACTCCATTCAGAACAATCTTATATCTCTAAATTAAGACTTAAAAGAAACACTCTTAGCTCTTAATTTAGGGGTAACAAAATCAGTAGCCGGTAATTAGGCTACACTAAAATAAAACTAAACCGAAAAACAATAAAGGGGATATTTTAGAGATTAGGAACACTAATCTCCAAATGGGATATTTGAGCTAATAGATGGAAGAATCGCTCTTGAATCTACCGCTAAATAAACTACCGAGTTAAGAGAATCGCTCTCAAAACTCAACAATCAAATCTGACTAACTCCTAAGAGAATCACTCTCGAAGACATTAATCAGTTTGGCTAGCTTCGACTAAGAGGGTCGACCTCTTAATCTAATAGCCTAGATAACTAATTAAGAGGTTCGGCCTCTTAATCATTCATCTAGCACGAAGTCTTGTAGCTAGACAACTCCCAAGAACTTCAAACCATGCTAGCTTCTAAGCACACAACTTAAAAACTAAAGAAAGAAAACCAAAGTTTTCAAACCATTTTTCATTCATTCAATTCTGATTTTTACATTAACTAGTACAAGCTATTTATAGGAAAACTAAACTAAGGCTACTACTACTATTACATGAATAAACAAAGCAAAGAAAGCCAAAATATCAAGCCTACAATGTCCCATACGTCCCCCCTTTGGCAGCCATTTGAGCAACTTGCTCCACTTGCACCCACTTGCACCAACTTGCACCAAGCATGCTTCACCTAGCTTCCATGACTCTCCTAAGCTACAACCAAGGTAGCATGACACCAAGTAAGGCTACTAGATGACTAAGCAAAGCTAGCTACACCACTTGCAAGCAATAACAAAAAGCCCAAACACAAACACCCATAGACAGATTTACGTAGGAACAAGGCAGTAACACCGCGCGACTCGCGAGTTATGGGTCGCGACTCGCGACCTTAATGGTCCCCTGGGTTCGTGGCTCGCGACCTTGGCTCGCACCTCGTGACTTGCTTCTGGTTCGAATGTGCAATTATGTTCCGTAGTTCACCTACTTGCATATTAAGCTATGAAACCAAAAGAGCTTTGCTAACTATTACAATATACATTCCAAAATAACTAAAATTACTCATCTAAAGTACTAATTAAACTATTAGAAAACAAAACGAAAGCATTAGACTAAGTAGTAGCTAATACATCATTGAAATTGCTAATCAAGCTACTATAATTCTATTACAAAATTACTACTACTAATCACCATTCTTTGGCACACTTATTCTGGTTCACCTCCAATGGTCTAAAGCACGAACAAGAGCCAAAAATTCTTTGTCATAGGTGGAATATCTCCTTTGAACATCATTGAGCTTTTCACTGAAATAGGCTATGGGCCGCCGGTTTTGAGATAGGACAGCTCCTATTCCAACACCACTAGCATCACATTCAATTTCAAATACATCATCAAAGTTAGGTAATACAAGAATAGGTGCAGTAGTAAGCATCTTCTTAACCTCTTCAAATGCCTTTTGAGCATTTGGATTCCATTCAAATTTTGAAAGCTTTGTGAGTTCGGTGATTGGAGCCATGAGAGTACTGAAATTTCTCACGAATCGCCTATAGAAAGAGGCTAACCCATGAAAACTTCGCACTTGTTGAACTGATTGTGGCGTGGGCCACTCATTGATCGCTTTTACCTTGTCTTCATCAACTTCAATACCATTACATGACACTTTAAATCCTAGAAAAGTTACAAAACTAGAAAAGAAATCACACTTATCTAGATTACCATACAATTGTTCTCTTGCTAAAACAGAAAATACTTCTCTAAGATGTGATACATGCTCATCATCATCTCTACTATAAATTAAAATATCATCAAAATAAACTACTACAAAGTGACCAATAAAAGGTTTCAGAACTTGATTCATCAAACGCATGAAGGTAGAAGGTGCGTTTGTTAAACCAAATGGCATGACAAGCCACTCGAACAATCCATCCTTGGTTTTGAAAGCTGTTTTCCATTCATCTCCTTCGAAAATTCGAATTTGATGATAGCCACTTTTAAGATCAATTTTCGAAAATACTTTAGCACCATGTAAATCATCTAACAAATCATTCAATCTTGGAATTGGAAATCGATATTTGATAGTGATTTTGTTAATAGGCCTACTGTCCACACACATACGCCAGTCACCATTTTTCTTTGGAACAAGTAAAGTAGGGCATGCACACGGGCTCAAGGACTCTCGAATCAATCCCTTAGACAACAACTCGTCAACCTGCCGTCTTATCTCCTCGGTCTCCTTAGGGTTGGTTCTATAGGCAGGTTTATTTGGCAAGGTAGAACCGGGAATCAAGTCAATTTTGTGTTGGATGTCCCTTTTGGGAGGTAATGCACACGGCATTTCAGAGGGGAAAACATTAGGGAATTCTTGAAAGAGGGAACTAAGTAAGGGATGGAGAGGTTCTTTGGGAGGTGAGGGGCTGTCTTCAAGTCCACTTAAAATGAGCCCTTTATGGGGTTGGAACTCATGATATTCAGACTTGATAAGGGTAGTAAGAGTAGTGGGTAAGGGAATATTGTTCTGTTGTGCGGCAGTTTTGGGTGGTGGTTGTGCGGCAGTTTAGGGTGGGGGTAAGGGAGTTAATACAATTTTCTTGCCATTTTTAATAAAGGAATAAGTGTTTTTATATCCATCATGATTAACTCGCCTATCAAACATCCAAGGTCTTCCAAGCAACAAATGACACGCATCCATGGGGATTACATCACAATACAACTCTTCTTGATAATTGTTACCAATGCTAAATGAAATCAGAATTTGTTTATCCACTTTAATTCCTTTCCCTTGATTAAGCCATTGGATTATATAAGGATTTTTGTGAGGAGTTGTTTTTAGTCCCAATTTATCCACCATATTCTGAGATGCCACATTTGTACAACTACCACCATCAATAATTAAAGTACATACCTTGTTTTTGATGGTACAACGGGAGTGAAATATTGCCTCTCGTTGCAAGTTCTCTTCCTTGCCGACCAAACTGCTTAGGGCACGCCTAACAACTAGACATTCACCTTCATCGGGTCCTAGGAACACTTCATCTTGCTCCTGATCCGATGCTCCAATATCATCATGATCCTCTTCTGATTCTTCTCTTTCATATTCAATCAAAGAGATTACTCTCTTATTTGGACACTCGGTTGCAATATGGCCAAAGCCATGACAACGAAAACATTTCCGGGGTTGGGCGGAATTTTGGGGTTTAGAAGGATTAGAGGGCTGATTTTGTGGTTTGGGGGGATTAGAGGGGGTTACTTTGAGGGGTGTTTGGTATGGACGGTTGAATGGGGAAGGGGCTGTTTTGGAAAAGGGACGTGAGGTCTCTTTCCCTTTGGCCTTTTGTTGGACTTCAACCTTGTGAGCTAGAATGACTAACTCTTCCAAAGTTGAGTAGGGGTGTAGTTCGACAACATTGGCAATTCTAGGATCCAAACCGCCAAGAAAACGAACCAAAGTTTGGGGTTCGTCCTCTTCAACATCACACTTCATGGTTAATCCTTCGAATTCTCTTGCATACTCCTCTACTGATTTCGTTCCTTGTTTCAATTTGTGGAACTTCTGAAAATCCTCTTGAATATAGTAAGTAGGTAAGAACTTACTCTTCATCATTTTCTTCATTTTAGGCCAAGTTCTGACCTTGTCTTTTCCTTGCCTTTGCCTCTTTGCATTTATATTCGACCACCAAGTGGACGCATATTTTCTAAGTTTCAAGGCAATGATTTTCACTTTCTTGTCCTCCGGGGTGTTCTTATAATCGAACACTCTTTCCACCGTGTTCAACCATTCGATGAACTCGTCGGCATCTATCTTGCCATCATATTCTGGAATATCAACCTTGATATCATTGTTTGGTCTTGTTCTTGAAGTTTCATCTTCGAGCTCTAGGTCACTGCTTTGTTCACTCCGAGTGGGTGAACCTTCTCGTTGTCTAATGAGTCTCCTCATTAGATCCGCCATTTCAGTTTGCATGGCAGCCATTTGAGCCTTTAAGCTCTCCTTCTCTTCTTCATTTTTCTGAATGAACTCTTGCCAATTGGGTGGGGGATTCGACATTTTGTGTGTGTGTGTTTTTTTTTTTTTTTTTTTTTTTTTGACGTGGAGGTAAAGGAAAGAAAGGGGTTGTTTTTGTGGAGGAGAAAGGTGGCTAGACCTGCATGGGCCACCAAATGTTGTAACCTTGTTGTAGCACAAGAAGATTACAAGGGACTAGCCACTAAAGTAAAGGATAGATCAAGTTTCAAAGATGGATACAGAAATAACACCACCAACTTCGAGGACTTGGGCTTTAATTCGTGAACTTGGATACAGATTTCACCACCAAATTCAACAAATTAGATTCCTAAGATCACAGCCTAATTGAGCCACAAATTAGACAAGCAAAGGATAATTGTTTCGGATTTCTTGAGGAAAAACCAAGACAAATTTAAGTGTTTGTTTTTGATTCAAAAGTTCTGATTTTTCATTGATATGCAAGCCACTATTTATAAGTACAATTAGGATAAGCTAGGGTAATTAGAAAGTCTAATCCTTATCCTAAGAAATCAGAAATGGTGGTTGCAAATGAAGATAATAAATCTGAATTTGAGAAGCTTGGGCAGCCGGCCTTTAAGCACCATTTTAATGCCTTCTTAATTGCTTTGTTTCTCCTTTTAATTGCTCTTTTAATCCTCTTGCTTGGCAGCTGAATTCTGGAAGCTTCTTGTAGCTTGATTGTATTGATGACCTCGTGTATTCCCCTTAGGAACTGCCGGTTTCAAAACTTCGAAGGGGCTGCCGGTTTTGCACTTGAGGCTGCCACCTTACCATCTTTGGATGCCATCTTGAAGCTGCCATCTTTGGATTTTAAGGATGCCATCTTGGAGCTGCCATCTTTGGACTTTCAATACTGCCGGCTTTGGGCTTCAAAGCTGCCGGTTTTTTTGGGGTTTCAAGGCTGCCAGTTTTGCTTCTTAGATCTCCTTGCAAGCCGCCGGTTTATTGCTAGCCTTAATTAAATAACTACTTGACTGAATTTAAAAATAACTCAAACAAATTAAAAGGGGTTCGATTTATACTAACAAGGATCGAACCCTACTAAACACAAAATTTAATAAACAAAACTAAATAGGATTTGAATAGGTTGGATAACTAATCCAACCATGTCATGGATGCAAGTTCGAACCATGGTGACTATTTTACCACTCTGAACTAAGGAGTTGGGAGGCCGGATCACAACAGAAAGTCAACTATTTTTTCCAAAAATGGTAATTGGTTCAAATAAAGCATAAGCTTAAGCATTAAGATTCCACTCAACTGCATTCAAACAAAGATAATTTGATTCGAATAAAGCTTATTGAATCAAATGAAAGTAAATTGCATTCAATCATAGATTGTTTAATCAAATGAAAGTCAACTATTCTCTCTAAAAATGGTAATTGTTTCAAATAAAGCTTAAGCTTAATCACTAAGATTCCACTCAATTGCATTCAAACAAAGCTAATTTGATTCGAATAATAAAGCTTATTCAATCAAATGAAATTCAATTGCATTCAAACATAGCTTGTTTAATCAAATGAAAGTCAACTATTCTTTACAAAAATGGTAATTGTTTCAAATAAAGCTTATGCTTAATCATTAAGATTCCACTCAATTGCATTCAAACAAAGCGAATTTGATTCGAATAAAGCTTATTGAAACAAATTATAGTCAATTGCATTCAAACATAGCTTGTTTAATCAAATGAAAGTCAACTATTTTTTCCAAAAATGGTAATTAGTTCAAATAAAGCATAAGCTTAAGCATTAAGATTCCACTCAACTGCATTCAAACAAAGATAATTTGATTCGAATAAAGCTTATTCAATCAAATCAAAATAAATTGCATTCAAACATAGCGTGTTTAATCAAATGAAAGTCAACTATTCTTTCCAAAAATGGTAATTGTTTCAAATAAAGCTTAAGTTTAATCATTAAGATTCAACTCAATTGCATTCAAACAAAGCTAATTTTATTCGAATAAAGCTTATTGAATAAAATAAAAGTCAATTGCATTCAAACATAACTTGTTTAATCAAATGAAAGTCAACTATTCTTTCCAAAAATGGTAATTGGTTCAAATAAAGCATAAGCTTTAGCATTAAGATTCCGCTCAATTGCATTCAAACAAAGCCAATTTGATTCGAATAAAGCTTATTGAATCAAATGAAAGTAAATTGCATTCAAACATAGCTAGTTTAATCAAATGAAAGTCAACTATTCTTTCCAAGAATGGTAATTGTTTCAAATAAAGCTTAAGCTTAAGCATTAAGATTCCACTCAATTGCATTCAAACAAAGATAATTTGATTCGAATAAAGCTTATTGAATCAAATGAAAGTAAATTGCATTCAATCATAGATTGTTTAATCAAATGAAAGTCAACTATTCTTTCCAAAAATGGTAATTGTTTCAAATAAAGCGTAAGTTTAATCATTAAGATTCCACTCAATTGCATTCAATGAAAGCTAATTTTATTCAAATAAAGCTTATTGAATAAAATAAAAGTCAATTGCATTCAAACATAACTTGTTTAAACAAATGAAAGTCAACTATTCTTTCCAAAAATGGTAATTGGTTCAAATAAAGCATAAGCTTTAGCATTAAGATTCCGCTCAATTGCACTCAAACAAAGCCAATTTGATTCGAATGAAGCTTATTGAATCAAATGAAAGTAAATTGCATTCAAACATAGCTAGTTTAATCAAATGAAAGTCAACTATTCTTTCCAAGAATGGTAATTGTTTCAAATAAAGCTTAATCTTAATCATTAGGATTCCACTCAATTGCATCCAAACAAAGCCAATTTGATTCGAATAAAGCTTAATGAATCAAATGAAAGTAAATTGCATTCAAAAATAGCTAGTTTGATCAAATGAAAGTCAACTATTCTTTCCAAGAATGGTAAATGTTTCAAATAAAGCTTAAGTTTAAGCATTAAGATTCCACTCAACTGCATTCAAACAAAGATAATTTGATTCGAATAAAGCTTATTGAATCAAATGAAAGTAAATTGCATTCAATCATAGATTGTTTAATCAAATGAAAGTCAACTATTCTCTATAAAAATGGTAATTGTTTCAAATAAAGCTTAAGCTTAATCACTAAGATTCCACTCAATTGCATTCAAACAAAGCTAATTTGATTCGAATAATAAAGCTCATTCAATCAAATGAAATTCAATTGCATTCAAACATAGCTTGTTTAATCAAATGAAAGTCAACTATTCTTTACAAAAATGGTAATTGTTTCAAATAAAGCTTAAGCTTAATCATTAAGATTCCACTCAATTGCATTCAAACAAAGCGAATTTGATTCGAATAAAGCTTATTGAAACAAATTATAGTCAATTGCATTCAAACATAGCTTGTTTAATCAAATGAAAGTCAACTATTTTTTCCAAAAATGGTAATTAGTTCAAATAAAGCATAAGCTTAAGCATTAAGATTCCACTCAACTGCATTCAAACAAAGATAATTTGATTCGAATAAAGCTTATTGAATCAAATCAAAATAAATTGCATTCAAACATAGCGTGTTTAATCAAATGAAAGTCAACTATTCTTTCCAAAAATGGTAATTGTTTCAAATAAAGCTTCAGTTTAATCATTAAGATTCCACTCAATTGCATTCAAACAAAGCTAATTATCCGAATAAAGCTTATTGAATAAAATAAAAGTCAATTGCATTCAAACATAACTGGTTTAATCAAATGAAAGTCAACTATTCTTTCCAAAAATGGTAATTGGTTCAAATAAAGCATAAGCTTTAGCATTAAGATTCCGCTCAATTGCATTCAAACAAAGCCAATTTGATTCGAATAAAGCTTATTGAATCAAATGAAAGTAAATTGCATTCAAACATAGCTAGTTTAATCAAATGAAAGTCAACTATTCTTTCCAAGAATGGTAATTGTTTCAAATAAGCATAATCTTAATCATTAAGATTCCACTCAATTGCATCCAAACAAAGCCAATTTGATTCGAATAAAGCTTAATGAATCAAATGAAAGTAAATTGCATTCAAAAATAGCTAGTTTGATCAAATGAAAGTCAACTATTCTTTCCAAGAATGGTAAATGTTTCAAATAAAGCTTAAGCTTAAGCATTAAGATTCCACTCAATTGCATTCAAACAAAGATAATTTGATTCGAATAAAGCTTATTGAATCAAATGAAAGTAAATTGCATTCAATCATAGATTGTTTAATCAAATGAAAGTCAACTATTCTTTCCAAAAATGGTAATTGTTTCAAATAAAGCGTAAGTTTAATCATTAAGATTCCACTCAATTGCATTCAATGAAAGCTAATTTTATTCAAATAAAGCTTATTGAATAAAATAAAAGTCAATTGCATTCAAACATAACTTGTTTAAACAAATGAAAGTCAACTATTCTTTCCAAAAATGGTAATTGGTTCAAATAAAGCATAAGCTTTAGCATTAAGATTCCGCTCAATTGCACTCAAACAAAGCCAATTTGATTCGAATGAAGCTTATTGAATCAAATGAAAGTAAATTGCATTCAAACATAGCTAGTTTAATCAAATGAAAGTCAACTATTCTTTCCAAGAATAGTAATTGTTTCAAATAAAGCTTAATCTTAATCATTAGGATTCCACTCAATTGCATCCAAACAAAGCCAATTTGATTCGAATAAAGCTTAATGAATCAAATGAAAGTAAATTGCATTCAAAAATAGCTAGTTTGATCAAATGAAAGTCAACTATTCTTTCCAAGAATGGTAAATGTTTCAAATAAAGCTTAAGTTTAAGCATTAAGATTCCACTCAACTGCATTCAAACAAAGATAATTTGAATCGAATAAAGCTTATTGAATCAAATGAAAGTAAATTGCATTCAATCATAGATTGTTTAATCAAATGAAAGTCAACTATTCTCTATAAAAATGGTAATTGTTTCAAATAAAGCTTAAGCTTAATCACTAAGATTCCACTCAATTGCATTCAAACAAAGCTAATTTGATTCGAATAATAAAGCTCATTCAATCAAATGAAATTCAATTGCATTCAAACATAGCTTGTTTAATCAAATGAAAGTCAACTATTCTTTACAAAAATGGTAATTGTTTCAAATAAAGCTTAAGCTTAATCATTAAGATTCCACTCAATTGCATTCAAACAAAGCGAATTTGATTCGAATAAAGCTTATTGAAACAAATTATAGTCAATTGCATTCAAACATAGCTTGTTTAATAAAATGAAAGTCAACTATTTTTTCCAAAAATGGTAATTGGTTCAAATAAAGCATAAGCTTAAGCATTAAGATTCCACTCAACTGCATTCAAACAAAGATAATTTGATTCGAATAAAGCTTATTGAATCAAATGAAAGTAAATTGCATTCAATCATAGATTGTTTAATCAAATGAAAGTCAACTATTCTCTCTAAAAATGATAATTGTTTCAAATAAAGCTTAAGCTTAATCACTAAGATTCCACTCAATCGCATTCAAACAAAGCGAATTTGATTCGAATAAAGCTTATTGAAACAAATTATAGTCAATTGCATTCAAACATAGCTTGTTTAATAAAATGAAAGTCAACTATTTTTTCCAAAAATGGTAATTGGTTCAAATAAAGCATAAGCTTAAGCATTAAGATTCCACTCAACTGCATTCAAACAAAGATAATTTGATTCGAATAAAGCTTATTGAATCAAATGAAAGTAAATTGCATTCAATCATAGATTGTTTAATCAAATGAAAGTCAACTATTCTCTCTAAAAATGGTAATTGTTTCAAATAAAGCTTAAGCTTAATCACTAAGATTCCACTCAATTGCATTCAAACAAAGCTAATTTGATTCGAATAATAAAGCTTATTCAATCAAATGAAATTCAATTGCATTCAAACATAGCTTGTTTAATCAAATGAAAGTCAACTATTCTTTACAAAAATGGTAATTGTTTCAAATAAAGCTTATGCTTAATCATTAAGATTCCACTCAATTGCATTCAAACAAAGCGAATTTGATTCGAATAAAGCTTATTGAAACAAATTATAGTCAATTGCATTCAAACATAGCTTGTTTAATCAAATGAAAGTCAACTATTTTTTCCAAAAATGGTAATTAGTTCAAATAAAGCATAAGCTTAAGCATTAAGATTCCACTCAACTGCATTCAAACAAAGATAATTTGATTCGAATAAAGCTTATTGAATCAAATCAAAATAAATTGCATTCAAACATAGCTTGTTTAATCAAATGAAAGTCAACTATTCTTTCCAAAAATGGTAATTGTTTCAAATAAAGCTTGAGTTTAATCATTAAGAATCAACTCAATTGCATTCAAACAAAGCTAATTTTATTCGAATAAAGCTTATTGAATAAAATAAAAGTCAATTGCATTCAAACATAACTTGTTTAATCAAATGAAAGTCAACTATTCTTTCCAAAAATGGTAATTGGTTCAAATAAAGCATAAGGTTTAGCATTAAGATTCCACTCAATTGCACTCAAACAAAGCCAATTTGATTCGAATGAAGCTTATTGAATCAAATGAAAGTAAATTGCATTCAAACATAGCTAGTTTAATCAAATGAAAGTCAACTATTCTTTCCAAGAATGGTAATTGTTTCAAATAAAGCATAATCTTAATCATTAAGATTGCACTAAATTGCATCCAAACAAAGCCAATTTGATTCGAATAAAGCTTAATGAATCAAATGAAAGTAAATTGCATTCAAAAATAGCTAGTTTGATCAAATGAAAGTCAACTATTCTTTCCAAGAATGGTAAATGTTTCAAATAAAGCTTAAGCTTAAGCATTAAGATTCCACTCAATTGCATTCAAACAAAGATAATTTGATTCGAATAAAGCTTATTGAATCAAATGAAAGTAAATTGCATTCAATCATAGATTGTTTAATCAAATGAAAGTCAACTATTCTCTCTAAAAATGGTAATTGTTTCAAATAAAGCTTAAGCTTAATCACTAAGATTCCGCTCAATTGCATTCAAACAAAGCTAATTTGATTCGAATAATAAAGCTTATTCAATCAAATGAAATTCAATTGCATTCAAACATAGCTTGTTTAATCAAATGAAAGTCAACTATTCTTTACAAAAATGGTAATTGTTTCAAATAAAGCTTAAGCTTAATCATTAAGATTCCACTCAATTGCATTCAAACAAAGCTAATTTTATTCGAATAAAGCTTATTGAATAAAATAAAAGTCAATTGCATTCAAACATAACTGGTTTAATCAAATGAAAGTCAACTATTCTTTCCAAAAATGGTAATTGGTTCAAATAAAGCATAAGCTTTAGCATTAAGATTCCGCTCAATTGCATTCAAACAAAGCCAATTTGATTCGAATAAAGCTTATTGAATCAAATGAAAGTAAATTGCATTCAAACATAGCTAGTTTAATCAAATGAAAGTCAACTATTCTTTCCAAGAATGGTAATTGTTTCAAATAAAGCTTAAGCTTAATCATTAAGATTCCACTCAATTGCATTCAAACAAAGCGAATTTGATTCGAATAAAGCTTATTGAAACAAATTATAGTCAATTGCATTCAAACATAGCTTGTTTAATCAAATGAAAGTCAACTATTTTTTCCAAAAATGGTAATTAGTTCAAATAAAGCATAAGCTTAAGCATTAAGATTCCACTCAACTGCATTCAAACAAAGATAATTTGATTCGAATAAAGCTTATTGAATCAAATCAAAATAAATTGCATTCAAACATAGCTTGTTTAATCAAATGAAAGTCAACTATTCTTTCCAAAAATGGTAATTGTTTCAAATAAAGCGTAAGTTTAATCATTAAGATTCCACTCAATTGCATTCAATGAAAGCTAATTTTATTCGAATAAAGCTTATTGAATAAAATAAAAGTGAATTGCATTCAAACATAACTTGTTTAAACAAATGAAAGTCAACTATTCTTTCCAAAAATGGTAATTGGTTCAAATAAAGCATAAGCTTTAGCATTAAGATTCCGCTCAATTGCATTCAAACAAAGCCAATTTGATTCGAATGAAGCTTATTGAATCAAATGAAAGTAAATTGCATTCAAACATAGCTAGTTTAATCAAATGAAAGTCAACTATTCTTTCCAAGAATGGTAATTGTTTCAAATAAAGCTTAATCTTAATCATTAGGATTCCACTCAATTGCATTCAAACAAAGCCAATTTGATTTGAATAAAGCTTAATGAATCAAATGAAAGTAAATTGCATTCAAAAATAGCTAGTTTGATCAAATGAAAGTCAACTATTCTTTCCAAAAATAGTAATTGTTTCAAATAAAGCTTGATCTTAATCATTAAGATTCCACTCAATTGCATTCAAACAAAGCTAATTTGATTCGAATAAAGTTTATTGTATGAAATGAAAGTCAATTGCATTCAAACATAGCTTGTTTAATCAAATGAAAGTCAACTATTCTTTCCAAAAATGGTAATGGTTTCATATAAAGCTTAAGCTTAATCATTAAGATTCCACTCAATTGCATTCAAACAAAGCGAATTTGATTCGAATAAACCTTATTGAAACAAATTATAGTCAATTGCATTCAAACATAGCTTGTTTAATCAAATGAAAGTCAACTATTTTTTCCAAAAATGGTAATTAGTTCAAATAAAGCATAAGCTTAAGCATTAAGATTCCACTCAACTGCATTCAAACAAAGATAATTTGATTCGAATAAAGCTTATTGTATCAAATCAAAATAAATTGCATTCAAACATAGCGTGTTTAATCAAATGAAAGTCAACTATTCTTTCCAAAAATGGTAATTGTTTCAAATAAAGCTTCAGTTTAATCATTAAGATTCCACTCAATTGCATTCAAACAAAGCTAATTATCCGAATAAAGCTTATTGAATAAAATAAAAGTCAATTGCATTCAAACATAACTGGTTTAATCAAATGAAAGTCAACTATTCTTTCCAAAAATGGTAATTGGTTCAAATAAAGCATAAGCTTTAGCATTAAGATTCCGCTCAATTGCATTCAAACAAAGCCAATTTGATTCGAATAAAGCTTATTGAATCAAATGAAAGTAAATTGCATTCAAACATAGCTAGTTTAATCAAATGAAAGTCAACTATTCTTTCCAAGAATGGTAATTGTTTCAAATAAGCATAATCTTAATCATTAAGATTCCACTCAATTGCATCCAAACAAAGCCAATTTGATTCGAATAAAGCTTAATGAATCAAATGAAAGTAAATTGCATTCAAAAATAGCTAGTTTGATCAAATGAAAGTCAACTATTCTTTCCAAGAATGGTAAATGTTTCAAATAAAGCTTAAGCTTAAGCATTAAGATTCCACTCAATTGCATTCAAACAAAGATAATTTGATTCGAATAAAGCTTATTGAATCAAATGAAAGTAAATTGCATTCAATCATAGATTGTTTAATCAAATGAAAGTCAACTATTCTTTCCAAAAATGGTAATTGTTTCAAATAAAGCGTAAGTTTAATCATTAAGATTCCACTCAATTGCATTCAATGAAAGCTAATTTTATTCAAATAAAGCTTATTGAATAAAATAAAAGTCAATTGCATTCAAACATAACTTGTTTAAACAAATGAAAGTCAACTATTCTTTCCAAAAATGGTAATTGGTTCAAATAAAGCATAAGCTTTAGCATTAAGATTCCGCTCAATTGCACTCAAACAAAGCCAATTTGATTCGAATGAAGCTTATTGAATCAAATGAAAGTAAATTGCATTCAAACATAGCTAGTTTAATCAAATGAAAGTCAACTATTCTTTCCAAGAATGGTAATTGTTTCAAATAAAGCTTAATCTTAATCATTAGGATTCCACTCAATTGCATCCAAACAAAGCCAATTTGATTCGAATAAAGCTTAATGAATCAAATGAAAGTAAATTGCATTCAAAAATAGCTAGTTTGATCAAATGAAAGTCAACTATTCTTTCCAAGAATGGTAAATGTTTCAAATAAAGCTTAAGTTTAAGCATTAAGATTCCACTCAACTGCATTCAAACAAAGATAATTTGAATCGAATAAAGCTTATTGAATCAAATGAAAGTAAATTGCATTCAATCATAGATTGTTTAATCAAATGAAAGTCAACTATTCTCTATAAAAATGGTAATTGTTTCAAATAAAGCTTAAGCTTAATCACTAAGATTCCACTCAATTGCATTCAAACAAAGCTAATTTGATTCGAATAATAAAGCTCATTCAATCAAATGAAATTCAATTGCATTCAAACATAGCTTGTTTAATCAAATGAAAGTCAACTATTCTTTACAAAAATGGTAATTGTTTCAAATAAAGCTTAAGCTTAATCATTAAGATTCCACTCAATTGCATTCAAACAAAGCGAATTTGATTCGAATAAAGCTTATTGAAACAAATTATAGTCAATTGCATTCAAACATAGCTTGTTTAATAAAATGAAAGTCAACTATTTTTTCCAAAAATGGTAATTGGTTCAAATAAAGCATAAGCTTAAGCATTAAGATTCCACTCAACTGCATTCAAACAAAGATAATTTGATTCGAATAAAGCTTATTGAATCAAATGAAAGTAAATTGCATTCAATCATAGATTGTTTAATCAAATGAAAGTCAACTATTCTCTCTAAAAATGATAATTGTTTCAAATAAAGCTTAAGCTTAATCACTAAGATTCCACTCAATCGCATTCAAACAAAGCGAATTTGATTCGAATAAAGCTTATTGAAACAAATTATAGTCAATTGCATTCAAACATAGCTTGTTTAATAAAATGAAAGTCAACTATTTTTTCCAAAAATGGTAATTGGTTCAAATAAAGCATAAGCTTAAGCATTAAGATTCCACTCAACTGCATTCAAACAAAGATAATTTGATTCGAATAAAGCTTATTGAATCAAATGAAAGTAAATTGCATTCAATCATAGATTGTTTAATCAAATGAAAGTCAACTATTCTCTCTAAAAATGGTAATTGTTTCAAATAAAGCTTAAGCTTAATCACTAAGATTCCACTCAATTGCATTCAAACAAAGCTAATTTGATTCGAATAATAAAGCTTATTCAATCAAATGAAATTCAATTGCATTCAAACATAGCTTGTTTAATCAAATGAAAGTCAACTATTCTTTACAAAAATGGTAATTGTTTCAAATAAAGCTTATGCTTAATCATTAAGATTCCACTCAATTGCATTCAAACAAAGCGAATTTGATTCGAATAAAGCTTATTGAAACAAATTATAGTCAATTGCATTCAAACATAGCTTGTTTAATCAAATGAAAGTCAACTATTTTTTCCAAAAATGGTAATTAGTTCAAATAAAGCATAAGCTTAAGCATTAAGATTCCACTCAACTGCATTCAAACAAAGATAATTTGATTCGAATAAAGCTTATTGAATCAAATCAAAATAAATTGCATTCAAACATAGCTTGTTTAATCAAATGAAAGTCAACTATTCTTTCCAAAAATGGTAATTGTTTCAAATAAAGCTTGAGTTTAATCATTAAGAATCAACTCAATTGCATTCAAACAAAGCTAATTTTATTCGAATAAAGCTTATTGAATAAAATAAAAGTCAATTGCATTCAAACATAACTTGTTTAATCAAATGAAAGTCAACTATTCTTTCCAAAAATGGTAATTGGTTCAAATAAAGCATAAGGTTTAGCATTAAGATTCCACTCAATTGCACTCAAACAAAGCCAATTTGATTTGAATGAAGCTTATTGAATCAAATGAAAGTAAATTGCATTCAAACATAGCTAGTTTAATCAAATGAAAGTCAACTATTCTTTCCAAGAATGGTAATTGTTTCAAATAAAGCATAATCTTAATCATTAAGATTGCACTAAATTGCATCCAAACAAAGCCAATTTGATTCGAATAAAGCTTAATGAATCAAATGAAAGTAAATTGCATTCAAAAATAGCTAGTTTGATCAAATGAAAGTCAACTATTCTTTCCAAGAATGGTAAATGTTTCAAATAAAGCTTAAGCTTAAGCATTAAGATTCCACTCAATTGCATTCAAACAAAGATAATTTGATTCGAATAAAGCTTATTGAATCAAATGAAAGTAAATTGCATTCAATCATAGATTGTTTAATCAAATGAAAGTCAACTATTCTCTCTAAAAATGGTAATTGTTTCAAATAAAGCTTAAGCTTAATCACTAAGATTCCGCTCAATTGCATTCAAACAAAGCTAATTTGATTCGAATAATAAAGCTTATTCAATCAAATGAAATTCAATTGCATTCAAACATAGCTTGTTTAATCAAATGAAAGTCAACTATTCTTTACAAAAATGGTAATTGTTTCAAATAAAGCTTAAGCTTAATCATTAAGATTCCACTCAATTGCATTCAAACAAAGCGAATTTGATTCGAATAAAGCTTATTGAAACAAATTATAGTCAATTGCATTCAAACATAGCTTGTTTAATCAAATGAAAGTCAACTATTTTTTCCAAAAATGGTATTTAGTTCAAATAAAGCATAAGCTTAAGCATTAAGATTCCACTCAACTGCATTCAAACAAAGATAATTTGATTCGAATAAAGCTTATTGAATCAAATCAAAATAAATTGCATTCAAACATAGCGTGTTTAATCAAATGAAAGTCAACTATTCTTTCCAAAAATGGTAATTGTTTCAAATAAAGCTTAAGTTTAATCATTAAGATTCCACTCAATTGCATTCAAACAAAGCTAATTTTATTCGAATAAAGCTTATTGAATAAAATAAAAGTCAATTGCATTCAAACATAACTGGTTTAATCAAATGAAAGTCAACTATTCTTTCCAAAAATGGTAATTGGTTCAAATAAAGCATAAGCTTTAGCATTAAGATTCCGCTCAATTGCATTCAAACAAAGCCAATTTGATTCGAATAAAGCTTATTGAATCAAATGAAAGTAAATTGCATTCAAACATAGCTAGTTTAATCAAATGAAAGTCAACTATTCTTTCCAAGAATGGTAATTGTTTCAAATAAAGCTTAAGCTTAATCATTAAGATTCCACTCAATTGCATTCAAACAAAGCGAATTTGATTCGAATAAAGCTTATTGAAACAAATTATAGTCAATTGCATTCAAACATAGCTTGTTTAATCAAATGAAAGTCAACTATTTTTTCCAAAAATGGTAATTAGTTCAAATAAAGCATAAGCTTAAGCATTAAGATTCCACTCAACTGCATTCAAACAAAAATAATTTGATTCGAATAAAGCTTATTGAATCAAATCAAAATAAATTGCATTCAAACATAGCTTGTTTAATCAAATGAAAGTCAACTATTCTTTCCAAAAATGGTAATTGTTTCAAATAAAGCATAATCTTAATCATTAAGATTGCACTAAATTGCATCCAAACAAAGCCAATTTGATTCGAATAAAGCTTAATGAATCAAATGAAAGTAAATTGCATTCAAAAATAGCTAGTTTGATCAAATGAAAGTCAACTATTCTTTCCAAAAATAGTAATTGTTTCAAATAAAGCTTGATCTTAATCATTAAGATTCCACTCAATTGCATTCAAACAAAGCTAATTTGATTCGAATAAAGTTTATTGTATGAAATGAAAGTCAATTGCATTCAAACATAGCTTGTTTAATCAAATGAAAGTCAACTATTCTTTCCAAAAATGGTAATGGTTTCATATAAAGCTTAAGCTTAATCATTAAGATTCCACTCAATTGCATTCAAACAAAGCGAATTTGATTCGAATAAACCTTATTGAAACAAATTATAGTCAATTGCATTCAAACATAGCTTGTTTAATCAAATGAAAGTCAACTATTTTTTCCAAAAATGGTAATTAGTTCAAATAAAGCATAAGCTTAAGCATTAAGATTCCACTCAACTGCATTCAAACAAAGATAATTTGATTCGAATAAAGCTTATTGAATCAAATCAAAATAAATTGCATTCAAACATAGCTTGTTTAATCAAATGAAAGTCAACTATTCTTTCCAAAAATGGTAATTGTTTCATATAAAGCTTAAGTTTAATCATTAAGATTCCACTCAATTGCATTCAAACAAAGCTAATTTTATTCGAATAAAGCTTATTGAATAAAATAAAAGTAAATTGCATTCAAACATAACTTGTTTAATCAAATGAAAGTCAGCTATTCTTTCCAAAAATGGTAATTGGTTCAAATAAAGCATAAGCTTTAGTATTAAGATTCCGCTCAATTGCATTCAAACAAAGCCAATTTGATTCGAATAAAGCTTATTGAATCAAATGAAAGTAAATTGCATTCAAACATAGCTAGTTTAATCAAATGAAAGTCAACTATTCTTTCCAAGAATGGTAATTGTTTCAAATAAAGCTTAAGCTTAATCATTAAGATTCCACTCAATTGCATTCAAACAAAGCGAATTTGATTCGAATAAAGCTTATTGAAACAAATTATAGTCAATTGCATTCAAACATAGCTTGTTTAATCAAATGAAAGTCAACTATTTTTTCCAAAAATGGTAATTAGTTCAAATAAAGCATAAGCTTAAGCATTAAGATTCCACTCAACTGCATTCAAACAAAGATAATTTGATTCGAATAAAGCTTATTGAATCAAATCAAAATAAATTGCATTCAAACATAGCGTGTTTAATCAAATGAAAGTCAACTATTCTTTCCAAAAATGGTAATTGTTTCAAATAAAGCTTAAGTTTAATCATTAAGATTCCACTCAATTGCATTCAAACAAAGCTAATTATCCGAATAAAGCTTATTGAATAAAATAAAAGTCAATTGCATTCAAACATAACTGGTTTAATCAAATGAAAGTCAACTATTCTTTCCAAAAATGGTAATTGGTTCAAATAAAGCATAAGCTTTAGCATTAAGATTCCGCTCAATTGCATTCAAACAAAGCCAATTTGATTCGAATAAAGCTTATTGAATCAAATGAAAGTAAATTGCATTCAAACATAGCTAGTTTAATCAAATGAAAGTCAACTATTCTTTCCAAGAATGGTAATTGTTTCAAATAAAGCTTAAGCTTAATCATTAAGATTCCACTCAATTGCATTCAAACAAAGCGAATTTGATTCGAATAAAGCTTATTGAAACAAATTATAGTCAATTGCATTCAAACATAGCTTGTTTAATCAAATGAAAGTCAACTATTTTTTCCAAAAATGGTAATTAGTTCAAATAAAGCATAAGCTTAAGCATTAAGATTCCACTCAACTGCATTCAAACAAAGATAATTTGATTCGAATAAAGCTTATTGAATCAAATCAAAATAAATTGCATTCAAACATAGCTTGTTTAATCAAATGAAAGTCAACTATTCTTTCCAAAAATGGTAATTGTTTCAAATAAAGCGTAAGTTTAATCATTAAGATTCCACTCAATTGCATTCAATGAAAGCTAATTTTATTCGAATAAAGCTTATTGAATAAAATAAAAGTCAATTGCATTCAAACATAACTTGTTTAAACAAATGAAAGTCAACTATTCTTTCCAAAAATGGTAATTGGTTCAAATAAAGCATAAGCTTTAGCATTAAGATTCCGCTCAATTGCATTCAAACAAAGCCAATTTGATTCGAATGAAGCTTATTGAATCAAATGAAAGTAAATTGCATTCAAACATAGCTAGTTTAATCAAATGAAAGTCAACTATTCTTTCCAAGAATGGTAATTGTTTCAAATAAAGCTTAATCTTAATCATTAGGATTCCACTCAATTGCATTCAAACAAAGCCAATTTGATTCGAATAAAGCTTAATGAATCAAATGAAAGTAAATTGCATTCAAAAATAGCTAGTTTGATCAAATGAAAGTCAACTATTCTTTCCAAAAATAGTAATTGTTTCAAATAAAGCTTGATCTTAATCATTAAGATTCCACTCAATTGCATTCAAACAAAGCTAATTTGATTCGAATAAAGTTTATTGTATGAAATGAAAGTCAATTGCATTCAAACATAGCTTGTTTAATCAAATGAAAGTCAACTATTCTTTCCAAAAATGGTAATGGTTTCATATAAAGCTTAAGCTTAATCATTAAGATTCCACTCAATTGCATTCAAACAAAGCGAATTTGATTCGAATAAAGCTTATTGAAACAAATTGTAGTCAATTGCATTCAAACATAGCTTGTTTAATCAAATGAAAGTCAACTATTTTTTCCAAAAATGGTAATTAGTTCAAATAAAGCATAAGCTTAAGCATTAAGATTCCACTCAACTGCATTCAAACAAAGATAATTTGATTCGAATAAAGCTTATTGAATCAAATCAAAATAAATTGCATTCAAACATAGCTTGTTTAATCAAATGAAAGTCAACTATTCTTTCCAAAAATGGTAATTGTTTCATATAAAGCTTAAGTTTAATCATTAAGATTCCACTCAATTGCATTCAAACAAAGCTAATTTTATTCGAATAAAGCTTATTGAATAAAATAAAAGTAAATTGCATTCAAACATAACTTGTTTAATCAAATGAAAGTCAGCTATTCTTTCCAAAAATGGTAATTGGTTCAAATAAAGCATAAGCTTTAGTATTAAGATTCCGCTCAATTGCATTCAAACAAAGCCAATTTGATTCGAATAAAGCTTATTGAATCAAATGAAAGTAAATTGCATTCAAACATAGCTAGTTTAATCAAATGAAAGTCAACTATTCTTTCCAAGAATGGTAATTGTTTCAAATAAAGCTTAAGCTTAATCATTAAGATTCCACTCAATTGCATTCAAACAAAGCGAATTTGATTCGAATAAAGCTTATTGAAACAAATTATAGTCAATTGCATTCAAACATAGCTTGTTTAATCAAATGAAAGTCAACTATTTTTTCCAAAAATGGTAATTAGTTCAAATAAAGCATAAGCTTAAGCATTAAGATTCCACTCAACTGCATTCAAACAAAGATAATTTGATTCGAATAAAGCTTATTGAATCAAATCAAAATATATTGCATTCAAACATAGCGTGTTTAATCAAATGAAAGTCAACTATTCTTTCCAAAAATGGTAATTGTTTCAAATAAAGCTTAAGTTTAATCATTAAGATTTCACTCAATTGCATTCAAACAAAGCTAATTATCCGAATAAAGCTTATTGAATAAAATAAAAGTCAATTGCATTCAAACATAACTGGTTTAATCAAATGAAAGTCAACTATTCTTTCCAAAAATGGTAATTGGTTCAAATAAAGCATAAGCTTTAGCATTAAGATTCCGCTCAATTGCATTCAAACAAAGCCAATTTGATTCGAATAAAGCTTATTGAATCAAATGAAAGTAAATTGCATTCAAACATAGCTAGTTTAATCAAATGAAAGTCAACTATTCTTTCCAAGAATGGTAATTGTTTCAAATAAAGCTTAAGCTTAATCATTAAGATTCCACTCAATTGCATTCAAACAAAGCGAATTTGATTCGAATAAAGCTTATTGAAACAAATTATAGTCAATTGCATTCAAACATAGCTTGTTTAATCAAATGAAAGTCAACTATTTTTTCCAAAAATGGTAATTAGTTCAAATAAAGCATAAGCTTAAGCATTAAGATTCCACTCAACTGCATTCAAACAAAGATAATTTGATTCGAATAAAGCTTATTGAATCAAATCAAAATAAATTGCATTCAAACATAGCTTGTTTAATCAAATGAAAGTCAACTATTCTTTCCAAAAATGGTAATTGTTTCAAATAAAGCGTAAGTTTAATCATTAAGATTCCACTCAATTGCATTCAATGAAAGCTAATTTTATTCGAATAAAGCTTATTGAATAAAATAAAAGTCAATTGCATTCAAACATAACTTGTTTAAACAAATGAAAGTCAACTATTCTTTCCAAAAATGGTAATTGGTTCAAATAAAGCATAAGCTTTAGCATTAAGATTCCGCTCAATTGCATTCAAACAAAGCCAATTTGATTCGAATGAAGCTTATTGAATCAAATGAAAGTAAATTGCATTCAAACATAGCTAGTTTAATCAAATGAAAGTCAACTATTCTTTCCAAGAATGGTAATTGTTTCAAATAAAGCTTAATCTTAATCATTAGGATTCCACTCAATTGCATTCAAACAAAGCCAATTTGATTCGAATAAAGCTTAATGAATCAAATGAAAGTAAATTGCATTCAAAAATAGCTAGTTTGATCAAATGAAAGTCAACTATTCTTTCCAAAAATAGTAATTGTTTCAAATAAAGCTTGATCTTAATCATTAAGATTCCACTCAATTGCATTCAAACAAAGCTAATTTGATTCGAATAAAGTTTATTGTATGAAATGAAAGTCAATTGCATTCAAACATAGCTTGTTTAATCAAATGAAAGTCAACTATTCTTTCCAAAAATGGTAATGGTTTCATATAAAGCTTAAGCTTAATCATTAAGATTCCACTCAATTGCATTCAAACAAAGCGAATTTGATTCGAATAAAGCTTATTGAAACAAATTATAGTCAATTGCATTCAAACATAGCTTGTTTAATCAAATGAAAGTCAACTATTTTTTCCAAAAATGGTAATTAGTTCAAATAAAGCATAAGCTTAAGCATTAAGATTCCACTCAACTGCATTCAAACAAAGATAATTTGATTCGAATAAAGCTTATTGAATCAAATCAAAATAAATTGCATTCAAACATAGCTTGTTTAATCAAATGAAAGTCAACTATTCTTTCCAAAAATGGTAATTGTTTCATATAAAGCTTAAGTTTAATCATTAAGATTCCACTCAATTGCATTCAAACAAAGCTAATTTTATTCGAATAAAGCTTATTGAATAAAATAAAAGTAAATTGCATTCAAACATAACTTGTTTAATCAAATGAAAGTCAGCTATTCTTTCCAAAAATGGTAATTGGTTCAAATAAAGCATAAGCTTTAGTATTAAGATTCCGCTCAATTGCATTCAAACAAAGCCAATTTGATTCGAATAAAGCTTATTGAATCAAATGAAAGTAAATTGCATTCAAACATAGCTAGTTTAATCAAATGAAAGTCAACTATTCTTTCCAAGAATGGTAATTGTTTCAAATAAAGCTTAAGCTTAATCATTAAGATTCCACTCAATTGCATTCAAACAAAGCGAATTTGATTCGAATAAAGCTTATTGAAACAAATTATAGTCAATTGCATTCAAACATAGCTTGTTTAATCAAATGAAAGTCAACTATTTTTTCCAAAAATGGTAATTAGTTCAAATAAAGCATAAGCTTAAGCATTAAGATTCCACTCAACTGCATTCAAACAAAGATAATTTGATTCGAATAAAGCTTATTGAATCAAATCAAAATAAATTGCATTCAAACATAGCGTGTTTAATCAAATGAAAGTCAACTATTCTTTCCAAAAATGGTAATTGTTTCAAATAAAGCTTAAGTTTAATCATTAAGATTCCACTCAATTGCATTCAAACAAAGCTAATTATCCGAATAAAGCTTATTGAATAAAATAAAAGTCAATTGCATTCAAACATAACTGGTTTAATCAAATGAAAGTCAACTATTCTTTCCAAAAATGGTAATTGGTTCAAATAAAGCATAAGCTTTAGCATTAAGATTCCGCTCAATTGCATTCAAACAAAGCCAATTTGATTCGAATAAAGCTTATTGAATCAAATGAAAGTAAATTGCATTCAAACATAGCTAGTTTAATCAAATGAAAGTCAACTATTCTTTCCAAGAATGGTAATTGTTTCAAATAAAGCTTAAGCTTAATCATTAAGATTCCACTCAATTGCATTCAAACAAAGCGAATTTGATTCGAATAAAGCTTATTGAAACAAATTATAGTCAATTGCATTCAAACATAGCTTGTTTAATCAAATGAAAGTCAACTATTTTTTCCAAAAATGGTAATTAGTTCAAATAAAGCATAAGCTTAAGCATTAAGATTCCACTCAACTGCATTCAAACAAAGATAATTTGATTCGAATAAAGCTTATTGAATCAAATCAAAATAAATTGCATTCAAACATAGCTTGTTTAATCAAATGAAAGTCAACTATTCTTTCCAAAAATGGTAATTGTTTCAAATAAAGCGTAAGTTTAATCATTAAGATTCCACTCAATTGCATTCAATGAAAGCTAATTTTATTCGAATAAAGCTTATTGAATAAAATAAAAGTCAATTGCATTCAAACATAACTTGTTTAAACAAATGAAAGTCAACTATTCTTTCCAAAAATGGTAATTGGTTCAAATAAAGCATAAGCTTTAGCATTAAGATTCCGCTCAATTGCATTCAAACAAAGCCAATTTGATTCGAATGAAGCTTATTGAATCAAATGAAAGTAAATTGCATTCAAACATAGCTAGTTTAATCAAATGAAAGTCAACTATTCTTTCCAAGAATGGTAATTGTTTCAAATAAAGCTTAATCTTAATCATTAGGATTCCACTCAATTGCATTCAAACAAAGCCAATTTGATTCGAATAAAGCTTAATGAATCAAATGAAAGTAAATTGCATTCAAAAATAGCTAGTTTGATCAAATGAAAGTCAACTATTCTTTCCAAAAATAGTAATTGTTTCAAATAAAGCTTGATCTTAATCATTAAGATTCCACTCAATTGCATTCAAACAAAGCTAATTTGATTCGAATAAAGTTTATTGTATGAAATGAAAGTCAATTGCATTCAAACATAGCTTGTTTAATCAAATGAAAGTCAACTATTCTTTCCAAAAATGGTAATGGTTTCATATAAAGCTTAAGCTTAATCATTAAGATTCCACTCAATTGCATTCAAACAAAGCGAATTTGATTCGAATAAAGCTTATTGAAACAAATTGTAGTCAATTGCATTCAAACATAGCTTGTTTAATCAAATGAAAGTCAACTATTTTTTCCAAAAATGGTAATTAGTTCAAATAAAGCATAAGCTTAAGCATTAAGATTCCACTCAACTGCATTCAAACAAAGATAATTTGATTCGAATAAAGCTTATTGAATCAAATCAAAATAAATTGCATTCAAACATAGCTTGTTTAATCAAATGAAAGTCAACTATTCTTTCCAAAAATGGTAATTGTTTCATATAAAGCTTAAGTTTAATCATTAAGATTCCACTCAATTGCATTCAAACAAAGCTAATTTTATTCGAATAAAGCTTATTGAATAAAATAAAAGTAAATTGCATTCAAACATAACTTGTTTAATCAAATGAAAGTCAGCTATTCTTTCCAAAAATGGTAATTGGTTCAAATAAAGCATAAGCTTTAGTATTAAGATTCCGCTCAATTGCATTCAAACAAAGCCAATTTGATTCGAATAAAGCTTATTGAATCAAATGAAAGTAAATTGCATTCAAACATAGCTAGTTTAATCAAATGAAAGTCAACTATTCTTTCCAAGAATGGTAATTGTTTCAAATAAAGCTTAAGCTTAATCATTAAGATTCCACTCAATTGCATTCAAACAAAGCGAATTTGATTCGAATAAAGCTTATTGAAACAAATTATAGTCAATTGCATTCAAACATAGCTTGTTTAATCAAATGAAAGTCAACTATTTTTTCCAAAAATGGTAATTAGTTCAAATAAAGCATAAGCTTAAGCATTAAGATTCCACTCAACTGCATTCAAACAAAGATAATTTGATTCGAATAAAGCTTATTGAATCAAATCAAAATATATTGCATTCAAACATAGCGTGTTTAATCAAATGAAAGTCAACTATTCTTTCCAAAAATGGTAATTGTTTCAAATAAAGCTTAAGTTTAATCATTAAGATTTCACTCAATTGCATTCAAACAAAGCTAATTATCCGAATAAAGCTTATTGAATAAAATAAAAGTCAATTGCATTCAAACATAACTGGTTTAATCAAATGAAAGTCAACTATTCTTTCCAAAAATGGTAATTGGTTCAAATAAAGCATAAGCTTTAGCATTAAGATTCCGCTCAATTGCATTCAAACAAAGCCAATTTGATTCGAATAAAGCTTATTGAATCAAATGAAAGTAAATTGCATTCAAACATAGCTAGTTTAATCAAATGAAAGTCAACTATTCTTTCCAAGAATGGTAATTGTTTCAAATAAAGCTTAAGCTTAATCATTAAGATTCCACTCAATTGCATTCAAACAAAGCGAATTTGATTCGAATAAAGCTTATTGAAACAAATTATAGTCAATTGCATTCAAACATAGCTTGTTTAATCAAATGAAAGTCAACTATTTTTTCCAAAAATGGTAATTAGTTCAAATAAAGCATAAGCTTAAGCATTAAGATTCCACTCAACTGCATTCAAACAAAGATAATTTGATTCGAATAAAGCTTATTGAATCAAATCAAAATAAATTGCATTCAAACATAGCTTGTTTAATCAAATGAAAGTCAACTATTCTTTCCAAAAATGGTAATTGTTTCAAATAAAGCGTAAGTTTAATCATTAAGATTCCACTCAATTGCATTCAATGAAAGCTAATTTTATTCGAATAAAGCTTATTGAATAAAATAAAAGTCAATTGCATTCAAACATAACTTGTTTAAACAAATGAAAGTCAACTATTCTTTCCAAAAATGGTAATTGGTTCAAATAAAGCATAAGCTTTAGCATTAAGATTCCGCTCAATTGCATTCAAACAAAGCCAATTTGATTCGAATGAAGCTTATTGAATCAAATGAAAGTAAATTGCATTCAAACATAGCTAGTTTAATCAAATGAAAGTCAACTATTCTTTCCAAGAATGGTAATTGTTTCAAATAAAGCTTAATCTTAATCATTAGGATTCCACTCAATTGCATTCAAACAAAGCCAATTTGATTCGAATAAAGCTTAATGAATCAAATGAAAGTAAATTGCATTCAAAAATAGCTAGTTTGATCAAATGAAAGTCAACTATTCTTTCCAAAAATAGTAATTGTTTCAAATAAAGCTTGATCTTAATCATTAAGATTCCACTCAATTGCATTCAAACAAAGCTAATTTGATTCGAATAAAGTTTATTGTATGAAATGAAAGTCAATTGCATTCAAACATAGCTTGTTTAATCAAATGAAAGTCAACTATTCTTTCCAAAAATGGTAATGGTTTCATATAAAGCTTAAGCTTAATCATTAAGATTCCACTCAATTGCATTCAAACAAAGCGAATTTGATTCGAATAAAGCTTATTGAAACAAATTATAGTCAATTGCATTCAAACATAGCTTGTTTAATCAAATGAAAGTCAACTATTTTTTCCAAAAATGGTAATTAGTTCAAATAAAGCATAAGCTTAAGCATTAAGATTCCACTCAACTGCATTCAAACAAAGATAATTTGATTCGAATAAAGCTTATTGAATCAAATCAAAATAAATTGCATTCAAACATAGCTTGTTTAATCAAATGAAAGTCAACTATTCTTTCCAAAAATGGTAATTGTTTCATATAAAGCTTAAGTTTAATCATTAAGATTCCACTCAATTGCATTCAAACAAAGCTAATTTTATTCGAATAAAGCTTATTGAATAAAATAAAAGTAAATTGCATTCAAACATAACTTGTTTAATCAAATGAAAGTCAGCTATTCTTTCCAAAAATGGTAATTGGTTCAAATAAAGCATAAGCTTTAGTATTAAGATTCCGCTCAATTGCATTCAAACAAAGCCAATTTGATTCGAATAAAGCTTATTGAATCAAATGAAAGTAAATTGCATTCAAACATAGCTAGTTTAATCAAATGAAAGTCAACTATTCTTTCCAAGAATGGTAATTGTTTCAAATAAAGCTTAAGCTTAATCATTAAGATTCCACTCAATTGCATTCAAACAAAGCGAATTTGATTCGAATAAAGCTTATTGAAACAAATTATAGTCAATTGCATTCAAACATAGCTTGTTTAATCAAATGAAAGTCAACTATTTTTTCCAAAAATGGTAATTAGTTCAAATAAAGCATAAGCTTAAGCATTAAGATTCCACTCAACTGCATTCAAACAAAGATAATTTGATTCGAATAAAGCTTATTGAATCAAATCAAAATAAATTGCATTCAAACATAGCGTGTTTAATCAAATGAAAGTCAACTATTCTTTCCAAAAATGGTAATTGTTTCAAATAAAGCTTAAGTTTAATCATTAAGATTCCACTCAATTGCATTCAAACAAAGCTAATTATCCGAATAAAGCTTATTGAATAAAATAAAAGTCAATTGCATTCAAACATAACTGGTTTAATCAAATGAAAGTCAACTATTCTTTCCAAAAATGGTAATTGGTTCAAATAAAGCATAAGCTTTAGCATTAAGATTCCGCTCAATTGCATTCAAACAAAGCCAATTTGATTCGAATAAAGCTTATTGAATCAAATGAAAGTAAATTGCATTCAAACATAGCTAGTTTAATCAAATGAAAGTCAACTATTCTTTCCAAGAATGGTAATTGTTTCAAATAAAGCTTAAGCTTAA
Source organism: Salicornia ramosissima (assembly GCA_951394345.1). Taxonomy (NCBI): domain Eukaryota; kingdom Viridiplantae; phylum Streptophyta; class Magnoliopsida; order Caryophyllales; family Amaranthaceae; genus Salicornia; species Salicornia ramosissima. Next base: position 24,222,048 of record OX596240.1, on the reverse strand, counting down.
TCATTAAGATTCCACTCAATTGCATTCAAACAAAGCGAATTTGATTCGAATAAAGCTTATTGAAACAAATTATAGTCAATTGCATTCAAACATAGCTTGTTTAATCAAATGAAAGTCAACTATTTTTTCCAAAAATGGTAATTAGTTCAAATAAAGCATAAGCTTAAGCATTAAGATTCCACTCAACTGCATTCAAACAAAGATAATTTGATTCGAATAAAGCTTATTGAATCAAATCAAAATAAATTGCATTCAAACATAGCTTGTTTAATCAAATGAAAGTCAACTATTCTTTCCAAAAATGGTAATTGTTTCAAATAAAGCGTAAGTTTAATCATTAAGATTCCACTCAATTGCATTCAATGAAAGCTAATTTTATTCGAATAAAGCTTATTGAATAAAATAAAAGTCAATTGCATTCAAACATAACTTGTTTAAACAAATGAAAGTCAACTATTCTTTCCAAAAATGGTAATTGGTTCAAATAAAGCATAAGCTTTAGCATTAAGATTCCGCTCAATTGCATTCAAACAAAGCCAATTTGATTCGAATGAAGCTTATTGAATCAAATGAAAGTAAATTGCATTCAAACATAGCTAGTTTAATCAAATGAAAGTCAACTATTCTTTCCAAGAATGGTAATTGTTTCAAATAAAGCTTAATCTTAATCATTAGGATTCCACTCAATTGCATTCAAACAAAGCCAATTTGATTCGAATAAAGCTTAATGAATCAAATGAAAGTAAATTGCATTCAAAAATAGCTAGTTTGATCAAATGAAAGTCAACTATTCTTTCCAAAAATAGTAATTGTTTCAAATAAAGCTTGATCTTAATCATTAAGATTCCACTCAATTGCATTCAAACAAAGCTAATTTGATTCGAATAAAGTTTATTGTATGAAATGAAAGTCAATTGCATTCAAACATAGCTTGTTTAATCAAATGAAAGTCAACTATTCTTTCCAAAAATGGTAATGGTTTCATATAAAGCTTAAGCTTAATCATTAAGATTCCACTCAATTGCATTCAAACAAAGCGAATTTGATTCGAATAAAGCTTATTGAAACAAATTGTAGTCAATTGCATTCAAACATAGCTTGTTTAATCAAATGAAAGTCAACTATTTTTTCCAAAAATGGTAATTAGTTCAAATAAAGCATAAGCTTAAGCATTAAGATTCCACTCAACTGCATTCAAACAAAGATAATTTGATTCGAATAAAGCTTATTGAATCAAATCAAAATAAATTGCATTCAAACATAGCTTGTTTAATCAAATGAAAGTCAACTATTCTTTCCAAAAATGGTAATTGTTTCATATAAAGCTTAAGTTTAATCATTAAGATTCCACTCAATTGCATTCAAACAAAGCTAATTTTATTCGAATAAAGCTTATTGAATAAAATAAAAGTAAATTGCATTCAAACATAACTTGTTTAATCAAATGAAAGTCAGCTATTCTTTCCAAAAATGGTAATTGGTTCAAATAAAGCATAAGCTTTAGTATTAAGATTCCGCTCAATTGCATTCAAACAAAGCCAATTTGATTCGAATAAAGCTTATTGAATCAAATGAAAGTAAATTGCATTCAAACATAGCTAGTTTAATCAAATGAAAGTCAACTATTCTTTCCAAGAATGGTAATTGTTTCAAATAAAGCTTAAGCTTAATCATTAAGATTCCACTCAATTGCATTCAAACAAAGCGAATTTGATTCGAATAAAGCTTATTGAAACAAATTATAGTCAATTGCATTCAAACATAGCTTGTTTAATCAAATGAAAGTCAACTATTTTTTCCAAAAATGGTAATTAGTTCAAATAAAGCATAAGCTTAAGCATTAAGATTCCACTCAACTGCATTCAAACAAAGATAATTTGATTCGAATAAAGCTTATTGAATCAAATCAAAATATATTGCATTCAAACATAGCGTGTTTAATCAAATGAAAGTCAACTATTCTTTCCAAAAATGGTAATTGTTTCAAATAAAGCTTAAGTTTAATCATTAAGATTTCACTCAATTGCATTCAAACAAAGCTAATTATCCGAATAAAGCTTATTGAATAAAATAAAAGTCAATTGCATTCAAACATAACTGGTTTAATCAAATGAAAGTCAACTATTCTTTCCAAAAATGGTAATTGGTTCAAATAAAGCATAAGCTTTAGCATTAAGATTCCGCTCAATTGCATTCAAACAAAGCCAATTTGATTCGAATAAAGCTTATTGAATCAAATGAAAGTAAATTGCATTCAAACATAGCTAGTTTAATCAAATGAAAGTCAACTATTCTTTCCAAGAATGGTAATTGTTTCAAATAAAGCTTAAGCTTAATCATTAAGATTCCACTCAATTGCATTCAAACAAAGCGAATTTGATTCGAATAAAGCTTATTGAAACAAATTATAGTCAATTGCATTCAAACATAGCTTGTTTAATCAAATGAAAGTCAACTATTTTTTCCAAAAATGGTAATTAGTTCAAATAAAGCATAAGCTTAAGCATTAAGATTCCACTCAACTGCATTCAAACAAAGATAATTTGATTCGAATAAAGCTTATTGAATCAAATCAAAATAAATTGCATTCAAACATAGCTTGTTTAATCAAATGAAAGTCAACTATTCTTTCCAAAAATGGTAATTGTTTCAAATAAAGCGTAAGTTTAATCATTAAGATTCCACTCAATTGCATTCAATGAAAGCTAATTTTATTCGAATAAAGCTTATTGAATAAAATAAAAGTCAATTGCATTCAAACATAACTTGTTTAAACAAATGAAAGTCAACTATTCTTTCCAAAAATGGTAATTGGTTCAAATAAAGCATAAGCTTTAGCATTAAGATTCCGCTCAATTGCATTCAAACAAAGCCAATTTGATTCGAATGAAGCTTATTGAATCAAATGAAAGTAAATTGCATTCAAACATAGCTAGTTTAATCAAATGAAAGTCAACTATTCTTTCCAAGAATGGTAATTGTTTCAAATAAAGCTTAATCTTAATCATTAGGATTCCACTCAATTGCATTCAAACAAAGCCAATTTGATTCGAATAAAGCTTAATGAATCAAATGAAAGTAAATTGCATTCAAAAATAGCTAGTTTGATCAAATGAAAGTCAACTATTCTTTCCAAAAATAGTAATTGTTTCAAATAAAGCTTGATCTTAATCATTAAGATTCCACTCAATTGCATTCAAACAAAGCTAATTTGATTCGAATAAAGTTTATTGTATGAAATGAAAGTCAATTGCATTCAAACATAGCTTGTTTAATCAAATGAAAGTCAACTATTCTTTCCAAAAATGGTAATGGTTTCATATAAAGCTTAAGCTTAATCATTAAGATTCCACTCAATTGCATTCAAACAAAGCGAATTTGATTCGAATAAAGCTTATTGAAACAAATTATAGTCAATTGCATTCAAACATAGCTTGTTTAATCAAATGAAAGTCAACTATTTTTTCCAAAAATGGTAATTAGTTCAAATAAAGCATAAGCTTAAGCATTAAGATTCCACTCAACTGCATTCAAACAAAGATAATTTGATTCGAATAAAGCTTATTGAATCAAATCAAAATAAATTGCATTCAAACATAGCTTGTTTAATCAAATGAAAGTCAACTATTCTTTCCAAAAATGGTAATTGTTTCATATAAAGCTTAAGTTTAATCATTAAGATTCCACTCAATTGCATTCAAACAAAGCTAATTTTATTCGAATAAAGCTTATTGAATAAAATAAAAGTAAATTGCATTCAAACATAACTTGTTTAATCAAATGAAAGTCAGCTATTCTTTCCAAAAATGGTAATTGGTTCAAATAAAGCATAAGCTTTAGTATTAAGATTCCGCTCAATTGCATTCAAACAAAGCCAATTTGATTCGAATAAAGCTTATTGAATCAAATGAAAGTAAATTGCATTCAAACATAGCTAGTTTAATCAAATGAAAGTCAACTATTCTTTCCAAGAATGGTAATTGTTTCAAATAAAGCTTAAGCTTAATCATTAAGATTCCACTCAATTGCATTCAAACAAAGCGAATTTGATTCGAATAAAGCTTATTGAAACAAATTATAGTCAATTGCATTCAAACATAGCTTGTTTAATCAAATGAAAGTCAACTATTTTTTCCAAAAATGGTAATTAGTTCAAATAAAGCATAAGCTTAAGCATTAAGATTCCACTCAACTGCATTCAAACAAAGATAATTTGATTCGAATAAAGCTTATTGAATCAAATCAAAATAAATTGCATTCAAACATAGCGTGTTTAATCAAATGAAAGTCAACTATTCTTTCCAAAAATGGTAATTGTTTCAAATAAAGCTTAAGTTTAATCATTAAGATTCCACTCAATTGCATTCAAACAAAGCTAATTATCCGAATAAAGCTTATTGAATAAAATAAAAGTCAATTGCATTCAAACATAACTGGTTTAATCAAATGAAAGTCAACTATTCTTTCCAAAAATGGTAATTGGTTCAAATAAAGCATAAGCTTTAGCATTAAGATTCCGCTCAATTGCATTCAAACAAAGCCAATTTGATTCGAATAAAGCTTATTGAATCAAATGAAAGTAAATTGCATTCAAACATAGCTAGTTTAATCAAATGAAAGTCAACTATTCTTTCCAAGAATGGTAATTGTTTCAAATAAAGCTTAAGCTTAATCATTAAGATTCCACTCAATTGCATTCAAACAAAGCGAATTTGATTCGAATAAAGCTTATTGAAACAAATTATAGTCAATTGCATTCAAACATAGCTTGTTTAATCAAATGAAAGTCAACTATTTTTTCCAAAAATGGTAATTAGTTCAAATAAAGCATAAGCTTAAGCATTAAGATTCCACTCAACTGCATTCAAACAAAGATAATTTGATTCGAATAAAGCTTATTGAATCAAATCAAAATAAATTGCATTCAAACATAGCTTGTTTAATCAAATGAAAGTCAACTATTCTTTCCAAAAATGGTAATTGTTTCAAATAAAGCGTAAGTTTAATCATTAAGATTCCACTCAATTGCATTCAATGAAAGCTAATTTTATTCGAATAAAGCTTATTGAATAAAATAAAAGTCAATTGCATTCAAACATAACTTGTTTAAACAAATGAAAGTCAACTATTCTTTCCAAAAATGGTAATTGGTTCAAATAAAGCATAAGCTTTAGCATTAAGATTCCGCTCAATTGCATTCAAACAAAGCCAATTTGATTCGAATGAAGCTTATTGAATCAAATGAAAGTAAATTGCATTCAAACATAGCTAGTTTAATCAAATGAAAGTCAACTATTCTTTCCAAGAATGGTAATTGTTTCAAATAAAGCTTAATCTTAATCATTAGGATTCCACTCAATTGCATTCAAACAAAGCCAATTTGATTCGAATAAAGCTTAATGAATCAAATGAAAGTAAATTGCATTCAAAAATAGCTAGTTTGATCAAATGAAAGTCAACTATTCTTTCCAAAAATAGTAATTGTTTCAAATAAAGCTTGATCTTAATCATTAAGATTCCACTCAATTGCATTCAAACAAAGCTAATTTGATTCGAATAAAGTTTATTGTATGAAATGAAAGTCAATTGCATTCAAACATAGCTTGTTTAATCAAATGAAAGTCAACTATTCTTTCCAAAAATGGTAATGGTTTCATATAAAGCTTAAGCTTAATCATTAAGATTCCACTCAATTGCATTCAAACAAAGCGAATTTGATTCGAATAAAGCTTATTGAAACAAATTGTAGTCAATTGCATTCAAACATAGCTTGTTTAATCAAATGAAAGTCAACTATTTTTTCCAAAAATGGTAATTAGTTCAAATAAAGCATAAGCTTAAGCATTAAGATTCCACTCAACTGCATTCAAACAAAGATAATTTGATTCGAATAAAGCTTATTGAATCAAATCAAAATAAATTGCATTCAAACATAGCTTGTTTAATCAAATGAAAGTCAACTATTCTTTCCAAAAATGGTAATTGTTTCATATAAAGCTTAAGTTTAATCATTAAGATTCCACTCAATTGCATTCAAACAAAGCTAATTTTATTCGAATAAAGCTTATTGAATAAAATAAAAGTAAATTGCATTCAAACATAACTTGTTTAATCAAATGAAAGTCAGCTATTCTTTCCAAAAATGGTAATTGGTTCAAATAAAGCATAAGCTTTAGTATTAAGATTCCGCTCAATTGCATTCAAACAAAGCCAATTTGATTCGAATAAAGCTTATTGAATCAAATGAAAGTAAATTGCATTCAAACATAGCTAGTTTAATCAAATGAAAGTCAACTATTCTTTCCAAGAATGGTAATTGTTTCAAATAAAGCTTAAGCTTAATCATTAAGATTCCACTCAATTGCATTCAAACAAAGCGAATTTGATTCGAATAAAGCTTATTGAAACAAATTATAGTCAATTGCATTCAAACATAGCTTGTTTAATCAAATGAAAGTCAACTATTTTTTCCAAAAATGGTAATTAGTTCAAATAAAGCATAAGCTTAAGCATTAAGATTCCACTCAACTGCATTCAAACAAAGATAATTTGATTCGAATAAAGCTTATTGAATCAAATCAAAATATATTGCATTCAAACATAGCGTGTTTAATCAAATGAAAGTCAACTATTCTTTCCAAAAATGGTAATTGTTTCAAATAAAGCTTAAGTTTAATCATTAAGATTCCACTCAATTGCATTCAAACAAAGCTAATTATCCGAATAAAGCTTATTGAATAAAATAAAAGTCAATTGCATTCAAACATAACTGGTTTAATCAAATGAAAGTCAACTATTCTTTCCAAAAATGGTAATTGGTTCAAATAAAGCATAAGCTTTAGCATTAAGATTCCGCTCAATTGCATTCAAACAAAGCCAATTTGATTCGAATAAAGCTTATTGAATCAAATGAAAGTAAATTGCATTCAAACATAGCTAGTTTAATCAAATGAAAGTCAACTATTCTTTCCAAGAATGGTAATTGTTTCAAATAAAGCTTAAGCTTAATCATTAAGATTCCACTCAATTGCATTCAAACAAAGCGAATTTGATTCGAATAAAGCTTATTGAAACAAATTATAGTCAATTGCATTCAAACATAGCTTGTTTAATCAAATGAAAGTCAACTATTTTTTCCAAAAATGGTAATTAGTTCAAATAAAGCATAAGCTTAAGCATTAAGATTCCACTCAACTGCATTCAAACAAAGATAATTTGATTCGAATAAAGCTTATTGAATCAAATCAAAATAAATTGCATTCAAACATAGCTTGTTTAATCAAATGAAAGTCAACTATTCTTTCCAAAAATGGTAATTGTTTCAAATAAAGCGTAAGTTTAATCATTAAGATTCCACTCAATTGCATTCAATGAAAGCTAATTTTATTCGAATAAAGCTTATTGAATAAAATAAAAGTCAATTGCATTCAAACATAACTTGTTTAAACAAATGAAAGTCAACTATTCTTTCCAAAAATGGTAATTGGTTCAAATAAAGCATAAGCTTTAGCATTAAGATTCCGCTCAATTGCATTCAAACAAAGCCAATTTGATTCGAATGAAGCTTATTGAATCAAATGAAAGTAAATTGCATTCAAACATAGCTAGTTTAATCAAATGAAAGTCAACTATTCTTTCCAAGAATGGTAATTGTTTCAAATAAAGCTTAATCTTAATCATTAGGATTCCACTCAATTGCATTCAAACAAAGCCAATTTGATTCGAATAAAGCTTAATGAATCAAATGAAAGTAAATTGCATTCAAAAATAGCTAGTTTGATCAAATGAAAGTCAACTATTCTTTCCAAAAATAGTAATTGTTTCAAATAAAGCTTGATCTTAATCATTAAGATTCCACTCAATTGCATTCAAACAAAGCTAATTTGATTCGAATAAAGTTTATTGTATGAAATGAAAGTCAATTGCATTCAAACATAGCTTGTTTAATCAAATGAAAGTCAACTATTCTTTCCAAAAATGGTAATGGTTTCATATAAAGCTTAAGCTTAATCATTAAGATTCCACTCAATTGCATTCAAACAAAGCGAATTTGATTCGAATAAAGCTTATTGAAACAAATTATAGTCAATTGCATTCAAACATAGCTTGTTTAATCAAATGAAAGTCAACTATTTTTTCCAAAAATGGTAATTAGTTCAAATAAAGCATAAGCTTAAGCATTAAGATTCCACTCAACTGCATTCAAACAAAGATAATTTGATTCGAATAAAGCTTATTGAATCAAATCAAAATAAATTGCATTCAAACATAGCTTGTTTAATCAAATGAAAGTCAACTATTCTTTCCAAAAATGGTAATTGTTTCATATAAAGCTTAAGTTTAATCATTAAGATTCCACTCAATTGCATTCAAACAAAGCTAATTTTATTCGAATAAAGCTTATTGAATAAAATAAAAGTAAATTGCATTCAAACATAACTTGTTTAATCAAATGAAAGTCAGCTATTCTTTCCAAAAATGGTAATTGGTTCAAATAAAGCATAAGCTTTAGTATTAAGATTCCGCTCAATTGCATTCAAACAAAGCCAATTTGATTCGAATAAAGCTTATTGAATCAAATGAAAGTAAATTGCATTCAAACATAGCTAGTTTAATCAAATGAAAGTCAACTATTCTTTCCAAGAATGGTAATTGTTTCAAATAAAGCTTAAGCTTAATCATTAAGATTCCACTCAATTGCATTCAAACAAAGCGAATTTGATTCGAATAAAGCTTATTGAAACAAATTATAGTCAATTGCATTCAAACATAGCTTGTTTAATCAAATGAAAGTCAACTATTTTTTCCAAAAATGGTAATTAGTTCAAATAAAGCATAAGCTTAAGCATTAAGATTCCACTCAACTGCATTCAAACAAAGATAATTTGATTCGAATAAAGCTTATTGAATCAAATCAAAATAAATTGCATTCAAACATAGCGTGTTTAATCAAATGAAAGTCAACTATTCTTTCCAAAAATGGTAATTGTTTCAAATAAAGCTTAAGTTTAATCATTAAGATTCCACTCAATTGCATTCAAACAAAGCTAATTATCCGAATAAAGCTTATTGAATAAAATAAAAGTCAATTGCATTCAAACATAACTGGTTTAATCAAATGAAAGTCAACTATTCTTTCCAAAAATGGTAATTGGTTCAAATAAAGCATAAGCTTTAGCATTAAGATTCCGCTCAATTGCATTCAAACAAAGCCAATTTGATTCGAATAAAGCTTATTGAATCAAATGAAAGTAAATTGCATTCAAACATAGCTAGTTTAATCAAATGAAAGTCAACTATTCTTTCCAAGAATGGTAATTGTTTCAAATAAAGCTTAAGCTTAATCATTAAGATTCCACTCAATTGCATTCAAACAAAGCGAATTTGATTCGAATAAAGCTTATTGAAACAAATTATAGTCAATTGCATTCAAACATAGCTTGTTTAATCAAATGAAAGTCAACTATTTTTTCCAAAAATGGTAATTAGTTCAAATAAAGCATAAGCTTAAGCATTAAGATTCCACTCAACTGCATTCAAACAAAGATAATTTGATTCGAATAAAGCTTATTGAATCAAATCAAAATAAATTGCATTCAAACATAGCTTGTTTAATCAAATGAAAGTCAACTATTCTTTCCAAAAATGGTAATTGTTTCAAATAAAGCGTAAGTTTAATCATTAAGATTCCACTCAATTGCATTCAATGAAAGCTAATTTTATTCGAATAAAGCTTATTGAATAAAATAAAAGTCAATTGCATTCAAACATAACTTGTTTAAACAAATGAAAGTCAACTATTCTTTCCAAAAATGGTAATTGGTTCAAATAAAGCATAAGCTTTAGCATTAAGATTCCGCTCAATTGCATTCAAACAAAGCCAATTTGATTCGAATGAAGCTTATTGAATCAAATGAAAGTAAATTGCATTCAAACATAGCTAGTTTAATCAAATGAAAGTCAACTATTCTTTCCAAGAATGGTAATTGTTTCAAATAAAGCTTAATCTTAATCATTAGGATTCCACTCAATTGCATTCAAACAAAGCCAATTTGATTCGAATAAAGCTTAATGAATCAAATGAAAGTAAATTGCATTCAAAAATAGCTAGTTTGATCAAATGAAAGTTAACTATTCTTTCCAAAAATAGTAATTGTTTCAAATAAAGCTTGATCTTAATCATTAAGATTCCACTCAATTGCATTCAAACAAAGCTAATTTGATTCGAATAAAGTTTATTGTATGAAATGAAAGTCAATTGCATTCAAACATAGCTTGTTTAATCAAATGAAAGTCAACTATTCTTTCCAAAAATGGTAATGGTTTCATATAAAGCTTAAGCTTAATCATTAAGATTCCACTCAATTGCATTCAAACAAAGCGAATTTGATTCGAATAAAGCTTATTGAAACAAATTATAGTCAATTGCATTCAAACATAGCTTGTTTAATCAAATGAAAGTCAACTATTTTTTCCAAAAATGGTAATTAGTTCAAATAAAGCATAAGCTTAAGCATTAAGATTCCACTCAACTGCATTCAAACAAAGATAATTTGATTCGAATAAAGCTTATTGAATCAAATCAAAATAAATTGCATTCAAACATAGCTTGTTTAATCAAATGAAAGTCAACTATTCTTTCCAAAAATGGTAATTGTTTCATATAAAGCTTAAGTTTAATCATTAAGATTCCACTCAATTGCATTCAAACAAAGCTAATTTTATTCGAATAAAGCTTATTGAATAAAATAAAAGTAAATTGCATTCAAACATAACTTGTTTAATCAAATGAAAGTCAGCTATTCTTTCCAAAAATGGTAATTGGTTCAAATAAAGCATAAGCTTTAGTATTAAGATTCCGCTCAATTGCATTCAAACAAAGCCAATTTGATTCGAATAAAGCTTATTGAATCAAATGAAAGTAAATTGCATTCAAATATAGCTAGTTTAATCAAATGAAAGTCAACTATTCTTTCCAAGAATGGTAATTGTTTCAAATAAAGCTTAAGCTTAATCATTAAGATTCCACTCAATTGCATTCAAACAAAGCGAATTTGATTCGAATAAAGCTTATTGAAACAAATTATAGTCAATTGCATTCAAACATAGCTTGTTTAATCAAATGAAAGTCAACTATTTTTTCCAAAAATGGTAATTAGTTCAAATAAAGCATAAGCTTAAGCATTAAGATTCCACTCAACTGCATTCAAACAAAGATAATTTGATTCGAATAAAGCTTATTGAATCAAATCAAAATAAATTGCATTCAAACATAGCGTGTTTAATCAAATGAAAGTCAACTATTCTTTCCAAAAATGGTAATTGTTTCAAATAAAGCTTAAGTTTAATCATTAAGATTCCACTCAATTGCATTCAAACAAAGCTAATTATCCGAATAAAGCTTATTGAATAAAATAAAAGTCAATTGCATTCAAACATAACTGGTTTAATCAAATGAAAGTCAACTATTCTTTCCAAAAATGGTAATTGGTTCAAATAAAGCATAAGCTTTAGCATTAAGATTCCGCTCAATTGCATTCAAACAAAGCCAATTTGATTCGAATAAAGCTTATTGAATCAAATGAAAGTAAATTGCATTCAAACATAGCTAGTTTAATCAAATGAAAGTCAACTATTCTTTCCAAGAATGGTAATTGTTTCAAATAAAGCTTAAGCTTAATCATTAAGATTCCACTCAATTGCATTCAAACAAAGCGAATTTGATTCGAATAAAGCTTATTGAAACAAATTATAGTCAATTGCATTCAAACATAGCTTGTTTAATCAAATGAAAGTCAACTATTTTTTCCAAAAATGGTAATTAGTTCAAATAAAGCATAAGCTTAAGCATTAAGATTCCACTCAACTGCATTCAAACAAAGATAATTTGATTCGAATAAAGCTTATTGAATCAAATCAAAATAAATTGCATTCAAACATAGCTTGTTTAATCAAATGAAAGTCAACTATTCTTTCCAAAAATGGTAATTGTTTCAAATAAAGCGTAAGTTTAATCATTAAGATTCCACTCAATTGCATTCAATGAAAGCTAATTTTATTCGAATAAAGCTTATTGAATAAAATAAAAGTCAATTGCATTCAAACATAACTTGTTTAAACAAATGAAAGTCAACTATTCTTTCCAAAAATGGTAATTGGTTCAAATAAAGCATAAGCTTTAGCATTAAGATTCCGCTCAATTGCATTCAAACAAAGCCAATTTGATTCGAATGAAGCTTATTGAATCAAATGAAAGTAAATTGCATTCAAACATAGCTAGTTTAATCAAATGAAAGTCAACTATTCTTTCCAAGAATGGTAATTGTTTCAAATAAAGCTTAATCTTAATCATTAGGATTCCACTCAATTGCATTCAAACAAAGCCAATTTGATTCGAATAAAGCTTAATGAATCAAATGAAAGTAAATTGCATTCAAAAATAGCTAGTTTGATCAAATGAAAGTTAACTATTCTTTCCAAAAATAGTAATTGTTTCAAATAAAGCTTGATCTTAATCATTAAGATTCCACTCAATTGCATTCAAACAAAGCTAATTTGATTCGAATAAAGTTTATTGTATGAAATGAAAGTCAATTGCATTCAAACATAGCTTGTTTAATCAAATGAAAGTCAACTATTCTTTCCAAAAATGGTAATGGTTTCATATAAAGCTTAAGCTTAATCATTAAGATTCCACTCAATTGCATTCAAACAAAGCGAATTTGATTCGAATAAAGCTTATTGAAACAAATTATAGTCAATTGCATTCAAACATAGCTTGTTTAATCAAATGAAAGTCAACTATTTTTTCCAAAAATGGTAATTAGTTCAAATAAAGCATAAGCTTAAGCATTAAGATTCCACTCAACTGCATTCAAACAAAGATAATTTGATTCGAATAAAGCTTATTGAATCAAATCAAAATAAATTGCATTCAAACATAGCTTGTTTAATCAAATGAAAGTCAACTATTCTTTCCAAAAATGGTAATTGTTTCATATAAAGCTTAAGTTTAATCATTAAGATTCCACTCAATTGCATTCAAACAAAGCTAATTTTATTCGAATAAAGCTTATTGAATAAAATAAAAGTAAATTGCATTCAAACATAACTTGTTTAATCAAATGAAAGTCAGCTATTCTTTCCAAAAATGGTAATTGGTTCAAATAAAGCATAAGCTTTAGTATTAAGATTCCGCTCAATTGCATTCAAACAAAGCCAATTTGATTCGAATAAAGCTTATTGAATCAAATGAAAGTAAATTGCATTCAAATATAGCTAGTTTAATCAAATGAAAGTCAACTATTCTTTCCAAGAATGGTAATTGTTTCAAATAAAGCTTAAGCTTAATCATTAAGATTCCACTCAATTGCATTCAAACAAAGCGAATTTGATTCGAATAAAGCTTATTGAAACAAATTATAGTCAATTGCATTCAAACATAGCTTGTTTAATCAAATGAAAGTCAACTATTTTTTCCAAAAATGGTAATTAGTTCAAATAAAGCATAAGCTTAAGCATTAAGATTCCACTCAACTGCATTCAAACAAAGATAATTTGATTCGAATAAAGCTTATTGAATCAAATCAAAATAAATTGCATTCAAACATAGCGTGTTTAATCAAATGAAAGTCAACTATTCTTTCCAAAAATGGTAATTGTTTCAAATAAAGCTTAAGTTTAATCATTAAGATTCCACTCAATTGCATTCAAACAAAGCTAATTATCCGAATAAAGCTTATTGAATAAAATAAAAGTCAATTGCATTCAAACATAACTGGTTTAATCAAATGAAAGTCAACTATTCTTTCCAAAAATGGTAATTGGTTCAAATAAAGCATAAGCTTTAGCATTAAGATTCCGCTCAATTGCATTCAAACAAAGCCAATTTGATTCGAATAAAGCTTATTGAATCAAATGAAAGTAAATTCCATTCAAACATAGCTAGTTTAATCAAATGAAAGTCAACTATTCTTTCCAAGAATGGTAATTGTTTCAAATAAAGCTTAAGCTTAATCATTAAGATTCCACTCAATTGCATTCAAACAAAGCGAATTTGATTCGAATAAAGCTTATTGAAACAAATTATAGTCAATTGCATTCAAACATAGCTTGTTTAATCAAATGAAAGTCAACTATTTTTTCCAAAAATGGTAATTAGTTCAAATAAAGCATAAGCTTAAGCATTAAGATTCCACTCAACTGCATTCAAACAAAGATAATTTGATTCGAATAAAGCTTATTGAATCAAATCAAAATAAATTGCATTCAAACATAGCTTGTTTAATCAAATGAAAGTCAACTATTCTTTCCAAAAATGGTAATTGTTTCAAATAAAGCGTAAGTTTAATCATTAAGATTCCACTCAATTGCATTCAATGAAAGCTAATTTTATTCGAATAAAGCTTATTGAATAAAATAAAAGTCAATTGCATTCAAACATAACTTGTTTAAACAAATGAAAGTCAACTATTCTTTCCAAAAATGGTAATTGGTTCAAATAAAGCATAAGCTTTAGCATTAAGATTCCGCTCAATTGCATTCAAACAAAGCCAATTTGATTCGAATGAAGCTTATTGAATCAAATGAAAGTAAATTGCATTCAAACATAGCTAGTTTAATCAAATGAAAGTCAACTATTCTTTCCAAGAATGGTAATTGTTTCAAATAAAGCTTAAGCTTAATCATTAAGATTCCACTCAATTGCATTCAAACAAAGCGAATTTGATTCGAATAAAGCTTATTGAAACAAATTATAGTCAATTGCATTCAAACATAGCTTGTTTAATCAAATGAAAGTCAACTATTTTTTCCAAAAATGGTAATTAGTTCAAATAAAGCATAAGCTTAAGCATTAAGATTCCACTCAACTGCATTCAAACAAAGATAATTTGATTCGAATAAAGCTTATTGAATCAAATCAAAATAAATTGCATTCAAACATAGCGTGTTTAATTAAATGAAAGTCAACTATTCTTTCCAAAAATGGTAATTGTTTCAAATAAAGCTTAAGTTTAATCATTAAGATTCCACTCAATTGCATTCAAACAAAGCTAATTATCCGAATAAAGCTTATTGAATAAAATAAAAGTCAATTGCATTCAAACATAACTGGTTTAATCAAATGAAAGTCAACTATTCTTTCCAAAAATGGTAATTGGTTCAAATAAAGCATAAGCTTTAGCATTAAGATTCCGCTCAATTGCATTCAAACAAAGCCAATTTGATTCGAATAAAGCTTATTGAATCAAATGAAAGTAAATTGCATTCAAACATAGCTAGTTTAATCAAATGAAAGTCAACTATTCTTTCCAAGAATGGTAATTGTTTCAAATAAAGCTTAAGCTTAATCATTAAGATTCCACTCAATTGCATTCAAACAAAGCGAATTTGATTCGAATAAAGCTTATTGAAACAAATTATAGTCAATTGCATTCAAACATAGCTTGTTTAATCAAATGAAAGTCAACTATTTTTTCCAAAAATGGTAATTAGTTCAAATAAAGCATAAGCTTAAGCATTAAGATTCCACTCAACTGCATTCAAACAAAGATAATTTGATTCGAATAAAGCTTATTGAATCAAATCAAAATAAATTGCATTCAAACATAGCTTGTTTAATCAAATGAAAGTCAATTATTCTTTCCAAAAATGGTAATTGTTTCAAATAAAGCGTAAGTTTAATCATTAAGATTCCACTCAATTGCATTCAATGAAAGCTAATTTTATTCGAATAAAGCTTATTGAATAAAATAAAAGTCAATTGCATTCAAACATAACTTGTTTAAACAAATGAAAGTCAACTATTCTTTCCAAAAATGGTAATTGGTTCAAATAAAGCATAAGCTTTAGCATTAAGATTCCGCTCAATTGCATTCAAACAAAGCCAATTTGATTCGAATGAAGCTTATTGAATCAAATGAAAGTAAATTGCATTCAAACATAGCTAGTTTAATCAAATGAAAGTCAACTATTCTTTCCAAGAATGGTAATTGTTTCAAATAAAGCTTAATCTTAATCATTAGGATTCCACTCAATTGCATTCAAACAAAGCCAATTTGATTCGAATAAAGCTTAATGAATCAAATGAAAGTAAATTGCATTCAAAAATAGCTAGTTTGATCAAATGAAAGTCAACTATTCTTTCCAAAAATAGTAATTGTTTCAAATAAAGCTTGATCTTAATCATTAAGATTCCACTCAATTGCATTCAAACAAAGCTAATTTGATTCGAATAAAGTTTATTGTATGAAATGAAAGTCAATTGCATTCAAACATAGCTTGTTTAATCAAATGAAAGTCAACTATTCTTTCCAAAAATGGTAATGGTTTCATATAAAGCTTAAGCTTAATCATTAAGATTCCACTCAATTGCATTCAAACAAAGCGAATTTGATTCGAATAAAGCTTATTGAAACAAATTATAGTCAATTGCATTCAAACATAGCTTGTTTAATCAAATGAAAGTCAACTATTTTTTCCAAAAATGGTAATTAGTTCAAATAAAGCATAAGCTTAAGCATTAAGATTCCACTCAACTGCATTCAAACAAAGATAATTTGATTCGAATAAAGCTTATTGAATCAAATCAAAATAAATTGCATTCAAACATAGCTTGTTTAATCAAATGAAAGTCAACTATTCTTTCCAAAAATGGTAATTGTTTCATATAAAGCTTAAGTTTAATCATTAAGATTCCACTCAATTGCATTCAAACAAAGCTAATTTTATTCGAATAAAGCTTATTGAATAAAATAAAAGTAAATTGCATTCAAACATAACTTGTTTAATCAAATGAAAGTCAGCTATTCTTTCCAAAAATGGTAATTGGTTCAAATAAAGCATAAGCTTTAGTATTAAGATTCCGCTCAATTGCATTCAAACAAAGCCAATTTGATTCGAATAAAGCTTATTGAATCAAATGAAAGTAAATTGCATTCAAACATAGCTAGTTTAATCAAATGAAAGTCAACTATTCTTTCCAAGAATGGTAATTGTTTCAAATAAAGCTTAAGCTTAATCATTAAGATTCCACTCAATTGCATTCAAACAAAGCGAATTTGATTCGAATAAAGCTTATTGAAACAAATTATAGTCAATTGCATTCAAACATAGCTTGTTTAATCAAATGAAAGTCAACTATTTTTTCCAAAAATGGTAATTAGTTCAAATAAAGCATAAGCTTAAGCATTAAGATTCCACTCAACTGCATTCAAACAAAGATAATTTGATTCGAATAAAGCTTATTGAATCAAATCAAAATACATTGCATTCAAACATAGCTTGTTTAATCAAATGAAAGGCAACTATTCTTTCCAAAAATGGTAATTGTTTCAAATAAAGCTTAAGTTTAATCATTAAGATTCCACTCAATTGCATTCAAACAAAGCTAATTTTATTCGAATAAAGCTTATTGAATAAAATAAAAGTCAATTGCATTCAAACATAACTTGTTTAATCAAATGAAAGTCAACTATTCTTTCCAAAAATGGTAATTGGTTCAAATAAAGCATAAGCTTTAGCATTAAGATTCCGCTCAATTGCATTCAAACAAAGCCAATTTGATTCGAATAAAGCTTATTGAATCAAATGAAAGTAAATTGCATTCAAACATAGCTAATTTAATCAAATGAAAGTCAACTATTCTTTCCAAGGATGGTAATTGTTTCAAATAAAGCTTAATCTTAATCATTAAGATTCCACTCAATTGCATCCAAACAAAGCCAATTTGATTCGAGTAAAGCTTAATGAATCAAATGAAAGTAAATTGCATTCAAAAATACCTAGTTTGATCAAATGAAAGTCAACTATTCTTTCCAAAAATGGTAATTGTTTCATATAAAGCTTAAGCTTAATCATTAAAATTCCACTCAATTGCATTCAAACAAAGCGAATTTTATTCGAATAAAGCTTATTGAAACAAATTATAGTCAATTGCATTCAAACATAGCTTGTTTAATCAAATGAAAGTCAACTATTTTTTCCAAAAATGATAATTGGTTCAAATAAAGCATAAGCTTTAGCATTAATATTCCACTCAATTGCATTCAAACAAAGCAAATTTGATTCGAATAAAGCTTAATGAAACAAATTATAGTCAATTGCATTCAAACATAGCTTGTTTAATCAAATGAAAGTCAACTATTTTTTCCAAAAATGGTAATTGGTTCAAATAAAGCATAAGCTTAAGAATTAAGATTCCACTCAACTGCATTCAAACAAAGATTATTTGATTTGAATAAAGCTTATTGAATCAAATCGAAGTCAATTGCAATCAAACATAGCTTGTTTAATCA
Source organism: Salicornia ramosissima (assembly GCA_951394345.1). NCBI lineage: Eukaryota > Viridiplantae > Streptophyta > Magnoliopsida > Caryophyllales > Amaranthaceae > Salicornia > Salicornia ramosissima. The sequence continues at coordinate 24,203,752 of OX596240.1, read as the reverse complement.
AATGAAAGTCAACTATTCTTTCCAAAAATGGTAATTATTTCAAATAAAGCTTAAGTTTAATCATTAAGATTCCACTCAATTGCATTCAAAGAAAGCTAATTTTATTCGAATAAAGCTTATTGAATAAAATAAAAGTCAATTGCATTCAAACATAACTTGTTTAATCAAATGAAAGTCAACTATTCTTTCCAAAAATGGTAATTGGTTCAAATAAAGCATAAGCTTTAGCATTAAGATTCCGCTCAATTGCATTCAAACAAAGCCAATTTGATTCGAATAAAGCTTATTGAATCAAATGAAAGTAAATTGCATTCAAACATAGCTAATTTAATCAAATAAAAGTCAACTATTCTTTCCAAGGATGGTAATTGTTTCAAATAAAGCTTAATCTTAATCATTAAGATTCCACTCAATTGCATCCAAACAAAGCCAATTTGATTCGAGTAAAGCTTAATGAATCAAATGAAAGTAAATTGCATTCAAAAATACCTAGTTTGATCAAATGAAAGTCAACTATTCTTTCCAAAAATGGTAATTGTTTCATATAAAGCTTAAGCTTAATCATTAAAATTCCACTCAATTGCATTCAAACAAAGCGAATTTTATTCGAATAAAGCTTATTGAAACAAATTATAGTCAATTGCATTCAAACATAGCTTGTTTAATCAAATGAAAGTCAACTATTTTTTCCAAAAATGATAATTGGTTCAAATAAAGCATAAGCTTTAGCATTAATATTCCACTCAATTGCATTCAAACAAAGCAAATTTGATTCGAATAAAGCTTAATGAAACAAATTATAGTCAATTGCATTCAAACATAGCTTGTTTAATCAAATGAAAGTCAACTATTTTTTCCAAAAATGGTAATTGGTTCAAATAAAGCATAAGCTTAAGAATTAAGATTCCACTCAACTGCATTCAAACAAAGATTATTTGATTTGAATAAAGCTTATTGAATCAAATCGAAGTCAATTGCAATCAAACATAGCTTGTTTAATCAAATGAAAGTCAACTATTCTTTCCAAAAATGGTAATTATTTCAAATAAAGCTTAAGTTTAATCATTAAGATTCCACTCAATTGCATTCAAAGAAAGCTAATTTTATTCGAATAAAGCTTATTGAATAAAATAAAAGTCAATTGCATTCAAACATAACTTGTTTAAACAAATGAAAGTCAACTATTCTTTCCAAAAATGGTAATTGGTTCAAATAAAGCATAAGCTTTAGCATTAAGATTCCGCTCAATTGCATTCAAACAAAGCCAATTTGATTCGAATGAAGCTTATTGAATCAAATGAAAGTAAATTGCATTCAAACATAGCTAGTTTAATCAAATGAAAGTCAACTATTCTTTCCAAGAATGGTAATTCTTTCAAATAAAGCTTAATCTTAATCATTAGGATTCCACTCAATTGCATTCAAACAAAGCCAATTTGATTCGAATAAAGCTTAATGAATCAAATGAAAGTAAATTGCATTCAAAAATAGCTAGTTTGATCAAATGAAAGTCAACTATTCTTTCCAAAAATAGTAATTGTTTCAAATAAAGCTTGATCTTAATCATTAAGATTCCACTCAATTGCATTCAAACAAAGCTAATTTGATTCGAATAAAGTTTATTGTATGAAATGAAAGTCAATTGCATTCAAACATAGCTTGTTTAATCAAATGACAGTCAACTATTCTTTCCAAAAATGGTAATTGTTTCATATAAAGCTTAAGCTTAATCATTAAGATTCCACTCAATTGCATTCAAACAAAGCGAATTTGATTCGAATAAAGCTTATTGAAACAAATTATAGTCAATTGCATTCAAACATAGCTTGTTTAATCAAATGAAAGTCAACTTTTTTTTTCCAAAAATGGTAATTAGTTCAAATAAAGCATAAGCTTAAGCATTAAGATTCCACTCAACTGCATTCAAACAAAGATAATTTGATTCGAATAAAGCTTATTGAATCAAATCAAAATAAATTGCATTCAAACATAGCTTGTTTAATCAAATGAAAGTCAACTATTCTTTCCAAAAATGGTAATTGTTTCAAATAAAGCTTAAGTTTAATCATTAAGATTCCACTCAATTGCATTCAAACAAAGCTAATTTTATTCGAATAAAGCTTATTGAATAAAATAAAAGTCAATTGCATTCAAACATAACTTGTTTAATCAAATGAAAGTCAACTATTCTTTCCAAAAATGGTAATTGGTTCAAATAAAGCATAAGCTTTAGCATTAAGATTCCGCTCAATTGCATTCAAACAAAGCCAATTTGATTCGAATAAAGCTTATTGAATCAAATGAAAGTAAATTGCATTCAAACATAGCTAGTTTAATCAAATGAAAGTCAACTATTCTTTCCAAGAATGGTAATTGTTTCAAATAAAGCTTAAGCTTAATCATTAGGATTCCACTCAATTGCATTCAAACAAAGCCAATTTGATTCGAATAAAGCTAATTGAAACAAATTATAGTCAATTGCATTCAAACATAGCTTGTTTAATCAAATGAAAGTCAACTATTTTTTCCAAAAATGGTAATTAGTTCAAATAAAGCATAAGCTTAAGCATTAAGATTCCACTCAACTGCATTCAAACAAAGATAATTTGATTCGAATAAAGCTTATTGAATCAAATCAAAATAAATTGCATTCAAACATAGCTTGTTTAATCAAATGAAAGTCAACTATTCTTTCCAAAAATGGTAATTGTTTCAAATAAAGCTTAAGTTTAATCATTAAGATTCCACTCAATTGCATTCAAACAAAGCTAATTTTATTCGAATAAAGCTTATTGAATAAAATAAAAGTCAATTGCATTCAAACATAACTTGTTTAATCAAATGAAAGTGGACTATAATGGACCTCAAACAATAATAATCAGAATTAATTGCTTGAAATATTATAGATTTCACTCTCACAAATCACTCAAAACAACAATAATATGGATATTTTAGTGAATAGATGAAAGAATACACTCAAATCTATGGACTAAATTGAATATAAAGCTAAGAGAATCACTCTCAAATCTGAATATTCAGAATGGTTAGCTTCAATTAAGAGGGTCAATCTCCTAATCTATTAACCTAGACAACTAAACTAAGAGGGTCAATCTCCTAATTCAATTAATCTAATTGGTGAAATCTTGTAGTTAGACAACTATCCAAGAATTTCGAACAAGGTTAGTTCTTAAACACACAGTTTAAAATACTAGAGAGAAAACAAAGTTTTCAATTCAATTTCATTCAAGTCTGATTTTTAAGTACATAATACAAGCTATTTATAGCAAAATAAAGCAAACTAGAGCTATGTATAATTATACGTATAAAATACGTATATTCGTACAATACGCTCAAAATACGTACAAGCTACTATACGTATCTAATACAATACAAGTATTATACAACCTAAGGATAAACTCAAAGCAATAAACAAAGCTTTAAAACAACCAAAATATCTTGCAAAATCAGCCACCATAATCCACTTGCACCACTTGCACAAGTTGAATCAAATGAGCACCACTCAAGCTTGTTGTAGCTCCCATGACTCACCTAAGCTATGTCAAGCTCCAACCAAGTTGTATGACACCAAGATAGACTAGTAGATGATGCAGCAAGGCTACTTGCTCCACTAGCAAAACCACACACAAAGCCCACAACAATTCTTGCAACAGCTGAAACTCGTATTCAGCAAGTGGCCTAGGTCGCGCCTCGCGACCAAATCTCGCGCCTCGCGAGTTGCTACTGGAATGGCTAGCTCTGTTTCAGCCCAAGTACGTAGCCAAGAACCTAAGGCTCGCGACTCGCGACTACACCCTCGCGACTCGCGACTCACTACTGTCCCAAGTGTTCAATTTTGCTCCGTAGTTGCACCTTCTTGCATACTAAGTTATCAACATAAAAGGGCTTTACTAGCTATTACAAATTACATTCAAAAGTAACTTAAACTACTAATCTAAAGTACTTATTAAGCTAATAAAAAATAAACATAATTAGAACCACTAATTGTCCATCTTTGATCATAGTTCAGAAAGTCAACTCTTCTTTCCAAAAATGGTAATTGGTTCAAATAAAGCATAAGCTTTAGCATTAAGATTCCGCTCAATTGCATTCAAACAAAGCCAATTTGATTCGAATAAAGCTTATTGAATCAAATGAAAGTAAATTGCATTCAAACATAGCTAATTTAATCAAATGAAAGTCAACTATTCTTTCCAAGAATGGTAATTGTTTCAAATAAAGCTTAATCTTAATCATTAAGATTCCACTCAATTGCATCCAAACAAAGCCAATTTGATTCGAATAAAGCTTAACGAATCAAATGAAAGTAAATTGCATTCAAAAATAGCTAGTTTGATCAAATGAAAGTCAACTATTCTTTCCAAAAATGGTAATTGTTTCATATAAAGCTTAAGCTTAATCATTAAGATTCCACTCAATTGCATTCAAACAAAGCGAATTTTATTCGAAAAAAGCTTATTGAAACAAATTATAGTCAATTGCATTCAAACATAGCTTGTTTAATCAAATGAAAGTCAACTATTTTTTCCAAAAATGATAATTGGTTCAAATAAAGCATAAGCTTTAGCATTAAGATTCCACTCAATTGCATTCAAACAAAGATAATTTGATTCGAATAAAGCTTATTGAATCAAATGAAAGTAAATTGCATTCAATCATAGATTGTTTAATCAAATGAAAGTCAACTATTCTCTCTAAAAATGGTAATTGTTTCAAATAAAGGTTAAGCTTAATCACTAAGATTCCACTCAATTGCATTCAAACAAAGCTAATTTGATTCGAATAATAAAGCTTATTCAATCAAATGAAATTCAATTGCATTCAAACATAGCTTGTTTAATCAAATGAAAGTCAACTATTCTTTCCAAAAATGGTAATTGTTTCAAATAAAGCTTAAGCTTAATCATTAAGATTCCACTCAATTGCATTCAAACAAAGAAAATTTGATTCGAATAAAGCTTAATGAAACAAATTATAGTCAATTGCATTCAAACATAGCTTGTTTAATCAAATGAAAGTCAAATATTTTTTCCAAAAATGGTAATTGGTTCAAATAAAGCATAAGCTTAAGCATTAAAATTCCACTCAACTGCATTCAAACAAAGATAATTTGATTCGAATAAAGCTTATTGAATCAAATCGAAGTCAATTGGATTCAAACATAGCTTGTTTAATCAAATGAAAGTCAACTATTCTTTCCAAAAATGGTAATTGTTTCAAATAAAGCTTAAGTTTAATCATTAAGATTCCACTCAATTGCATTCAAAGAAAGTTAATTTTATTCGAATAAAGCTTATTGAATAAAATAAAAGCCAATTGCATTCAAACATAACTTGTTTAAACAAATGAAAGTCAACTATTCTTTCCAAAAATGGTAATTGGTTCAAATAAAGCATAAGCTTTAGCATTAAGATTCCGCTCAATTGCATTCAAACAAAGCCAATTTGATTCGAATGAAGCTTATTGAATCAAATGAAAGTAAATTGCATTCAAACATAGCTAGTTTAATCAAATGAAAGTCAACTATTCTTTCCAAGAATGGTAATTGTTTCAAATAAAGCTTAATCTTAATCATTAGGATTCCACTCAATTGCATTCAAACAAAGCCAATTTGATTCGAATAAAGCTTAATGAATCAAATGAAAGTAAATTGCATTCAAAAATAGCTAGTTTGATCAAATGAAAGTCAACTATTCTTTCCAAAAATGGTAATTGTTTCATATAAAGCTTAAGCTTAATCATTAAGATTCCACTCAATTGCATTCAAACAAAGCGAATTTGATTCGAATAAAGCTTATTGAAACAAATTATAGTCAATTGCATTCAAACATAGCTTGAATAATCAAATGAAAGTCAACTATTTTTTCCAAAAATGGTAATTGGTTCAAATAAAGCATAAGCTTAAGCATTAATATTCCACTCAATTGCATTCAAACAAAGATAATTTGATTCGAATAAAGCTTTTTGAATCAAATGAAAGTCAATTGCATTCAACATAACTTGTTTTCTCAAATGAAAGTCAACTATTATTTCCATAAATGGTAATTGTTTCAAATAAAGCTTAAGTTTATTCATTAAGATTCCACTCAATTGCATTCAAACAAAGCTAATTTTATTCGAATAAAGCTTATTGAATCAAATAAAAGTCAACTGCATTCAAACATAGCTTGTTTAATCAAATGAAAGTCAACTATTCTTTCCAAAAATGGTAATTATTTCAAATAAAGCATAAGCTTTAGCATTAAGATTCTGCTCAATTGCATTCAAACAAAGCCAATTTGATTCGAATAAAGCTTATTGAATCAAATGAAATTGAATTGTTGTAAAAAATAGCTTGTTTAATCAAATGAAAGTCCTATTCTTTCCAAGAATGGTAAATGTTTCAAATAAAGCTTAAGCTTAATCATTAAGATTCCACTCAATTGCATTCAAACAAAGCTAATTTGATTCGAATAAAGCTTATTGAATCAAATGAAAGTCAATTGCATTCAATCATAGATTGTTTAATCAAATGAAAGTCAACTATTCTCTATAAAAATGGTAATTGTTTCAAATAAAGCTTAAGCTTAATCACTAAGATTCCACTCAATTGCATTCAAACAAAGCTAATTTGATTCGAATAAAGCTTATTCAATCAAATGAAATTCAATTGCATTCAAACATAGCTTGTTTAATCAAATGAAAGTCAACTATTCTTTCCAAAAATGGTAATTGTTTCAAATAAAGCTTAAGCTTAATCATTAAGATTCCACTCAATTGTATTCAAACAAAGCGAATTTGATTCGAATAAAGCTTAATGAAACAAATTATAGTCAATTGCATTCAAACATAGCTTGTTTAATCAAATGAAAGTCAAATATTTTTTCAGAAATGGTAATTGGTTCAAATAAAGCATAAGCTTAAGCATTAATATTCCACTCAATTGCATTCAAACAAAGATAATTTGATTCGAATAAAGCTTTTTGAATCAAATGAATGTCAATTGCATTCAACATAGCTTGTTTTCTCAAATGAAAGTCAACTATTCTTTCCATAAATGGTAATTGTTTCAAATAAAGCTTAAGTTTATTCATTAAGATTCCACTCAATTGCATTCAAACAAAGCTAATTTGATTCGAATAAAGCTTATTGTATCAAATGAAAGTCAATTGCATTCAAACATAGCTTGTTTAATCAAATGAAAGTCAACTATTCTTTCCAAAAATGGTAATTGTTTCATATAAAGCTTAAGCTTAATCATTAAGATTCCACTCAATTGCATTCAAACAAAGCGAATTTGATTCGAATAAAGCTTATTGAAACAAATTATAGTCAATTGCATTCAAACATAGCTTGGATAATCAAATGAAAGTCAACTATTTTTTCCAAAAATGGTAATTGGTTCAAATAAAGCATAAGCTTAAGCATTAATATTCCACTCAATTGCATTCAAACAAAGATAATTTGATTCGAATAAAGCTTTTTGAATCACATGAAAGTCAATTGCATTCAACATAGCTTGTTTTCTCAAATGAAAGTCAACTATTCTTTCCATAAATGGTAATTGTTTCAAATAAAGCTTAAGTTTATTCATTAAGATTCCACTCAATTGCATTCAAACAAAGCTAATTTTATTCGAATAAAGCTTATTGAATCAAATAAAAGTCAACTGCATTCAAACATAGCTTGTTTAATCAAATGAAAGTCAACTATTCTTTCCAAAAATGGTAATTATTTCAAATAAAGCATAAGCTTTAGCATTAAGATTCTGCTCAATTGCATTCAAACAAAGCCAATTTGATTCGAATAAAGCTTATTGAATCAAATGAAATTGAATTGCTGTAAAAAATAGCTTGTTTAATAAAATGAAAGTCAACTATTCTTTCCAAGAATGGTAAATGTTTCAAATAAAGCTTATGCTTAATCATTAAGATTCCACTCAATTGCATTCAAACAAAGCAAATTTGATTCGAATAAAGCTTATTGAATCAAATGAAAGTCAATTGCATTCAATCATAGATTGTTTAATCAAATGAAAGTCAACGATTCTCTCTAAAAATGGTAATTGTTTCAAATAAAGCTTAAGCTTAATCACTAAGATTCCACTCAATTGCATTCAAACAAAGCTAATTTGATTCGAATAATAAAGCTTATTCAATCAAATGAAATTCAATTGCATTCAAACATAGCTTGTTTAATCAAATGAAAGTCAACTATTCTTTCCAAAAATGGTAATTGTTTCAAATAAAGCTTAAGCTTAATCATTAAGATTCCACTCAATTGCATTCAAACAAAGCGAATTTGATTCGAATAAAGCTTAATGAAACAAATTATAGTCAATTGCATTCAAACATAGCTTGTTTAATCAAATGAAAGTCAAATATTTTTTCCAAAAATGGTAATTGGTTCAAATAAAGCATAAGCTTAAGCATTAATATTCCACTCAATTGCATTCAAACAAAGATAATTTGATTCGAATAAAGCTTTTTGAATCAAATGAAAGTCAATTGCATTCAACATAGCTTGTTTTCTCAAATGAAATTCAACTATTCTTTCCATAAATGGTAATTGTTTCAAATAAAGCTTAAGTTTATTCATTAAGATTCCACTCAATTGCATTCAAACAAAGCTAATTTTATTCGAATAAAGCTTATTGAATCAAATAAAAGTCAACTGCATTCAAACATAGCATGTTTAATCAAATGAAAGTCAACTATTCTTTCCAAAAATGGTAATTATTTCAAATAAAGCATAAGCTTTAGCATTAAGATTCTGCTCAATTGCATTCAAACAAAGCCAATTTGATTCGAATAAAGCTTATTGAATCAAATGAAATTGAATTGTTGTAAAAAATAGCTTGTTTAATCAAATGAAAGTCAACTATTCTTTCCAAGAATGGTAAATGTTTCAAATAAAGCTTAAGCTTAATCATTAAGATTCCACTCAATTGCATTCAAACAAAGCTAATTTGATTCGAATAAAGCTTATTGAATCAAATGAAAGTCAATTGCATTCAATCATAGATTGTTTAATCAAATGAAAGTCAACTATTCTCTCTAAAAATGGTAATTGTTTCAAATAAAGCTTAAGCTTAATCACTAAGATTCCACTCAATTGCATTCAAACAAAGCTAATTTGATTCGAATAAAGCTTATTCAATCAAATGAAAGTCAATTGCATTCAATCATAGATTGTTTAATCAAATGAAAGTCAACGATTCTCTCTAAAAATGGTAATTGTTTCAAATAAAGCTTAAGCTTAATCACTAAGATTCCACTCAATTGCATTCAAACAAAGCTAATTTGATTCGAATAATAAAGCTTATTCAATCAAATGAAATTCAATTGCATTCAAACATAGCTTGTTTAATCAAATGAAAGTCAACTATTCTTTCCAAAAATGGTAATTGTTTCAAATAAAGCTTAAGCTTAATCATTAAGATTCCACTCAATTGCATTCAAACAAAGCGAATTTGATTCGAATAAAGCTTAATGAAACAAATTATAGTCAATTGCATTCAAACATAGCTTGTTTAATCAAATGAAAGTCAAATATTTTTTCCAAAAATGGTAATTGGTTCAAATAAAGCATAAGCTTAAGCATTAAAATTCCACTCAATTGCATTCAAACAAAGCGAATTTGATTCGAATAAAGCTTAATGAAACAAATTATAGTCAATTGCATTCAAACATAGCTTGTTTAATCAAATGAAAGTCAAATATTTTTTCCAGAAATGGTAATTGGTTCAAATAAAGCATAAGCTTAAGCATTAATATTCCACTCAATTGCATTCAAACAAAGATAATTTGATTCGAATAAAGCTTTTTGAATCAAATGAATGTCAATTTCATTCAACATAGCTTGTTTTCTCAAATGAAAGTCAACGATTCTTTCCATAAATGGTAATTGTTTCAAATAAAGCTTAAGTTTATTCATTAAGATTCCACTCAATTGCATTCAAACAAAGCTAATTTGATTCGAATAAAGCTTATTGTATCAAATGAAAGTCAATTGCATTCAAACATAGCTTGTTTAATCAAATGAAAGTCAACTATTCTTTCCAAAAATGGTAATTGTTTCATATAAAGCTTAAGCTTAATCATTAAGATTCCACTCAATTGCATTCAAACAAAGCGAATTTGATTCGAATAAAGCTTATTGAAACAAATTATAGTCAATTGCATTCAAACATAGCTTGAATAATCAAATGAAAGTCAACTATTTTTTCCAAAAATGGTAATTGGTTCAAATAAAGCATAAGCTTAAGCATTAATATTCCACTCAATTGCATTCAAACAAAGATAATTTGATTCGAATAAAGCTTTTTGAATCAAATGAAAGTCAATTGCATTCAACATAGCTTGTTTTCTCAAATGAAAGTCAACTATTCTTTCCATAAATGGTAATTGTTTCAAATAAAGCTTCAGTTTATTCATTAAGATTCCACTCAATTGCATTCAAACAAAGCTAATTTTATTCGAATAAAGCTTATTGAATCAAATAAAAGTCAACTGCATTCAAACATAGCTTGTTTAATCAAATGAAAGTCAACTATTCTTTCCAAAAATGGTAATTATTTCAAATAAAGCATAAGCTTTAGCATTAAGATTCTGCTCAATTGCATTCAAACAAAGCCAATTTGATTCGAATAAAGCTTAATGAATCAAATGAAAGTAAATTGCATTCAAAAATAGCTAGTTTGATCAAATGAAAGTCAACTATTCTTTCCAAAAATAGTAATTGTTTCAAATAAAGCTTGATCTTAATCATTAAGATTCCACTCAATTGCATTCAAACAAAGCTAATTTGATTCGAATAAAGTTTATTGTATGAAATGAAAGTCAATTGCATTCAAACATAGCTTGTTTAATCAAATGAAAGTCAACTATTCTTTCCAAAAATGGTAATGGTTTCATATAAAGCTTAAGCTTAATCATTAAGATTCCACTCAATTGCATTCAAACAAAGCGAATTTGATTCGAATAAAGCTTAGTGAAACAAATTATAGTCAATTGCATTCAAACATAGCTTGTTTAATCAAATGAAAGTCAACTATTTTTTCCAAAAATGGTAATTAGTTCAAATAAAGCATAAGCTTAAGCATTAAGATTCCACTCAACTGCATTCAAACAAAGATAATTTGATTCGAATAAAGCTTATTGAATCAAATCAAAATAAATTGCATTCAAACATAGCTTGTTTAATCAAATGAAAGTCAACTATTCTTTCCAAAAATGGTAATTGTTTCATATAAAGCTTAAGTTTAATCATTAAGATTCCACTCAATTGCATTCAAACAAAGCTAATTTTATTCGAATAAAGCTTATTGAATAAAATAAAAGTCAATTGCATTCAAACATAACTTGTTTAATCAAATGAAAGTCAACTATTCTTTCCAAAAATGGTAATTGGTTCAAATAAAGCATAAGCTTTAGCATTAAGATTCCGCTCAATTGCATTCAAACAAAGCCAATTTGATTCGAATAAAGCTTATTGAATCAAATGAAAGTAAATTGCATTCAAACATAGCTAGTTTAATCAAATGAAAGTCAACTATTCTTTCCAAGAATGGTAATTGTTTCAAATAAAGCTTAAGCTTAATCATTAAGATTCCACTCAGTTGCATTCAAACAAAGCGAATTTGATTCGAATAAAGCTTATTGAAACAAATTATAGTCAATTGCATTCAAACATAGCTTGTTTAATCAAATGAAAGTCAACTATTTTTTCCAAAAATGGTAATTAGTTCAAATAAAGCATAAGCTTAAGCATTAAGATTCCACTCAACTGCATTCAAACAAAGATAATTTGATTCGAATAAAGCTTATTGAATCAAATCAAAATACATTGCATTCAAACATAGCTTGTTTAATCAAATGAAAGTCAACTATTCTTTCCAAAAATGGTAATTGTTTCAAATAAAGCTTAAGTTTAATCATTAAGATTCCACCCAATTGCATTCAAACAAAGCTAATTTTATTCGAATAAAGCTTATTGAATAAAATAAAAGTCAATTGCATTCAAACATAACTTGTTTAATCAAATGAAAGTCAACTATTCTTTCCAAAAATGGTAATTGGTTCAAATAAAGCATAAGCTTTAGCATTAAGATTCCGCTCAATTGCATTCAAACAAAGCCAATTTGATTCGAATAAAGCTTATTGAATCAAATGAAAGTAAATTGCATTCAAACATAGCTAATTTAATCAAATGAAAGTCAACTATTCTTTCCAAGAATGGTAATTGTTTCAAATAAAGCTTAATCTTAATCATTAAGATTCCACTCAATTGCATCCAAACAAAGCAAATTTGATTCGAATAAAGCTTAATGAAACAAATTATAGTCAATTGCATTCAAACATAGCTTGTTTAATCAAATGAAAGTCAACTATTCTTTCCAAAAATGGTAATTGTTTCAAATAAAGCTTAAGCTTAATCATTAAGATTCCACTCAATTGCATTCAAACAAAGCAAATTTGATTCGAATAAAGCTTAATGAAACAAATTATAGTCAATTGCATTCAAACATAGCTTGTTTAATCAAATGAAAGTCAACTATTTTTTCCAAAAATGGTAATTGGTTCAAATAAAGCATAAGCTTAAGCATTAAAATTCCACTCAACTGCATTCAAACAAAGATAATTTGATTCGAATAAAGCTTATTGAATCAAATCGAAGTCAATTGGATTCAAACATAGCTTGTTTAATCAAATGAAAGTCAACTATTCTTTCCAAAAATGGTAATTGTTTCAAATAAAGCTTAAGTTTAATCATTAAGATTCCACTCAATTGCATTCAAAGAAAGTTAATTTTATTCGAATAAAGCTTATTGAATAAAATAAAAGCCAATTGCATTCAAACATAACTTGTTTAAACAAATGAAAGTCAACTATTCTTTCCAAAAATGGTAATTGGTTCAAATAAAGCGTAAGCTTTAGCATTAAGATTCCGCTCAATTGCATTCAAACAAAGCCAATTTGATTCGAATGAAGCTTATTGAATCAAATGAAAGTAAATTGCATTCAAACATAGCTTAGTTTAATCAAATGAAAGTCAACTATTCTTTCCAAGAATGGTAATTGTTTCAAATAAAGCTTAATCTTAATCATTAGGATTCCAGTAAATTGCATTCAAACAAAGCCAATTTGATTCGAATAAAGCTTAATGAATCAAATGAAAGTAAATTGCATTCAAACATAGCTAGTTTAATCAAATGAAAGTCAACTATTCTTTCCAAGAATGGTAATTGTTTCAAATAAAGCTTAAGCTTAATCATTAAGATTCCACTCAATTGCATTCAAACAAAGCGAATTTGATTCGAATAAAGCTTATTGAAACAAATTATAGTCAATTGCATTCAAACATAGCTTGTTTAATCAAATGAAAGTCAACTATTTTTTCCAAAAATGGTAATTATTTCAAATAAAGCATAAGCTTAAGCATTAAGATTCCACTCAACTGCATTCAAACAAAGATAATTTGATTCGAATAAAGCTTATTGAATCAAATCAAAATACATTGCATTCAAACATAGCTTGTTTAATCAAATGAAAGTCAACTATTCTTTCCAAAAATGGTAATTGTTTCAAATAAAGCTTAAGTTTAATCATTAAGATTCCACCCAATTGCATTCAAACAAAGCTAATTTTATTCGAATAAAGCTTATTGAATAAAATAAAAGTCAATTGCATTCAAACATAACTTGTTTAATCAAATGAAAGTCAACTATTCTTTCCAAAAATGGTAATTGGTTCAAATAAAGCATAAGCTTTAGCATTAAGATTCCGCTCAATTGTATTCAAACAAAGCCAATTTGATTCGAATAAAGCTTATTGAATCAAATGAAAGTAAATTGCATTCAAACATAGCTAATTTAATCAAATGAAAGTCAACTATTCTTTCCAAGAATGGTAATTGTTTCAAATAAAGCTTAATCTTAATCATTAAGATTCCACTCAATTGCATCCAAACAAAGCAAATTTGATTCGAATAAAGCTTAATGAAACAAATTATAGTCAATTGCATTCAAACATAGCTTGTTTAATCAAATGAAAGTCAACTATTCTTTCCAAAAATGGTAATTGTTTCAAATAAAGCTTAAGCTTAATCATTAAGATTCCACTCAATTGCATTCAAACAAAGCAAATTTGATTCGAATAAAGCTTAATGAAACAAATTATAGTCAATTGCATTCAAACATAGCTTGTTTAATCAAATGAAAGTCAACTATTTTTTCCAAAAATGGTAATTGGTTCAAATAAAGCATAAGCTTAAGCATTAAAATTCCACTCAACTGCATTCAAACAAAGATAATTTGATTCGAATAAAGCTTATTGAATCAAATCGAAGTCAATTGGATTCAAACATAGCTTGTTTAATCAAATGAAAGTCAACTATTCTTTCCAAAAATGGTAATTGTTTCAAATAAAGCTTAAGTTTAATCATTAAGATTCCACTCAATTGCATTCAAAGAAAGTTAATTTTATTCGAATAGAGCTTATTGAATAAAATAAAAGCCAATTGCATTCAAACATAACTTGTTTAAACAAATGAAAGTCAACTATTCTTTCCAAAAATGGTAATTGGTTCAAATAAAGCATAAGCTTTAGCATTAAGATTCCGCTCAATTGCATTCAAACAAAGCCAATTTGATTCGAATGAAGCTTATTGAATCAAATGAAAGTAAATTGCATTCAAACATAGCTTAGTTTAATCAAATGAAAGTCAACTATTCTTTCCAAGAATGGTAATTGTTTCAAATAAAGCTTAATCTTAATCATTAGGATTCCACTCAATTGCATTCAAACAAAGCCAATTTGATTCGAATAAAGCTTAATGAATCAAATGAAAGTAAATTGCATTCAAAAATAGCTAGTTTGATCAAATGAAAGTCAACTATTCTTTCCAAAAATAGTAATTGTTTCAAATAAAGCTTGATCTTAATCATTAAGATTCCACTCAATTGCATTCAAACAAAGCTAATTTGATTCGAATAAAGTTTATTGTATGAAATGAAAGTCAATTGCATTCAAACATAGCTTGTTTAATCAAATGACAGTCAACTATTCTTTCCAAAAATGGTAATTGTTTCATATAAAGCTTAAGCTTAATCATTAAGATTCCACTCAATTGCATTCAAACAAAGCGAATTTGATTCGAATAAAGCTTATTGAAACAAATTATAGTCAATTGCATTCAAACATAGCTTGTTTAATCAAATGAAAGTCAACTTTTTTTTTCCAAAAATGGTAATTAGTTCAAATAAAGCATAAGCTTAAGCATTAAGATTCCACTCAACTGCATTCAAACAAAGATAATTTGATTCGAATAAAGCTTATTGAATCAAATCAAAATAAATTGCATTCAAACATAGCTTGTTTAATCAAATGAAAGTCAACTATTCTTTCCAAAAATGGTAATTGTTTCAAATAAAGCTTAAGTTTAATCATTAAGATTCCACTCAATTGCATTCAAACAAAGCTAATTTTATTCGAATAAAGCTTATTGAATAAAATAAAAGTCAATTGCATTCAAACATAACTTGTTTAATCAAATGAAAGTCAACTATTCTTTCCAAAAATGGTAATTGGTTCAAATAAAGCATAAGCTTTAGCATTAAGATTCCGCTCAATTGCATTCAAACAAAGCCAATTTGATTCGAATAAAGCTTATTGAATCAAATGAAAGTAAATTGCATTCAAACATAGCTAGTTTAATCAAATGAAAGTCAACTATTCTTTCCAAGAATGGTAATTGTTTCAAATAAAGCTTAAGCTTAGTCATTAAGATTCCACTCAATTGCATTCAAACAAAGCGAATTTGATTCGAATAAAGCTAATTGAAACAAATTATAGTCAATTGCATTCAAACATAGCTTGTTTAATCAAATGAAAGTCAACTATTTTTTCCAAAAATGGTAATTAGTTCAAATAAAGCATAAGCTTAAGCATTAAGATTCCACTCAACTGCATTCAAACAAAGATAATTTGATTCGAATAAAGCTTATTGAATCAAATCAAAATAAATTGCATTCAAACATAGCTTGTTTAATCAAATGAAAGTCAACTATTCTTTCCAAAAATGGTAATTGTTTCAAATAAAGCTTAAGTTTAATCATTAAGATTCCACTCAATTGCATTCAAACAAAGCTAATTTTATTCGAATAAAGCTTATTGAATAAAATAAAAGTCAATTGCATTCAAACATAACTTGTTTAATCAAATGAAAGTCAACTCTTCTTTCCAAAAATGGTAATTGGTTCAAATAAAGCATAAGCTTTAGCATTAAGATTCCGCTCAATTGCTTTCAAACAAAGCCAATTTGATTCGAATAAAGCTTATTGAATCAAATGAAAGTAAATTGCATTCAAACATAGCTAATTTAATCAAATGAAAGTCAACTATTCTTTCCAAGAATGGTAATTGTTTCAAATAAAGCTTAATCTTAATCATTAAGATTCCACTCAATTGCATCCAAACAAAGCCAATTTGATTCGAATAAAGCTTAATGAATCAAATGAAAGTAAATTGCATTCAAAAATAGCTAGTTTGATCAAATGAAAGTCAACTATTCTTTCCAAAAATGGTAATTGTTTCATATAAAGCTTAAGCTTAATCATTAAGATTCCACTCAATTGCATTCAAACAAAGCGAATTTTATTCGAAAAAAGCTTATTGAAACAAATTATAGTCAATTGCATTCAAACATAGCTTGTTTAATCAAATGAAAGTCAACTATTTTTTCCAAAAATGATAATTGGTTCAAATAAAGCATAAGCTTTAGCATTAAGATTCCACTCAATTGCATTCAAACAAAGATAATTTGATTCGAATAAAGCTTATTGAATCAAATGAAAGTAAATTGCATTCAATCATAGATTGTTTAATCAAATGAAAGTCAACTATTCTCTCTAAAAATGGTAATTGTTTCAAATAAAGGTTAAGCTTAATCACTAAGATTCCACTCAATTGCATTCAAACAAAGCTAATTTGATTCGAATAATAAAGCTTATTCAATCAAATGAAATTCAATTGCATTCAAACATAGCTTGTTTAATCAAATGAAAGTCAACTATTCTTTCCAAAAATGGTAATTGTTTCAAATAAAGCTTAAGTTTAATCATTAAGATTCCACTCAATTGCATTCAAAGAAAGTTAATTTTATTCGAATAAAGCTTATTGAATAAAATAAAAGCCAATTGCTTTCAAACATAACTTGTTGAAACAAATGAAAGTCAACTATTCTTTCCAAAAATGGTAATTGGTTCAAATAAAGCATAAGCTTTAGCATTAAGATTCCGCTCAATTGCATTCAAACAAAGCCAATTTGATTCGAATGAAGCTTATTGAATCAAATGAAAGTAAATTGCATTCAAACATAGCTAGTTTAATCAAATGAAAGTCAACTATTCTTTCCAAGAATGGTAATTGTTTCAAATAAAGCTTAATCTTAATCATTAGGATTCCACTCAATTGCATTCAAACAAAGCCAATTTGATTCGAATAAAGCTTAATGAATCAAATGAAAGTAAATTGCATTAAAAAATAGCTAGTTTGATCAAATGAAAGTCAACTATTCTTTCCAAAAATAGTAATTGTTTCAAATAAAGCTTGATCTTAATCATTAAGATTCCACTCAATTGCATTCAAACAAAGCTAATTTGATTCGAATAAAGTTTATTGTATGAAATGAAAGTCAATTGCATTCAAACATAGCTTGTTTAATCAAATGAAAGTCAACTATTCTTTCCAATAATGGTAATTGTTTCATATAAAGCTAAAGCTTAATCATTAAGATTCCACTCAATTGCATTCAAACAAAGCGAATTTGATTCGAATAAAGCTTATTGAAACAAATTATAGTCAATTGCATTCAAACATAGCTTGTTTAATCAAATGAAAGTCAACTAATTTTTCCAAAAATGGTAATTGGTTCAAATAAAGCACAAGCTTAAGCATTAAGATTCCACTCAATTGCATTCAAACAAAGATAATTTGATTCGAATAAAGCTTATTGAATCAAATGAAAGTAAATTGCATTCAATCATAGATTGTTTAAGCAAATGAAAGTCAACTATTCTCTCTAAAAATAGTAATTGTTTCAAATAAAGCTTAAGCTTAATCACTAAGATTCCACTCAATTGCATTCAAACAAAGCTAATTTGATTCGAATAATAAAGCTTATTCAATCAAATGAAATTCAATTCCATTCAAACATAGCTTGTTTAATCGAATGAAAGTCAACTATGCTTTACAAAAATGGTAATTGTTTCAAATAAAGCTTAAGCTTAATCATTAAGATTCCACTCAATTGCATTCAAACAAAGCGAATTTGATTCGAATAAAGCTTATTGAAACAAATTATAGTCAATTGCATTCAAACATAGCTTGTTTAATCAAATGAAAGTCAACTATTTTTTCCAAAAATGGTAATTAGTTCAAATAAAGCATAAGCTTAAGCATTAAGATTCCACTCAACTGCATTCAAACAAAGATAATTTGATTCGATTAAAGCTTATTGAATCAAATAAAAATAAATTGCATTCAAACATAGCTTGTTTAATCAAATGAAAGTCAACTATTCTTTCCTAAAATGATAATTGTTTCAAATAAAGCTTAAGTTTAATCATTAAGATTCCACTCAATTGCATTCAAACAAAGCTAATTTTATTCGAATAAAGCTTATTGAATAAAATAAAAGTCAATTGCATTCAAACATAACTTGTTTAATAAAATGAAAGTCAACTATTCTTTTCAAAAATGGTAATTGGTTCAAATAAAGCATAAGCTTTAGCATTAAGATTCCGCTCAATTGCATTCAAACAAAGCCAATTTGATTCGAATAAAGCTTATCGAATCAAACGAAAGTAAATTGCATTCAAACATAGCTAGTTTAATCAAATGAAAGTCAACTATTCTTTCCAAGAATGGTAATTGTTTCAAATAAAGCTTAAGCTTAATCATTAAGATTCCACTCAATTGCATTCAAACAAAGCTAATTTGATTCGAATAAAGCATATTGTATCAAATGAAAGTCAATTGCATTCAAACATAGCTTGTTTAATCAAATGAAAGTCAACTATTCTTTCCAAAAATGGTAATTGTTTCAAATAAAGCTTAAGCTTAATCATTAAGATTCCACTCAATTGCATTCAAACAAAGCAAATTTGATTCGAATAAAGCTTAATGAAACAAATTATAGTCAATTGCATTCAAACATAGCTTGTTTAATCAAATGAAAGTCAACTATTTTTTCCAAAAATGGTAATTGGTTCAAATAAAGCATAAGCTTAAGCATTAAAATTCCACTCAACTGCATTCAAACAAAGATAATTTGATTCGAATAAAGCTTATTGAATCAAATCGAAGTCAATTGGATTCAAACATAGCTTGTTTAATCAAATGAAAGTCAACTATTCTTTCCAAAAATGGTAATTGTTTCAAATAAAGCTTAAGTTTAATCATTAAGATTCCACTCAATTGCATTCAAAGAAAGTTAATTTTATTCGAATAAAGCTTATTGAATAAAAGAAAAGCCAATTGCATTCAAACATAACTTGTTTAAACAAATGAAAGTCAACTATTCTTTCCAAAAATGGTAATTGGTTCAAATAAAGCATAAGCTTTAGCATTAAGATTCCGCTCAATTGCATTCAAACAAAGCCAATTTGATTCGAATGAAGCTTATTGAATCAAATGAAAGTAAATTGCATTCAAACATAGCTTAGTTTAATCAAATGAAAGTCAACTATTCTTTCCAAGAATGGTAATTGTTTTAAATAAAGCTTAATCTTAATCATTAGGATTCCACTCAATTGCATTCAAACAAAGCCAATTTGATTCGAATAAAGCTTAATGAATCAAATGAAAGTAAATTGCATTCAAACATAGCTAGTTTAATCAAATGAAAGTCAACTATTCTTTCCAAGAATGGTAATTGTTTCAAATAAAGCTTAAGCTTAATCATTAAGATTCCACTCAATTGCATTCAAACAAAGCGAATTTGATTCGAATAAAGCTTATTGAAACAAATTATAGTCAATTGCATTCAAACATAGCTTGTTTAATTAAATGAAAGTCAACTATTTTTTCCAAAAATGGTAATTAGTTCAAATAAAGCATAAGCTTAAGCATTAAGATTCCACTCAACTGCATTCAAACAAAGATAATTTGATTCGAATAAAGCTTATTGAATCAAATCAAAATACATTGCATTCAAACATATGTTTAATCAAATGAAAGTCAACTATTCTTTCCAAAAATGGTAATTGTTTCAAATAAAGCTTATGTTTAATCATTAAGTGAACCAGGATCAGTGCCTGATCTTGAAACGACGAAAGAGATACTCCTTAGTGCTAATCCCATCTTTGAGATTAGTTCTTTTCATGGTCCTTTTATTAGTTCCTTTGTATCACTTATGTCCAATCTTGGTCCTGTTTAGTCCGGTTTGTAAACTTAAAACTTTAGCTCGTAGTTTATTTGTTTTGGTTTGTATTAAGTAGTAGATTACACTATCTTTGAATCAGGGGTCACGAGGTGCGACTTGAATGTTGAGAATTGAACTTAGAGTTCAGAGGTGAATCGCGAGTCGCGCGTTTTGTCCACGAGTCGCGAGCCTACTTGGCTTGAGCTGCGTACTTTGAAGCATTGCAGGTGCATGGTCCAGAAGGATCTCGCGAGTCGCGAGGTTTGGGTCGCGAGTCGCGAATTTGTTCTGCCTTGGCTACGTACTTGAGCAAGGCTAAGGAGTGGGGTTCAAGTAGAGCCTCGCGAGTCGCGAGTATGGGTCGCGAGTCGCGACCCAGGCTCTGTCCTGGCTACGTGTTTCAGCTGCTTGTTTTTGCTTAATGGGTATTTTTGCTTTTGCTTGCAAGTTGAGTAATAGCCTTGATTAGTCATCTACTAGCCTAGCTAGATGTCATACTACCTTTGGGAGTCATGATGAAAGGCTTGGAGTGTCATGAAGGCTAAGAGAAGCTCATTGGTCTATTTTGGTGCAAGTGGGTGCAAGTAGCTCAAGTTGCTTAAGGAGGCTGATTTTGGCTTGATATTTTCATTACTTTAGCCTTTGTTTATTGCTTGAGCATATCCTTATGTAGTATTATACTTGTATTATACTTGATACGTATAATAGTTTGTACGTATTCGGTTGCGTATTGTACGAATATACGTATAATTATACGTATAATTGTACATTTCTTTCTTTAAGTAGACTTTGATGTATCATTTGTACACTACTTTTGAATTTTATAAAAACTTGAACTTTGTTCATCCTTGAGGCTAAAGTAACTCAGCTTTCTTTGAATTGATTACTTGGGAGTTTTAACTACAAGTTTTCTAAACCGATTAGTGAGCTTTGAGAGTGATTCTCTAAGTGATTTAATCAACCTGAATTGAGTGTAAGAGTGATTCTTTCTACTGAATTTAGTAGGGAATATTTTCTTAAGAGTGATTCTTTTGAGTTATTTCATTATCTTCTCAACTCTAATTATTTGCTTGATTGACTTCAAGACTAATTATAGTTCAAGTGGTATCAAGAGCTTAAGTTCAACATGGGTGATGAAGCTGCTGCAAACTTGAAGAGGGATCAACTGATTGAAGCTTTGTCCAAGCAAAATGATGCTTTGCATGATATGATGACCCAATTAACATTGGAAGTATTGAAAAACAAAAAAACAAATGAAGAACAGAAGGAATCATATGGGGATGATAGGGGTTTGAAAATCGATGTTCCTGAATTCGATGGTACTACTGATCCAGAGGTGTACCTTGAATGGGAAAGATCTTTGGAGAGGTTTTTTGAGTACAAAGAAACACCAGAAGAGAGGCAATACAAGGTGGCGGTTTTGAAGTTGACAAAATATGCTTCAATATGGTTGGAAGGGTTGAAGAAACAAAGGGAGAAGGAGAACAAGTCCAGAATCCAAACCTGGAGTAAGCTAAAGAAGCAATTGAGGAAGAGATTTGTGCCTTCGAACTACAAGCAACACCAATATGTGAGGTGGTCGACTTTGAAGCAAGGAACCATGCCGGTTTTGGAGTTCATCAAGGAATTCGAAAAGCTTGCCATGGTTTGTGAAATAGATGAATCCGAAGAACAAAGACTAGGACGGTTCCTAGGTGGGTTGAACACGGATTTGAGGGAGAAGTTGGAAGTGTTTCCTTTCCTTACTTATGCGGAAGCTTGCAAAATGGCGCCTACTTTGGAGAGTCAAAGGAAGAAATCGAGTGGTACAATTGCTAAACCTTTTACTAGATCTTCAACTCTTAAGCCTAGTACTAGTAGTAGCAATGTTAATGTTAGTACTGATCATGATAGGAATAAGAAAGCTAATGTGCCTATTAGAACTGTTAATGACAAAGTAAAATGCTATAAGTGTCAAGGTTATGGTCATTACCAATCTAATTGTCCTACTGCCCGAATTATGACCTTACATGATATAGAAGAAATAGATGAAATAGAAAAATTAGCTCTTCTAGCTCATGAACATGATAAAGAGGAAGAGGAGGATGTAGAAGAACTTTGTCAACCTGAATTAGAGGGGGAAAATCTGGTTATTAGGAGAAATCTGTATACCAACAACGTGGCAAAAGAAAGTGAACAAAGAGAGACGATATTTCATTCGAAATGTCTGATCCAAAAAAAATTATGCACGTTGATTGTAGATGGGGGTAGTTGTGCGAATGTAGCGTCCACTGAATTGGTGAATAAGTTGTCTTTGCCGTTGGTGAAACACCCTAATCCTTATAAACTAAAATGGTTAGATGATGAAAGTGAGGTTAAGGTGCGGAATAGAGTCTTGATTAATTTTAGCATTGGTAATTATGTCGATGAAATTTTGTGTGATGTAATCCCAATGACGGCATGTCACTTGTTACTTGGGCGCCCCTGGCAGTTTGATCGGGGAGTAATTCACGATGGTGTAACTAACACTTATAAAGTTAATAAAGATGGAAAAATGAAAACTTTGTTACCTTTAGCACCCTCAAAAATCCTAAACACCAAGCCTAAATCAAAGTCCAATTCGGACAATGGGAGTGTGTTATTAGGGAGAAAAGAATTCGAGAAGTTGTTTGAGCAAGAGGGGTGTGCGTTTGTGTTAGTAAGTCAAGAAAAAATAGAGGGAGTGGCGATTACAGATTCTGAGTTGGGGGAGGTTTTAAATGAATTTCAGGATGTTTTTCCTCACGAATTACCTCCTGGTTTACCACCAAAAAGAGGAATTGAGCATCAGATTGATCTCATTCCCGGAGCCCCTATTCCAAATAAGCCATCCTATAGGTGTAATCCCGAGGAGAGTAGGGAATTACAACGACAAATAAGTGAGTTGATTGAGAGAGGATATGTGAAGGAGAGTATGAGTCCGTGTGCTGTTCCGGCCTTACTTGTCCAAAAAAAAGATGGGTCTTGGAGGATGTGTATTGATAGTCGATCTGTTAACAATATTACTATCAAGTACAGGTTTCCAATTCCTAGATTAGATGACATGTTAGATGAATTGAGTGGGTCTAATTTGTTCTCTAAAATTGATCTTAGGAGTGGGTACCATCAAATTTGTATGCGTGAGGGTGATGAGTGGAAGACCGCTTTTAAAACAAAATATGGCTTGTATGAATGGCTTGTCATGCCTTTCGGTCTAACAAATGCCCCAAGTACGTTCATGAGATTGATGAATGAAGTACTTAGGCCATTTTTAGGCAAATTTGTAGTGGTATATTTAGATGATATTCTTGTTTATTCTGCTAACAAGGAGGATCATTTGAATCATTTGTGTCAGTTATTTGAAACACTAAGGAAACATAAACTTTTTGGGAAGTTAGAGAAGTGTTCTTTCATGCAAAATGAAGTTAGTTTTCTGGGTTTCATTATTTCTGATGTAGGGGTGAAGGCGGATCCTGCTAAAGTAGACGCCATTTCTACTTGGCCGGTTCCAAAATGTGTGACTGATGTGAGGTCTTTTCATGGTTTAGCGTCTTTTTATAGGAGATTTATAAAAAATTTCAGTACTTTATTAGCTCCTATAACTGAGTGTACTAAACATGGGAAATTTGAGTGGACTGTTGCTGCTCAAAGGGCCTTTGAATTGATTAAAGTTAAGATGTGTGAAGCACCTGTGTTATCATTACCTGATTTTACTAAACCTTTCGAGGTTGAGTGTGATGCGAGTGGGACAGGTGTTGGGGCTGTTTTGATTCAGTCGGGTAAGCCTATCGCTTATTTTAGCGAGAAGCTTAGTGGTGCTAGATTGAACTATTCTACTTATGATAAGGAGTTTTATGCTATGGTTAGAGCTTTAGGACATTGGAGTCATTATTTGCGTCCTGCTTCCTTTGTTTTACATTCTGATCATGAGTCGTTAAAGTACATACATGGGCAGCATAAGCTCAGTGCACGACATGCTAAATGGGTAGAATTTTTACAATCTTTTGACTTTGTTGCTAAATACAAAGCCGGAAAGGCAAATATTGTTGCTGATGCTCTTTCCAGGAAACATTCACTACTGACAACGGTGGATACCAAGGTTCTTGGGTTCGAATTGATAAAAGAATACTATGCACTCGATGGTGATTTTCGTGATTTGTTTGTTGATTGTGAGTCCGGTTCAAAAAATAATTTTCAGTTGGTGGATGGGTTCTTATTTAGAGGGAACAAGCTCTGTGTTCCAAGATGTCCGGTTAGGGAGTTATTGATTCGGGAGGCTCATGGAGGTGGGTTGGCTGGTCATTTCGGCATCAACAAAACTACTGAGTTACTACAGGAGCACTTTCATTGGCCACGCATGGTTGGTGAGATCCAAGCTGTATTGGCTCGATGTGGGGTTTGTCAGAGGTCGAAGAGTTCTTTTCAACAAGGGCCGTACACCCCGTTACCAGTTCCGGAAAGGCCGTGGGAGGATGTGAGCATGGACTTTATAGTGGCACTGCCTAGAACTCAAAGGGGGAGAGACTCAGTTATGGTGGTGGTGGATAGATTTTCAAAGATGGCACACTTTATTCCATGTCACAAGACTGAAGATGCGGTGAATGTCGCTTGCTTGTACTTCCGGGAAGTGGTGCGCTTACATGGGGTCCCTAAAACTATTGTCTCTGATCGTGATAGTAAGTTTTTGAGTTACTTCTGGAGAACTTTGTGGAGGCTTATGGGAACTAAACTACTATTCAGCACATCTCATCATCCACAAACAGATGGGCAAACGGAGGTGACTAACAAGACATTGGGGTCGTTGCTTCGGGGTCTAGTGAGCAAAACCGGCAAGGATTGGGATGTGAAACTATGTCATGCTGAGTTCGCTTACAACAGGACACCTACTTATGCTACAAAACACTCCCCATTTGAAATTGTTTATGGCATTAACCCTTACGTTCCTATTGATCTTATTGCTTTACCTAGGGATTCTTATGTTCACGGTGATGCTAGAGCTCAGGCCGAAGCCATGGTGAAGATTCACAAGGAGGTCCGAGGAAACATTGAGAAAGCTAATGAGGGGTACAAGAAAAAGGCCAACAAGAGGAGGAAGCCAAAAATCTTTGCTCCAGGAGATTTGGTGTGGATTCATTTGAGGAAAGAGAGGTTCCCGGGGAAGCGGAAACACAAGCTAATGCCGAGAGCAGATGGTCCTTTTAAGGTCTTAGAGCGTTATGGTGATAATGCTTATAAGATCGATCTTCCGGGTGATTATGGAGTTGCTGCAACCTTCAACGTGGGTGACTTATCTCCTTATTTAGAAGATGATGAACTGCTAGAATTGAGGTCAATTCCTGTTGAAGAGGGAGGGGATGAACCAGGATCAGTGCCTGATCTTGAAACGACGAAAGAGATACTCCTTAGTGCTAATCCCATCTTTGAGATTAGTTCTTTTCATGGTCCTTTTATTAGTTCCTTTGTATCACTTATGTCCAATCTTGGTCCTGTTTAGTCCGGTTTGTAAACTTAAAACTTTAGCTCGTAGTTTATTTGTTTTGGTTTGTATTAAGTAGTAGATTACACTATCTTTGAATCAGGGGTCACGAGGTGCGACTTGAATGTTGAGAATTGAACTTAGAGTTCAGAGGTGAATCGCGAGTCGCGCGTTTTGTCCACGAGTCGCGAGCCTACTTGGCTTGAGCTGCGTACTTTGAAGCATTGCAGGTGCATGGTCCAGAAGGATCTCGCGAGTCGCGAGGTTTGGGTCGCGAGTCGCGAATTTGTTCTGCCTTGGCTACGTACTTGAGCAAGGCTAAGGAGTGGGGTTCAAGTAGAGCCTCGCGAGTCGCGAGTATGGGTCGCGAGTCGCGACCCAGGCTCTGTCCTGGCTACGTGTTTCAGCTGCTTGTTTTTGCTTAATGGGTATTTTTGCTTTTGCTTGCAAGTTGAGTAATAGCCTTGATTAGTCATCTACTAGCCTAGCTAGATGTCATACTACCTTTGGGAGTCATGATGAAAGGCTTGGAGTGTCATGAAGGCTAAGAGAAGCTCATTGGTCTATTTTGGTGCAAGTGGGTGCAAGTAGCTCAAGTTGCTTAAGGAGGCTGATTTTGGCTTGATATTTTCATTACTTTAGCCTTTGTTTATTGCTTGAGCATATCCTTATGTAGTATTATACTTGTATTATACTTGATACGTATAATAGTTTGTACGTATTCGGTTGCGTATTGTACGAATATACGTATAATTATACGTATAATTGTACATTTCTTTCTTTAAGTAGACTTTGATGTATCATTTGTACACTACTTTTGAATTTTATAAAAACTTGAACTTTGTTCATCCTTGAGGCTAAAGTAACTCAGCTTTCTTTGAATTGATTACTTGGGAGTTTTAACTACAAGTTTTCTAAACCGATTAGTGAGCTTTGAGAGTGATTCTCTAAGTGATTTAATCAACCTGAATTGAGTGTAAGAGTGATTCTTTCTACTGAATTTAGTAGGGAATATTTTCTTAAGAGTGATTCTTTTGAGTTATTTCATTATCTTCTCAACTCTAATTATTTGCTTGATTGACTTCAAGACTAATTATAGTTCATTAAGATTCCACCCAATTGCATTCAAACAAAGCTAATTTTATTCGAATAAAGCTTATTGAATAAAATAAAAGTCAATTGCATTCAAACATAACTTGTTTAATCAAATGAAAGTCAACTATTCTTTCCAAAAATGGTAATTGGTTCAAATAAAGCATAAGCTTTAGCATTAAGATTCCGCTCAATTGCATTCAAACAAAGCCAATTTGATTCGAATAAAGCTTATTCAATCAAATGAAAGTAAATTGCATTCAAACATAGCTAATTTAATCAAATGAAAGTCAACTATTCTTTCCAAGAATGGTAATTGTTTCAAATAAAGCTTAATCTTAATCATTAAGATTCCACTCAATTGCATCCAAACAAAGCAAATTTGATTCGAATAAAGCTTAATGAAACAAATTATAGTCAATTGCATTCAAACATAGCTTGTTTAATCAAATGAAAGTCAACTATTCTTTCCAAAAATGGTAATTGTTTCAAATAAAGCTTAAGCTTAATCATTAAGATTCCACTCAATTGCATTCAAACAAAGCAAATTTGATTCGAATAAAGCTTAATGAAACAAATTATAGTCAATTGCATTCAAACATAGCTTGTTTAATCAAATGAAAGTCAACTATTTTTTCCAAAAATGGTAATTGGTTCAAATAAAGCATAAGCTTAAGCATTAAAATTCCACTCAACTGCATTCAAACAAAGATAATTTGATTCGAATAAAGCTTATTGAATCAAATCGAAGTCAATTGGATTCAAACATAGCTTGTTTAATCAAATGAAAGTCAACTATTCTTTCCAAAAATGGTAATTGTTTCAAATAAAGCTTAAGTTTAATCATTAAGATTCCACTCAATTGCATTCAAAGAAAGTTAATTTTATTCGAATAAAGCTTATTGAATAAAATAAAAGCCAATTGCATTCAAACATAACTTGTTTAAACAAATGAAAGTCAACTATTCTTTCCAAAAATGGTAATTGGTTCAAATAAAGCATAAGCTTTAGCATTAAGATTCCGCTCAATTGCATTCAAACAAAGCCAATTTGATTCGAATGAAGCTTATTGAATCAAATGAAAGTAAATTGCATTCAAACATAGCTTAGTTTAATCAAATGAAAGTCAACTATTCTTTCCAAGAATGGTAATTGTTTCAAATAAAGCTTAATCTTAATCATTAGGATTCCACTCAATTGCATTCAAACAAAGCCAATTTGATTCGAATAAAGCTTAATGAATCAAATGAAAGTAAATTGCATTCAAAAATAGCTAGTTTGATCAAATGAAAGTCAACTATTCTTTCCAAAAATAGTAATTGTTTCAAATAAAGCTTGATCTTAATCATTAAGATTCCACTCAATTGCATTCAAACAAAGCTAATTTGATTCGAATAAAGTTTATTGTATGAAATGAAAGTCAATTGCATTCAAACATAGCTTGTTTAATCAAATGGCAGTCAACTATTCTTTCCAAAAATGGTAATTGTTTCATATAAAGCTTAAGCTTAATCATTAAGATTCCACTCAATTGCATTCAAACAAAGCGAATTTGATTCGAATAAAGCTTATTGAAACAAATTATAGTCAATTGCATTCAAACATAGCTTGTTTAATCAAATGAAAGTCAACTTTTTTTTTCCAAAAATGGTAATTAGTTCAAATAAAGCATAAGCTTAAGCATTAAGATTCCACTCAACTGCATTCAAACAAAGATAATTTGATTCGAATAAAGCTTATTGAATCAAATCAAAATAAATTGCATTCAAACATAGCTTGTTTAATCAAATGAAAGTCAACTATTCTTTCCAAAAATGGTAATTGTTTCAAATAAAGCTTAAGTTTAATCATTAAGATTCCACTCAATTGCATTCAAACAAAGCTAATTTTATTCGAATAAAGCTTATTGAATAAAATAAAAGTCAATTGCATTCAAACATAACTTGTTTAATCAAATGAAAGTCAACTATTCTTTCCAAAAATGGTAATTGGTTCAAATAAAGCATAAGCTTTAGCATTAAGATTCCGCTCAATTGCATTCAAACAAAGCCAATTTGATTCGAATAAAGCTTATTGAATCAAATGAAAGTAAATTGCATTCAAACATAGCTAGTTTAATCAAATGAAAGTCAACTATTCTTTCCAAGAATGGTAATTGTTTCAAATAAAGCTTAAGCTTAGTCATTAAGATTCCACTCAATTGCATTCAAACAAAGCGAATTTGATTCGAATAAAGCTAATTGAAACAAATTATAGTCAATTGCATTCAAACATAGCTTGTTTAATCAAATGAAAGTCAACTATTTTTTCCAAAAATGGTAATTAGTTCAAATAAAGCATAAGCTTAAGCATTAAGATTCCACTCAACTGCATTCAAACAAAGATAATTTGATTCGAATAAAGCTTATTGAATCAAATCAAAATAAATTGCATTCAAACATAGCTTGTTTAATCAAATGAAAGTCAACTATTCTTTCCAAAAATGGTAATTGTTTCAAATAAAGCTTAAGTTTAATCATTAAGATTCCACTCAATTGCATTCAAACAAAGCTAATTTTATTCGAATAAAGCTTATTGAATAAAATAAAAGTCAATTGCATTCAAACATAACTTGTTTAATCAAATGAAAGTCAACTCTTCTTTCCAAAAATGGTAATTGGTTCAAATAAAGCATAAGCTTTAGCATTAAGATTCCGCTCAATTGCATTCAAACAAAGCCAATTTGATTCGAATAAAGCTTATTGAATCAAATGAAAGTAAATTGCATTCAAACATAGCTAATTTAATCAAATGAAAGTCAACTATTCTTTCCAAGAATGGTAATTGTTTCAAATAAAGCTTAATCTTAATCATTAAGATTCCACTCAATTGCATCCAAACAAAGCCAAATTGATTCGAATAAAGCTTAATGAATCAAATGAAAGTAAATTGCATTCAAAAATAGCTAGTTTGATCAAATGAAAGTCAACTATTCTTTCCAAAAATGGTAATTGTTTCATATAAAGCTTAAGCTTAATCATTAAGATTCCACTCAATTGCATTCAAACAAAGCGAATTTTATTCGAAAAAAGCTTATTGAAACAAATTATAGTCAATTGCATTCAAACATAGCTTGTTTAATCAAATGAAAGTCAACTATTTTTTCCAAAAATGATAATTGGTTCAAATAAAGCATAAGCTTTAGGATTAAGATTCCACTCAATTGCATTCAAACAAAGATAATTTGATTCGAATAAAGCTTATTGAATCAAATGAAAGTAAATTGCATTCAATCATAGATTGTTTAATCAAATGAAAGTCAACTATTCTCTCTAAAAATGGTAATTGTTTCAAATAAAGGTTAAGCTTAACCACTAAGATTCCACTCAATTGCATTCAAACAAAGCTAATTTGATTCGAATAATAAAGCTTATTCAATCAAATGAAATTCAATTGCATTCAAACATAGCTTGTTTAATCAAATGAAAGTCAACTATTCTTTCCAAAAATGGTAATTGTTTCAAATAAAGCTTAAGCTTAATCATTAAGATTCCACTCAATTGCATTCAAACAAAGCAAATTTGATTCGAATAAAGCTTAATGAAACAAATTATAGTCAATTGCATTCAAACATAGCTTGTTTAATCAAATGAAAGTCAACTATTTTTTCCAAAAATGGTAATTGGTTCAAATAAAGCATAAGCTTAAGCATTAAAATTCCACTCAACTGCATTCAAACAAAGATAATTTGATTCGAATAAAGCTTATTGAATCAAATCGAAGTCAATTGGATTCAAACATAGCTTGTTTAATCAAATGAAAGTCAACTATTCTTTCCAAAAATGGTAATTGTTTCAAATAAAGCTTAAGTTTAATCATTAAGATTCCACTCAAT